>JAWMRC010000110.1:64616341-64660476 GCA_035584755.1 Thripadectes ignobilis | reverse complement strand
GACACGGTCCAGCCCCCTGTTAGCAGCTTCCAGACGCGAACCTATAAAAGTCTCATGTTTTCCTTAATAAATGTTTTTGCTCCCAAACCTGTCACCGAGTGGGAACCGGTCCCTCTACCCCCTCCGGGCCGTGTCACAGATAGTTTGATTATAAATAAAAAATGTCATAAATAGCTTTCATTGCAGGCTAGTCTGAAATGCTGAAAAAACATCATAACTTGATCTGCCTATAATATAAAATTTAAGAAAAGGCTAGATTCACTGAAGCTGTGACCTTGTAATCTATTGAAGCAGTTATAAATTGATGCTGCATTTGAAAGAGATGATCTAGTACTCCCATTTCTTATTCTTATTCTCATTCTCATGCTGTGTCTTTGTGACTCCACAAGCATTAGTGTCATCAGGTGGTAGCCTGCTTGTGCAACTGAGTCAGCTAAAAAAGAGTGTTAAAAAAAAGAATATTAAGTTTTGGGAACATAGTTCTGTTCACCATAGCCTATAAAGGATTGGTTCTTGTGTGAGAGGGATAATTCAGGAAGAGAAAAAAATTATGCATATGAAGAAAAATAAATTGTATTTTTCTTTTTCCTCATTGTTGTCATAAAATTGTGCCCCTACATTCATTAGTGGTTCCTCTGTGGGTTTGATCAACTCATGCAGGAGCACCAGGAGAATTAGTTACTTTTGAATTAGGGTTTGATAGATATTTCAGTACAGATTACAGGTGTTGTCTGCCTTCCTTGCAATTCTTAATAATCCTTCTGGGGGATGTACAAATGTTTTACATGCTTATTATTGGAAATACACTTCTGAATCACATGGTGTTGAAGAACACCATGGGTCAGAGCTATTGATCTGTGCAACTTGCATCTTCCTCTGCAACACCCAGCTCACGTTTCAGAGAACAGGTTAACATGTGAAAGCAAACAATTCACAAGGAAGGAAAAGGCATTGATTAGCATCCTGTGTTAATTTTCATGGAAACCTTTTTCTGACAAAAAAACCCAAAAGCATTTGTTTTTTTTCGTGTCTGGGAGGGGTTTTGTACTGATGCAAAAATGAGGGAGTGCAACATCTCCTCTGACAAGCTCCCAGTCATAACTCATACTGTGCCAGGGTTTGAAGGGACATTGAGATGCTTAGAAAGAAATTCATAATTTGTTAAATTTGTGGGGTTGCTACACATAATACCTGGCTACTACCTAGAAATTATATTGTCACCCTAGTCTGTCTGAGAACTTTTGAGACTAGGCAAAGTGATAAAAATCGCCAAATACACCCACCAACCTCAGAGCAATTTTTTTACTAACACTTTATTTTCTGTATTTTCAATCTTTTCAGTGTCAAGGTCATTCTTTCCACTTGACACTTTCTACAGCAGATATAGCAGCTATATAGGTCATCTTCTCATGGATCTGTCAGCAGTGACAAGCAGTGCGCATCTGCTGAAAGTTTATCTGCCAGCTGTCCTGATATATTATGGGTGTGCTTACCTGTTTCTTGGAGATGTTCTACTTCAGTGCAAAATTGAATTTTGTTATTTGGGCTGTCCAGCATGTTAGCAAACTTTTTTCTCAAGTTGACAACAGCAATGAAATATTTTCTCCCTTAAAAGTAGAGCTTTGGATTATATCAGTAGTTGGTTACTAATGGTAAAGTTGCTTTATCTTATGCATCTTCCCAGTGTTCTCTGAGTCTAACATTATTTAGCTTTTTTCTTTTTGGAGTGGTAGGACTATATGCTACTGATAAAGAAAGTTTAATTACCACTTCAACACTCTTGTGATTGCAAACACCAACAATCTTGTATTTTTAATCCATGATAACCACACAAGCTAAAACTGAGTTAATTCGGAGATTCAGAATTTAAACAACATTTTATAAGTTTTAGTGTGCTTATTGTGATGATTTGGTATGGCTTTGATCACATTTGCCTTTGTCCAACAATTCTGATATCCTGGTAAGGTTATTTTGAAGCAAGCCTTTGGGGACACTGCATAGAGACAAATAAATGAACCTATGAGAGCAGGTTTGTATTTCATTCATGCTTTTACTTGTATTTCACTTATCCCTAAGTTATTGAAGCATCTATATTATTGAGGTGGGGTTTTTTTAAAGGTGGAAAAAGCCTATTACCTTGAAAAGTCCAAGTTTTGTCACAAAGATGAAAAAGTGAATGCTCTTTCTTTGCTGTGCTCTGTTGAATCAGTACAAACAGCCTTAGATGTTCCTTCCACAGAAAACCATCCCTGCATGCTTTCCCATGCAAATGGAAGATAGAAGCACATGGCAAAGTGTCAGTCCCTGCATGAAAATGTCTAGTACTTCATCGCTGTTATAAGACAATGTAAAAAGGAAGTGTATCACAGCAGTAACTTTGAACATTAGATCGCAGTCTCAGCACAGAATCACAGAATGGTTCCAATTCGCTGGTCATGAACAGGTACACCTGCCACTAGACAAGCCACATACAACAAGCCCTTGAAAACTTCCAGGTATAAGTCATCCACAAGTTCTTTGGTAACCTGTTCCAGTGCCTCATCATCTTCACAGGAAAAAAATTCCTCCTAATATTTAATGTAGATCTACCCTCTTTCAGTTTAAAGCCAAATCTTTCCTAGGCTGCATCAAAAGAAGGATGGCCAGCAAGTCTCACTCTGCCCACCTAGAGTACTCTGTCCAGCTCTGGGGCCTTCAGCACAGGAAAGACTTGAACCTGTCAGAGTGGATCTAGAGGAGGACCACAAAGATTATCAGAAGGCTGGAGCATGTCTCCCATAAAGCCAGGCTCATAGAGTTGGGGCTGTTCAGCCTGGAGAGGAGTAGGCTACAGGGAGATCTTACTGTGGTCTTTGAGGGCTTATAAAAATAAGGTGGACAAATATTTTAGCAGGACCTGCCTGTAATTGTTTTAAACTAAAAGACGGTAGTTCATACTAGATAAAGGGAAGAATTTTTTTACAATGAAGGCAGTGAAACACTGGTACACGTTGCCCAGAGAGGCAGTAGGCCCATCACTAGAAGAATTTAAGGCCGGGTTGGACAGAGTTCTGAGCAACCCGATTTATTTGAAGATATTCCTGCTCTTTTTGGGGGAGTTGGCTAGATGACCCTTAGAGGTCCCTTCCAACCCAAACCATTTTATAGTTCTATAATCCTACAAAAACCCACTGAATATCCTTCTTGCTGATGCTTATGCTATATAGCTTGTGATAGCTTTTCTTTATCCAGCAGTCTGTTACATACATGGGATTTATCCACTGGTGAATCTCATAGTTGCATGAGTTATTGGAATACCTCTGCAATATGCACCTCTTCTATGGGGACAAGGAAATGCATGAAAGCAACTGGTGTCATTGCCAAGACCACTGTCTTGCCAGCAGAGGTTGGCTTTCCATTGTTTTGTGTTACCCTGTTATCTTAAGAATCACCTGTTCTTTGCAAACATTTTCCTGGCTTCCATCTAGCATAAGTGGAGAAAGTTGTATCCTCAGAGAAAGATAACTGCACACGTATTTTCCCTGCAGCAGAAGGGGCAGATTATGCTGATGAGTACCAAATGAATGGAGCCTTTTTTTTTTTCACATAAGAGCCAAAGTTAAGTACTTATGTTATAGACACTACTTAGGTCCCATTCACCCTTCTGATACAGATAATTGTTTGCAGTACAAACCTGGTCCCAGCACCTGTGTTTTGAGGGCAGATAGAAGCACATAGACTCTGTATGCGGCTGTTATAATTCACAGATGTTTGCTGGGGGCTAGTGCTAAAAAGATACTAACTCTATATAACAGGACTGCACACAGGAAAATATTTGCACTGGAATTCCCTCTTCCTGGAAAGTTCAGTCCTGCAACACTTATAAAACCTCTAGTCTGCACAGTCTCACTGCTCAGCCTTTTGTCCTCAGGGGATGCAAAGTCCCTACCCAAGCCAAAGCCTGTAGGAATATTGTCAACCTGCCTTCCACTGCACCCTGAGGAACATGGGGGAAGTTTAAGAGTGCAGAAACAAAGAATGAATATCAACCTTATTCCACAGAAGTGGAGCAATAGATTTCTGAAAATTCCGTGGCAAGTGTGACCATGTTAAAAGTGTATGCAACCATCTCTCAGCATCTTAATCCTCTGAAGTTTAAGAATTCCATCTACAGATTCATATGTAAAATTAAGAGCGAGTGATAGAAATCCCCTCTCCAATCATAATGGAATATTTCATCATGAATAAATAGGACCCTCACAATCAATCTCTTATTGTATTCAGGAAGCTTTATGAGATAGCACAGTTAGTAAAAGAATAGTCTTTCAAAAGTATAAGGAATCTCAGGTAGTCTCTTGATAGACTAGGAAAGTAATTTGTGGCTCATTTTTATATGCTGGTTTTATTGCAACAGCAACATTAAGATCTACAGAACACTGCAAAGTTTATGAAGTTAGTATTTCACAGAATATTCTGAGTTGGAAGGGAAGCACAAGGATCATCAAGTCTAACTCTTAATAGCCAATATGGGGATCAAACCCACCACCTTAGTGTTATTACAACCATGCTTTAACCAACTGAGCTAAATTAATCCCTATTTGTCTGAAGTTGTTCCTGAACTTCTAGTTGCATAATTCAGATGTTGGGATACTTGTCTTTTGTTACAAGCTTCTTATTATGGGATGAATGTGGAATAAGATTCTCAGGCACATCATAAAATGAAACACTGTTAGTCTGTAACTCTTTTCAGTAGGAAATTGTGGGGTTTAATTTCACTCAGTTATACTTACATTCCAAAATTTGACTCTTAATAGTCAACTAGTCTGTTAAATTCTACTTACAATCATATAATCACTGGGGGGGGGGGAAGAGAAAACAATCAAAAACAGAGAAAAAGAGATTGTAAGGGGCATTTGAATGTCATCTGGTCCAACTTCCTGCTCAAGCCAAGGTTAATTTCAAAGTTTAGATAGGGTTGTTCAGGGCTTTGTCCATCTGAATTTTTAAAATCTGCAGGGATGGAAACTTATTCTAGGGCTTAATTGTACTCCTTGCAAAAAATAGTTTCCTCTTAACAAGACTGAATTTACCTTGTGTTTACTTGTGTCATTTTCCTGTGCACCTCTGAGATGAGTCTGGCTTTATCTTCTCTGTGCTTTCCCTCTATACTCTAGAAAATGAGAAACTTTCCCACAGTTTCCTCTTCTCCATCAGCTTCCCCTCATACATTGTGGTCCATGTGCCTGAAGCACTTTAGTGCTCTCAGCTTCATTTTCTCCTTCTTGAGTCACAGGTCTTGACTGCATAAAAATGCTAATCTCGAAGACTGACAATTTGCAAAAAGATCTCTTTTGATGTCAGTCAGCTTCTTTTAAGTGACTTCTTTTGCTGCTTTTGCATCTGTTCTCTTACTTGATGTTGTGTATAAGACACCTTTCTTCTCTGTCTCATAGTGCATGAGGAGCTGAACATAGGAAAGCTAAAAGTTATAATGTACACCATAGTGGAGAGAAACAGAGCTAAACGACATTTTTTCACTGATAGAAGTTGCTTTACTTTGATTCCTTGAAATACTTGTGAACAACTTTGATCTTTCTTTAGAGTACCTAAAGACTGTGTCATTGTTATGTAAATCTTGGACTAGTTCTTACTCTTTACTAAATTGAATAATCCCATTTCAGTTGTGTGTCTTTGCTTCTTATGATGCTTGTTTAGACAGCCACCTTAGACAGAGAGTGCTCAAAGGTGCTTCTGTCTGATTACATGAAGCAGGTAATTTTACTTTTTCTCTGCAAAGAGAACCTCATATAGCATTTTCATTACATGGGATGTATATTTTATTTACCGTTATCAAGAATTTTTAGAACTATTATTAACCCTTTCTTTTGTGCCCTTTTTCTCCCCAAATGTTTCCTTCTGAATTCCTGCTGGGTCCTGTAAAATTAATACAGTCAAGTGTTCATTTCCTCAGGAAAAGAGGACCACTGACAGATGACCACTGACAGTTTCTCATTGAAGATTGAGACCTACAGTCCCATGGCACATAAATGTGTCTTGTCTTTCAGTGAGATATATCAAATACAGGCCAAAAGGCAGAAATGAAAGCAGTTTAAACTGTTTCCTGATCTTGAACATCTGGATCTAGCAGAGACATCTTTACTTGAGCAACCTGTTTGATTTCTCATGTGAGAAAGGGTGGAAAATAATTTTTTTATTAATTTTTGTTGAATTCTTTTTTTTTCCAAGGAGATATGGAAGGAAAGATTTTTACCTCCTGTTGCAGGAAAGAGTGAAGAAGTCTGCTTTATCAGCTGTTCTACTCAACCAACAACAATCCACTTAATGAGCTCTTTCTTTAACCTTTATTTTAGAGGACAGGAAATTATTTGTGTATAAACTATGGTGATATTCTTTCAGCTCTCTTTTTATGGTCTTTTGAATATTCCTTCACCATTAGGAAAAAAGCTGGTCTCAGGTTCTTCTTCATCTATTTTAAGCCTTGGCCTTTCAGTGACTACCTTTTATTGTGCAATAGCTTGATGAGTTTTCATCCCTATAATAGACACATTTCTCACTGGTGCTATTATATATTTCATCATTTCCCATTTACTATTTTCCTTTCACAAATTCAGTTCACTCACTCCCTTATAGGGATAAGGTTACAATCATAAACCTTCAGGTCTCTCAAGTAACTTTCTATTTTCTGGCTTTTTTGTCTTTGTGCTAATGCCTGTAAAAAAAGTGAATACATGGTTGTGTATATTCTGTGTTTTGGGCTGCTTATTGCAAGACAATAACAATGCAAGACCCATCCATCTGCAGATGAGTTATTCCACTCAGTTGCAACACTAGCCATGGGGTCTTTAAAAAAGCTGTTTGGCTAAACATGTCATTTTGCCCATGTTGTATACATTCTGCAGATCTTTGCATAATGTCGTAAAGTAACTGTTCTATCTGTTTCTAAATGATGGTCAGGCCCATCCTCTCCTCATATTTTAGTTTCTCTAAAATGTGAATATATTTTTCCATAGTCCAGAGTTTGTATTCTCTTGTTAGTACCATGTAATTTCTTCTGGGTGGCACAGTATTTTAACTGTTTTCTGTCTGAACACTTGGTTGGCTTTTTTTGACCCACTTACTTATAACTTATCCTTGTTATGGACTTATTTGCCATGAACAATACCACAATTTGCTGTTCAGCAAATAGTTAATTAAAGAAATTAATTTTTTCTTCTTAAAACCCCCAAACTTTCATTTTTATGTGAGCACAACAACTGACTGCATCTGACTGATGTAGGTTGGTAAAAGTTCAAATTACCACAGAAGGAAATAAAGATTTGGGGGGGAGGGGGTTAGGGTGAGGGAAGTATTAAATGGTTATTCACATAAAGTAAATAAAACAGACATCTGTGACCCTGATACTACATTGTGAAATGCTGAGCAACACCACTTTCTTGACAATGTTCCCTGATATTTCAGCTAGATGTTTTGACAAGGTCTAGAAAAGTTTTATATATCTATGTAATGCCAAACACTGAATTCTCCATCTGAATTCAGCACTGGCTGAATAGTTGACACAAAGAACAATTATCCTGTGAATTCTGCTCGTCATTGCAATATCCCATTGATGCAGTTCTTAAGGGTCTATTTGATTTTAGAGTGGGACAACAGGATGTAGAACAGCATGGCATGTCCAAATTGCAAAACTCTCAGAGATTTCAAGGTATGTGTTTTTAGAAGTAAGGGAGAGTTTTCTGTCCATTCATTGATGTCACTAATAGTGTTAGTCAGCTTTTCTCACTTGTACAAAGCTGTCATTACATGAATGTGACAGTATAAAGGGTACAACATACCTCCTCCAGTCATTATGTTGTTCCTCCACTTTGCTTGAAAGGTGTAAAACAGTCTTAGTGTGAAAAAGAATCTGACCCTCGCAAAGCAACTTACATGAAAAATTAAAATATTTGCAATCACAGCTGTCTCCAGAAAGATAATTCTGTCCTGCAAGATGTACAATACACACCAGGCAAATATTCAATAAGCACTAAGCTACGGCACACAATTTCTTAGCAAACAAATGTTATTCAAGTCCTTATGTAAGCTTGATAAATGGTTTATTTGCATGGCAAGGTGTGAGAAAGGCAGGAGCTGACACATCAACATGCAAATAAAGCATTTGTCAGACATCTCCAGAGATTCTGAGTAGTACTGTTCAGCAAAGGAGCAGTCTGGGAGCAGATAAGCCAAGTTATCAATATTATTAGCACCATAATCCAGACTGGACTGATGATACTGCTGTTTATATAATTCTAAATGATTTTATTTTGATGTATGAGAGCCTTAATTTTGCTTAATGAGCTTTCATATGTTTAAAACCTGTATTTGTTTTTCCACCTGACACTCAGTTATACTGTTGCAAATTAGATTAGTGGTAAAGGAGGGTAGCTTCTTCTTCTTCCCACATTCATTTTGTCCTTGCAAGATATTTCTAGAAAGAAAATTTTCTGAAGGGTCTTAGGACGTGCCTGACAGAGCACCTTTCATTGGAACAGAATGATATATCTACAGGCTGCAGTCGCAAACTGGTAATTTTTAAAGCACATAGGATATAACAGAAAACAGAAAGTACACAAATAAAATCACTTCTAACTTTATTTTTCCTTCTTGTACAGGGTTAGTAATAGTAACTGTTTCTGCAAAGTTGCTCAGTCTTGCTTCAAATAACACTTCTTCACATCTGTAATTTGTCTGTCCACACATATACATATGCAAACAATCTAAGTCCTTTGCTACTCTCCACTTTAGTGAGTTCATGAATATGTCAGGCTAAAAAAGATGTACGTAGTGTTAACCTTAGATATTTGGAATACATTGAATTTCTTAAGTGCTGTGAAAAGCTCAAAGTATTTGTAATTTACACAACATGACACAAACTTTCATGAACAGAACCATCTGGGACAAAATAGGACCAAAGAATTTCGTGGAGAATCTGAATTTGTGTCTCCATCAGTGGTAGAGACAGAAGATGGTTTAAACTTATATCCTATAAACTAGACTTCTTAAATTAAAGATATATTATTCAGTAAGTGTTGTTCCTCTTTCTCTGGGCAGCACATATGAAATAAAGTGAGTTACTGCTACAAGCACTGCAATGTGGACAGTCACCAAGGCCTTCCAGCTAACTTCAGAAGAGGTGGCTCTGCCCTTACTGCTGCATGCTGTGACAGTCAGGAAATGTGATATCACCCTGCTTAAAGTCCACACAGATGGCAGTGGCTGATTATGCACTTTGCAGCAGCAGGAAAAAACAGAAGGGAGGGAATTAGTAATGGTAATTATTATGCAACTGGAAATTCAAGAAACTGAACTGACTCTTGAAATTCTTCTAAACTTCTATAGTGTCGTTTGTATAGTTTTAATTGAAGATATCCTTGTGTGGGAATAGATTAAAATAATAAGGATTTAGTTATCTGTCACAAAATACTACAAGGTATCTTGGCCAGTTCCCGTTATGAACAGGTTAATCTTCCTATGCTGCATTTTATTGGCAAAAGTAAGCTGATGGAAGTTCTTTCTAATGTCTTTGGCATAGCATCACAACATCCTCACCCCTCAGATGAGGTGCCAATTTGGTGGTAGTTGCAGAGACATACAAATTTTGTACCAAAGGTTTACCTGACTTCAACCTGCTTGAGTTGGTTTTGGTAGAAAGATCAGAAAAATATAGTTACTACTGCTGTGAAAAAAAATACCTTTTGAGCAAATTGCATAGCTGTGAATCTAGTCAGTTTATTATATATTCTTGTACCTATGTACAGATCAAGAGACTGACCAAAAGGATGTGATGTAGTTTGTTCTACAGAATGCATTTACAAGGATGGGTTTTAAAAATCTTGTTGATAAATATTCATAAATAAATACCATTTTGTCATAACCTTTCCATCTTTGAAATGGCCATAGTGAGAAGATATTGCTGTCTGAGAAGATATGTTTGTCATTCTTGGATGTACGAACAATTGAGATCTTAGCACTAGGCTGAGATTCCGTGATTATGATTAAACAATCCCCATTTGTCTCTTTCTGTATTTGCATTACAATACTGTCTGTGATTATTTAATCATATGCTATATTACCCACACAAATCCTTGTCTTGTGGTTGTATAGTTCAGACCTTTTATGGAGATGAACCCAAGATTATGGGTAAAAAGCTTGATGTCTCCAGGTCCTAGCTAATTTGCTGCAGAGATTAAAAAAGGGTGGATCAGTAAAACTGTGAATATAACCTTAACAATACTATTTATTTCTCATATTGCATCAGAAAATAAACAGAAAAGTTTTGGAAAAACTTTACTATTATTATAGTCAGGTAAAAAGAAAAACAAACCAAGAAAAAGTATTTCATATAATCTTACCAATATATTTTTTTTTCTTCCCCATATAAGAGAATTTCAAAATTAGATAACTATTTTAAATCAAGGGTCAAAGAGCTTATACTTGAATGCCTCTTTTCTTTCATCTGATGCAGTATACACTATTACCCTGTGAATGTGTCTTCTATTTAATTTCCTCTTATGCTCCTGTCTGTTAATCCCTTCCTACTCTCTTTACTCTAAGACTGCATTTTCAGCCAAATTTTCTATTCACTGAAGGATGACTCCAGACCCCAGAAGGGAACATCATAAAAACCAAACAACCCCCCCCCCCCCCCCCCGCCCAAGTAAGCAAACAAACAAATAACAACAAACCCAAAATAAAACCACACAAACAAAACAAAAACTCCCAACACAAACAAACAAACAAGATTTTTTTTAAAAAGACAAAAGAGTAGATTGTCAAGGATTCTGTTCCATATTATTTCTATGTAAAGATAGGCCTGTTATGCAAAGTCTTCACAGATGGCTGCTAATACTAAGCTCTTAATTTTTTGATTACCCAGAAATCCACATCTGCTATCTGACTTCCAGAAGTTCTGACTAGCTGTCTCTTGTTATTTGGAACTCTCCTTATATATACAAATTCATCTAAAATTCTAATTACTTCATTAAGTCAGTCTCAAGTCTTCTCTAACTGAGCATCCTGAATTAATGACATCTGTGACTTTCAATTTTAGACTTTGAATCTTAGTACAAAACAAAAAGAACATATGTATCCTGTTCTATGGGAAGAGAAATATATTTTAGAGAAACACTGTCGAAATTATATAGAACTGACATCCAGGTCATCAAAATTCTGTATTTAAATCATAAAACCTCAAAATGTTTTCCAGCTTCAGGTCTGGTGCAAAGCCTAGATCAACATCACTGCTTCCATAAACCTGCAGTTAGAGTAAAACCAGGCATTTGGCCTCAAAGCAAACATCTTGTGCCCTAGCCAGATGCCCATTTTGGTTAATCAGAAAGACAATACAGTGAGTCACAGGACATAGTCTAAGCTTAGCCACAAGAAAATAAACATCTGAATCCTATGATGGACTTTGCAACCACATCCTGGACTCTTAGAAGCAGGTATGAGTGCAAGTGACATTTTCCTAAAAGTTATTGTGCTGGAAAGGTTTGTTTTTGGCAAAAGATTGAGAACTCCCCTAAGCGTGCCTGGGAGGACTCTTGAGGACTCAGGGCCTCAGGGATTGGGAACCCAAAGGGACTGAGATGTGTGAGTGGTATTGCCACTTCTGATTTGCTAGGATGGCATCATCTCCATCGCTGAACATTTAAGGCTTTTGGAGCTGGTTGGTGGTATTTAGACTGCTCATAAAACCTCACTGTGTCAGTCAGAGTGTTTACTGACCACTTGTGTAACTTGACTGCCTGCATACTGCAATAAGGGGGACAATTTATTTCAACAACTATAGGTGACTCAGTGCTGAAATCAGTACTGGCTGTAGCTCTGCAGTTATGCTCATTATTTAGTGTGTGAGAAATGGGCATTGCTGGTTGGTCTAGGTCTAGCTGGCTTCTTTTTGATACTTACCTTATGTGTACTGTGTTGACCCAAAGAAGAGAAAATGCATAATATTGTCTTCCCTTGTATTAGGAATCAGATTTATGATTACCTGTTGACACCATTAGAGCTCAGAAAGAAATCACTACTGTACTGTATTTCCGTGGTGGACAGTAAGTAGTGAATGGAGCTATAAGATAAATAAATGAATGAGAGAGTAACTTGACTGGTACTTATTTAATGAGAGGCCTCTGACTTTTCTCTTTCCTTTATGTAGTTAGTCCTAGTTGTAGCAAGACAAAGTGATTTGGATGTGTGCAATTAATATCTGTATTTTTCTCTATATCATTTGATTTTTGTTGTCTCTTGTCAAGGACAACATGGATTTGAATAAGCATGTAGAGATAAAATTTCTGACATTTCAAGGACATCTAGTCAAAACACAATATATTAACATATGGAGTTATAGTTAAATTCAACACAGACAATAATTTTAGATTTTAATCAATAAAAACAACAGGGAATTGTCACAGAAAGTTTTCACTAAGACTATATATTATGATAGCTTCTCTCCAAAACCAGACAAACAAAATCAACTGTATTACTTGAAAAAGAAATGACTTTGATCTTTCCTTCTATTGCTAAATCCATGCTAGTAAATTGACCCTATAAATATCACAAATGTGCTGCCAGTTCTGAGACTTGATGTTTGTGTCATATATGTAATGACATGAATATGAAGGTGAAAAGTAATAGCACTACATCACTTGTAACTGTGACCATGTCTTACAGCTAGAATTTTCAATTTTGGATATAAACAGTGGTTGCTTCTGGAGAATTTGTTGCATGTGAGATGGAACAATCAAAAAGGTAGAAAGAAAACAAAAAAATAAAGATTAAATGGAGAGAGTTCCTCTTACAATGTAGTATCTTGTGTTTTCAAGTGTTCTCCTCTCTCAGACTTTTTTAACCATTAGCCACTAGATGCAACTGATACATTATAAGTTTCTAGGCAGCACTGGGAGGAGGGAGCAGTGCTGGAGACCATGGTGCTTAGATAATCTGAACGTGCAGTTTTCATTTCTACATTTTGGGATTAATGATGGATTCCAGGTGCCTAATCAGTCAAAGCTCATATCTCTTGCGTTCTTCTTTCCCAGTGTCATTCACTCTTGCTTGTCATTGTTCTGAGGACTCTTTGTGCCCAGTGTGATGAAGTCAGGGAGCAGGAAAAGCAGCACTCTAGTTGTTTCTGATATAAATACATTTTTGTCCTACTGATTAAATTTCTTGCTTTTGTCACTCAAAAACCTCAGAGAGGAGCCTAATTAAAAGATATTAGAAGTATTCTGTTTTAAAGTTTATGTGCGCACATTTTAAACCTGTTTAATATCTTAGTGGGTGAAGCCCACCACTCCAGCTGGCTGGGTAGGGATCTCATCATGAGGATATTATGTGAAAGGACACTCACAACATTCTTGGCTGTCTTCTTTTAATTGTAAGTAACCACAACTGCTTATGTTATGTTGCACTTCATGGCATCATCCAATGTTAATCTTAAGTTGAGTCTACCTACTGAATCAGGATTGAGGACAAAGCTACTTCTGTGTTCAGTGACAATGTCAATATCTGTGGTATACAAAGAGCAAGTAGTCTTGGGAAAAATTAAGAAATTATGGTATTTTGATCAACTAAGCCATTTTTTTTTGATTGTTGTCACAAACTCAAGTCCTTAAATTTCTTATGAATTATGCTACAGATGCCAAAATACTATTTTGGATCTCACTGCATGATCAGAGATGATTTCCAAGTACAAATGAAGTTAGAGTTGCATGTGAAGGCCAGAGAAATCTTACCATCATCCTACATATATTTTTTCATGAAACTTGCATATAGTACTTTCCGTGGGTTTTAACTTTTGCTTGAGTAAAATATTTAGTTTTCAATTATCAGGTGATATCCAGTCTGCAATATTAATAAATTGTTTTAAAAAGAAGTATCCTTGTAGCTAACCATTATTTATTTTTAGTCTCTATTTTTCTCAATTTGCAGTATTTCATTACTTCTTATTATAACTTTTTCGCCCCCTAAGTAAAACATTTTTATTTGCAAAAAAAAATGTGATAATACATGTGAACTGTTACCAAGTTGGACCTTAACTTTTCAATAGCTTCTCATTCTACAACATAAAAAGATTCATCCTGTCAATTTTTAAATTATTCCAGAATTTTTAGCATTAATAGGACTGGACAGAAAACTAATACTATAATGAAAAAGAATGTATTAATGTTTATAATCTGGATCAAGTTACAAACATTTTCTCATGTGTGGTCTTATCTTGGGAACTATTCTTTGGTAGCACTTAGGGGTGAAAACAAGACAGTCTAAAGAGACCAATTAAGTACTTTTCACAGATGGAAGTTTACAGCCTGAACCCTGACTTCAGATGCTCTGTCATCACGCTTGCTAATTTGACTTAATATTTAGGAAAAGAAATGATAAGATTTTGAAATTAAATAAAATACACTTTTTTGTCATAGAGTTGAGAGTCACAAAACAATTTTCTGTAATGGAAGTGCCAGTGCTACTAGAATGGTTCACAGTATACTATAGTTGTAACCTGGAGGAGTTGTAATCTTTTTGTTCAGTTATTGAATTATACTGATATGCTCAGTGCTAATGGTCTGAGCTTTACTTTGTTGACAATCTAGGATAGACATATTGCAAAAATGCACTATTGAGTTTGTTACAGGATTATTCTGAGGAGGGTGGTCTGCAAAATCTTCAAAACTTGCTTTCTTGCTGTTACTATTAGTAGAGATACTAAGGTTAAATATTACAAATGTACCTGTTTGCATATATTTCCCTCTACAGGAAAAACCCCTCTTAAGTTTCCAGTTAAGTGAATAAATCCTCCCCTAAGTAAAAGAAATAAAATTGGCAGGTGATGTGACAAAACAAAAAAAAAAAGAGCAATTCAGAAATATCAGATGTTTAGAAGCAAGGGAGGTGGACTGAGTCTCACTCAAGATCATATGGTAAATTAAATGTAGGCATGTTGCATCCGAAGAGATATCACTGACCGTGATTGAATATTTTGAAGATTTTTGAGGCAGGAGAGAGGGACAAGCAATGGAAAAAAGATTTTATAGAATAATTCAGTGGGTAAAGGATCAAAAGACGGCACTTGTCAGTGCTGCATTCTGTAATATACTCACGTTCTCCTGGCCTCTGAATTCTTTGCTGCAGAAAAAATATGAAACATATTAAACCTCTGCATTTAGGCATCTCATTTTCATGCAAAGCAAGTTTGAAGCAAATAAAACAAACGGATCTTAAAAGCTATAGCCTTTGATGGTAGTTTCCATGCTGAAAGCTCCCCTTTCTTTAGAGCAGAAAAGTGTCTTAGAAATTAGAAAACTTTTTTTTTCCTCTGAGGGACTGCCTTAATTGAACAGTAGATATTTGAATAGTCAGCTACAGGAACTCAGTATCATGAAGCTAATTTTCTGTTTCCTGTAAATTCAGGCATCTGTCATTCGTTTATCTCAAGGTTAATTGACACACAGAACCTCTGAGAAATAATTATCTTTCCATTTGTTCGGATGGGTCAGCTCCATGGCTGTTAATTCACAGCTATCCTTGGCAATTTGATATGTGTTTTTCTCACAATTTCAGACCATTTCTGTGTTGACCTTTAAGGCAACAAAATAATTAAGCACATCAGTGTAATTCTGTAACTTTGAATTCACTACATTAACAAGCTCATGGTATTACAAGGCTACTAACCCATCCATTAGGTCTGATCTTGCCCTTTTGGAATCAAAAGCAAAAATCACAATAATCTGCACTGCTTGTGCACAGACTCTGGAAATTATATTTATTTTCAGAATTACACATAAGCAGAGGTTGAAAGGGACCTGTGGAGATCACCTAGCCCACACCTTCTGCTCAGAACACTGGATACCCAGAACCATGTTCAAATGGGGTTTGACTATCTCCAAGAATGGAGACTTCACAGCATTCCTGGGTAACCCATTCTACTGTTCAACCACCCTCACTATCAAAAAGTTTTTCTTGTGCTCATTTGCAACTTTCTGCCTTTTTACTTGTGCCCATTGCTTCTTGGTGAATGAAAAGCTGGACATGAGTCAGCAATGTACAACCACAGCTCAAAAATTCAATTATATCCTGAGCTACATCAAAGGAAGAGCGGACAGCGGATTGAGGGAGGTGATTCTCCTTCACAACTCCACTCTTGTGAGACCACAGCTGGAGTACTGCATCCAGTTTTGGGGTCCTCTGTAAGGGAAAGACATTGGCCTGGTGTTGTGAGTCCGGAGTAGGACCACAAAAATGATCAGAGGGACGGAACACCCCCTCCTATGAAGAAAGGCTGAGAGAGCTGGAATTGTTCAGCCTGGAAAAGAGAAAACTCTGGGGATACTTTATTGTAGCTTTTCAATTCTTAAAGGGAGCTTATAAGAAAGATGTAGACAGACTTTTCAATAGGGCTTTTAGTCATAGGACAAGAGGTGATGGTTTTAAACTAAAAGAGGGTGGATTCAGATTAGATATAAGGGAGTAATTTTTCACTATGAGATTGGTAAAACACTGGAAGAGGTTTTCCAGGGAAGCTGCAAATGTCCCATCCTTAGAAGCATTCAAGGTCAGGTTGGACAGGACTTTAAGTAATCTGCTCTAGTTGAAGATGTTCCTATTCATTCCTGGAGAGTTGGGCTAGATGACCTCTTAAGGGGTTGGAAAGTCCCTTCCAGCCCAAACCATTCCAGGATTCTATGATTAATTCTATGATTCTTTCATCTTTTACTGGCCACAACTAAGCAAAGTCTGGCTCTGCCTTTGACACACCACACCATCTTGCATTTGTGCACATGTGTAAGATCCCCCGAAACTCTCCTCCAGGCTAAACAGTCCCATCTCTTAACCTCTCCCCATATGATAGATGCTCAAGCCTCTTAATCATCCTTCTGGCTCATTGCTGGACTCAATCTAGTAGGTCCATGTCTTTCATACTGGGGAACCCAGAAATGGACTTGTCATTCAGTCATAACCTACAGTTCAACCAGTATTGAACAGAAGAGAAGACGGGTCTTTACCAGAAGGGTACACTGCTACCTCATGGTTGTCTTGCTAACCATCAGGACCCCAGGGCCTTTTCTGTTTTAATCAACAATGGATTTTGGCAACAGTTTTAAAAAACTCATTTGGAAGTAGGAAAATACAAGATGCTGCATGTATGCTGGTTAACATATTTTTCTTCAGAGTGGAAATAGGAAGTTTAACATCCAGCTTAGACTGTTATTTTGATGTAAATAAAAATTGCTTGGCATTTGTTCCAGAACTTGTGTCTACCTATTCTGTTTCACGCATTTATTTCCATCCTGTAATTTAGTTTGATAGAATTTTTCTTGGGAGAAATTATACAACCAAAAGCATGCTTTCATAAATAAAAGACAAGATATGTAATTGGTTTAAAATTATGTAGATAAAAACCATTGTCTGTCAAACTCAGACAATATAGATTTGCTGCTTGACAAGAGAAGGAGGGGAATGCCTTTGTGGCTCCTCTACCTGATTAGGTTTCATAACATAATCAGGAAAGATTTTCCACTGGAAATAAAAGTTACATTTGAACTTAATTACATATCAATACTAAATGACAGAAATTAATTGCTATCAACCTGTAATGACTTTTAACAGAAATCCTAAACCCCTGCAATTTGCTAAAAAGGTAATTTGATTCCTTAATTGAATTTTAATTGTTTTTCACGCAACTCCATGATATATAGCTAATAATTGCATTGCATATGACTTGATTTTTTTTCTAAAACAAATTAATTTTTATTTTCCCCAAATATTTATTTTCTGTAAATATTTAAAATATTCCTTTGGTGTCCATGGTAGACAGCTGCATTTGCTTCCTCTGGCTTTGGTCTTAGTAGCATATACAAAACAGAAAGTGGTGGGTTCACTTTAGTGAGCAGTCAAAATTCATCACTTATGAAATTTCATTTGGGACCCTTTGGACCAGATTGGTATACTGTGACACTACAAAGCCTTGAAGCAGACATAAGATTCTAGTTGGCAAGGTGTGCATGTTGTTGACTGTTTTTTTGGCAAGCTTTTTATCACTGCAATATTTTCTGCTGAGGATATTAGAGCACAAACTCGTGTGTTGACGCTATGTAATGTTCCTGAAGAAGAGAAGTAAGAACAGTGAAAAAAAGAAAGGACAGCTATGAAAAGTATCAATATAATATATTCCAGATCTGTCTACTGTAATTTTGAATGCTGGCTTTAATATCATCATAAGTGAGGCCTTAGCAAGACTGACCTGTATGTTCTCAAGCTTGCTTAGGCTGTGTACTGAAAACTTTCTAAATAGATACAAGTGCAAAAGAAATCCTCACAAGCCTTCCTCTGTTACCAGTCCAGTTAGGACTCTGTATAAAGAGAAGGATCATTTCAGTGGAGCTGCTGCAAAAAGGTTGCTATGTTTTCAGGATGAAAGGTCCATTTTTTTCCTAGATATTTTGAAAATTATAGATGTTTTTAATTAAAAATTAAATAGACTTGGATTTTCAAGCTCACTTTTTAGCCAGAGACCTTACACATTTCTCCTTTATCCTCTTCAGGCTCTGATTTAGTTCTCAAACCAAGTGTGACCAGACTTCTGGTTGTATTGGAGTGGATTTCTTATTTCCTTTATTTGGCACAGTCAATAGAACTCTTCTAATATTTCAAACCACTCTCAATTCCCAAGGACATATCTAAGCAGGGAGAGTATTTGAGGGGTAGCTACCTTTTAAAACCCACTCTAAATTTTGCAACCTTTTATAATTTGTTTGAGATTATCTATTTTCTCTCGTAAAATCACAGCCATGGTGTACTTTTAACATTTAGTCCTTGAACTCTCCATTTTAGTAGCTACTGTTTTATCTTACAAAATTACTGCTTCATAGATTCTTCTACTCTCCTCATTAGCAATCCATCAAGATTTTCCTATTGCAAAAGCAGGCTGTGCTTAAACTCAGCATACAACATGTAGCTTGTATGGTGAACAAGATCCTGTGTAGCTTGAAAAGCTTTAGGTATAGAAGTGAAGCCATAGTTTCTGTTTGGCTTTCAGATTGTTCAGGAGAGGGGTTTTGTCTTTGAAGATATAGAATACATCAGGGCTGGACCATCTTTCTGGATAGGAGAGAACAAAAATGGCTTGTGGAAGTATTTTTTTCCTGTTTGATAGAACTTATCATAACTTCTCATTACAAAGTCAAATGGGAGGAAATGATTATTAATAAAAAAAATTATTAATAGAATAAAAAAGGTGTTTTCTTGTTTTGTTTTTTTTTTAATTTCTGATGAAGTCTATTTCATAAAAACATATTCTCATGTCATGAAAAAACCATAAAAATGTTTACAGTGACTTTTGAGGATTTGACAGGCTTTAACAGTTAATTAACATGATTTAACAGTTAATTCATTTAACAATATATTTTATATTTAAATATTTGCAAGAAGGCCTAGGGGTTTTTTTTTGGACTGCTGAATAAAAACCATTTCCAGAAACAGTTTTAATTTTTTGAAATCTGTGGACATCTGTTAAGAAAGTACATAGTTAAAACAGCAAGAAGAACTACAGAAGATAATGAGAAGGAAATTCAGTTCTTCAGAGGACAAAGTCTTTGGAGAGCAACAAGATGCTAAAAATAAGCGAAGTCAGGTAGATTCAACACGTCAGGGAAATGACAACCTGAGGAAACGATGCTGCAGAGAAGGAAGTAAATAGTTTCTGCTCATGCATTTTGTGTAATGGAATTGAGAGAAGTTACAACACAAGGAAATGTGTGTGCATCTCTTTCTTGAATTATTTGCTAGATGTATGTTTTTAGTGGATCCTTGAAGGCGAGTCTCTAACGGTGACTTTAACAGTCAACTTTTAAGATTAAGTGATTATAAATGTAATCTAACCGAGTTTAAAAAATCATGATCATTTAACATATACTAACTTGTTTGGAAACAGCTTAAGAGGAAAACTTTGAAAAAATTTTCTAGAAAATAATTAAGGTAAGGATACTAATTCAAAAATGTTAACCAGAACAGCAGGTAAATAATTTTAAGTGGTTTGGTGAACACTTCTGCCAACTCCCTCTGCACCTTTGGGTGGATCCCATCCTGCCCCATGGACTTGTGAGTGTCTAAGTGGTGTAACTGGTTGCTGATCATTTCCCTTTGGGTTATGGAGACTTCAATCTGCTCCACATTCTCATCTGTCTTCCAGCTCAAGGGTCTGGGTATTCAAAGAACAACTGGTCTTACTATTAAAGACTGAGGCAAAGAAGGCATTAAGTATCCCTGTGTTTTTCTTATCCTTAGCCACTCTGTTTCCCCTTACATCCAATAAAGGATAAAGATTCTTCTTGGCCCTCTTTTGTTGCTAACAGGTTTTGCTGCCTATTACAGCAGTAATAGCAGCAGATGATGTTCAAGTTGCTCTTTGTCCTTAGTTTTTCTCTGCATCAGGTTTATGTTATTTGGATTAATTTTGACTTTTTTTTTTTCAGAGAAATTTGTACCATTCCTGACAGGTCTTACTTGTAGTGGACAAGACTTTTTCCAGATTAACAAGCTGCAATTTTCTTTCCTTATGGTCCTTAATTCCCCCCATAATTCCTCTACATTTATGAAGTGTCAAGTTAGCTAATTTTATTTAACAATTTGAATAGACTCTTCCCCCTTGACATTATTCACACACTTAAAATCCTAAAGAGGAGAATAATGGCAACCGCAGCACCTGAAAGATGATTGCTTACAGGAGATGTTGTATGACCTTCCTGAAAGAGACTGTAATAAGTCTACTATATTGAAACAATGAGGTGTGTGGGCCTAAAACTTGAGAGAAATAAGTGCTGCCTTTGTCACAGTCACCCAGGGCTTCTTGGAAACTATTAGCAAGCAGGTAATAGATCCAGATACAGAGAAGGCAGCAGTGAGTAAGACAGCATGAATTTCTAAATTAATTTTGGAAATGAGAGAAGTCCTACAATGGTTCACTGCCTCATAGAAGTAGTTAGGAATTTTATGACAAACACATTGTAGGAGAAGGAGGTTCTAGAAAAGAGAGTAAAGGAGATGTAAGCAGGCAAGCACAGCCTTGTAGAGAGTTTACAGAATCACACAATAGGCTGATTTGAAAGTGACCTACACGGATCATCGAGTCCATCTCCTGACACTGCAGGTCCCTTTCCATGGCACTGCTTTCCATCATCTCATTCCCCAGTCTGTATGAACATCCAGGGTTGCCCTGACCGAAGTGCAGTATCCGACACTTTCCCCTATTGAACTTCATATGGTTGGTGATTGCCCAGTCCTCTAATTTGTCAAGGTCTCTCTGCAGGGCCTCCCTGCCTTCAAGGCTCCTCCAACAGCTCCTCCCAGTTTTGTGACATCTACAAACTTGCTTAGTATCCCTTCCAGTCCTGTGTCCAACTCATTTATGAAGATGTTGAAGAGCACAGGGCCTCAGATGGGAGCCCTGTGGAACCCCACTAGTGACAGGTCATCAGTCTGGTATTATCCCTTTGACTATTATCCCATTGACTATTATCCTCTGTGCTTGACCAATGAGCCAATTGCTCACCCACCACATAATCTGTTTATCCAGCTGGGGGCTGGACATTTTATCCACAAGGATCCTGTGAGACACAGTACTGAAAGCTTTATTGAAATACAAAAAGATTACATAACTGGCTTCCCTTGAACAAATAGGTGGGTTACCTTGTCATAGAAGGAATTCAGGCTTTGATAAGCAGAACTTTCCTTTCATGAAGCCATGCTGGCAGTGACTGATGGCAACATTGTCTTTCAGGTGTTTTTCAATACTTCCCAGAATAATCTTCTCTATAACTTTACCAGGCACTGAAGTGAGACTGACAGGCGTGTAGTTTCCAGGGTCATCCCTCTTGCCCTTCTTGAAAATCAGGACAGTGCAGCAGTTCCAGGCAGCTGGGACCTACCTGGACTGCCAAGACCACTCAAAAATCATCGAGAGAGGTTTTGCGATGGCATCAGTCATCTCTTTGAGGATTCTTGGATGAATCCCATCAGGCCCCATAGATTTTTAGGGACCCAGCTGGAGCAGTAATTTCAGGGTGAACTGGGAATTAATAATTCTTGCAGTCATGGTCCTCCAGCTCAGGGCACTGGGACCCCCATGGTCTGTTATTCATATTGAAGACAGAGGCCAAGAAAGTGTTAAACACCTCTGCTTTGTCTCCATCCCTGTTTGTGAGGTGACCATCCTCATCCTGCAATGGGCCAATAATATTTCTATACTGTCTATTGCCATTAATGCATTGAAAAACCTCTTTTTATTGTCTTCCACATTTCCGGCAGCTTCAACTCCAGTCGGTCTATGGATGAATTAATTTTCTCTCCACAGTTGCAAGCAGCACTTCTGAATTCTTCCCATGTCACTTGACCCTGCTTCAACTAGTCATACACCTTCCTTTTTTGCCTTATTTCCAAGAGACCCCTGCTCAGCCAAGTCTGCCTAAGCCTTCTTTAATTCCAGGAATTTCCTGCTCCTGTGCCCTTAGAAGGTGATATGTAAAAGTGTCCAGCACTGATGTACTCCATCACCTGCAAAAACATTTTCCCAGGGGACCTTACTAGCTCCCTGAGCAGCCTGAAGTCTGCCCTCCTCATGTCCACAGCTGAGGTTTTGCTGGCACTTTTTCTCCTGTCAACAGAGATTTTAAACTCAATCACTTTGTGGTCACTGTGGTCATGATGGCCACCAATCTCCACTTCACTCATGAGATATGCTCTGTTGACAAACAGGAGATCAAGGAGGGCATCTGTCCAAGCTGGCTTCCTTAAGACCTGTTCCGTAAAGCTGTCATCCAGATTTTTTAGGAATCTTCTGGCCTGAGTTGTAACACCTATGTGATGCTCCCAGTTAGTTTCTGCCAAGGGTAAGTCCCCCATAAAGACAAGGGCTGGGGTTGTTACAGGTGAGGCAGACTGAACCACTGCCTGTGGTGGACCTGGATGCTGGGGTTTATTTAAGGACTGAGAAGTTGAGATCTTTTATTAGTTCATGCACTACTCACTTGCTCACTCACTCATTGACTCACTCTCTCCTCACAGTGCAATGCTCCCTAGGTCCTGACTTCCCTTCCCTGCAGGAGGTCACTCTAGGGCACTGCAGAAAGATGGGACAGTTCCCAGACATCCACTGTTCTCAGGTAGACTCTGACATCACTGGTCAAGCTTCCTGGGCATCCCTGGCCTTTATCTCCACACAACTCCAATTGCCAGAATCTCTCCCCACTTTCAGTCTTTTTTCTGCAGACAGAATTGTCATATTTTGCTTTCTAGGCCCTCTCTCTTTTCTGGGACCACTTCTTTTTGGTGCCGGCTCTCCTTTCTTGGCCCCCAAGCCTCCCATTTTCCTGGTGTAAATAGCTTATGAGCAGAAGCACAACACATGATTAGCTGTTTAATCAGTGGTTCTGCCTCATGTTTTCTTATTAGTGAAGGACTCAGGATGTGTCATTTTGTTCAGTCTGAGTATCTCAAAATTTGCCACTAGCCCACACCAGCTGCATTTACCAAATAATAGTCCTCTGCCTGAAAGTTCAAGAGATTCAAAAATTCAGTTTCAGACACTCACCCCTGCAAACATACACTTGAGTAGTTGCTGCCTGTTAGCATTCAAAATTCAAGCTGTTTTTCCACATACAAATGAATATTTGGAAAGTTTGTTTCCTAGTCCTGCCTTAAAACACCTTGAACTTTTCAATTCCCTATCCCTGGTGGGGATTCTCATTCTGGGCTTTACCTTGATGATGGAAAAGCTGAAAACATCATTGAGCATCTCAGGTTTGTTGAATACAAAATAAAAACAAATGCACAAAGCCTTGAATCCAACTGCAAAATACAATTTTGATAGTTTTTTTCTTCAGCCTATGCAGAGATCTCTGAAAGATGACCTGTTTTTCTGAAACAAATTCTGAAAAATGAAAGCACTTGGTGTTGCAGCAAAATACAGAATGTAAGCATCTATCAGCTTGGATGACCTGTAAGGCACATCAGTGTTTCCTTCTCTACTGCCGGTAAGTATACTCAGAAACAAGTGAAGAGAGCCGTGGATCAATGGTCAGCCAAAGCAAGCTGCCTAAAGCCTGAGGACGCTGAAGGGATACTCTATCTGGCTATGTTCTAATTGAGGCAGACTGGCTGGGTACATTACAGGAATGAGAAGAAATTACAAAATGGTCCAGTGGATTACTTTGCTGTCAGCTTTTGACTGACAACAAGCCTCTCACATGACTGAAAAATGACAAGAACAGATTACAGTGAGAAGTCAAATTATTTTTATGGAATTGGTAGTCAGTGCATGATCATGGAAGGGCCTTGGCTCAGTAATCACTTCTATCCTGTCTAGACACTCTGTGAATACTATTATTATTATTATTATTTCAGATTCACTTTTCACTTTCCAGAAATGTCCAGAAACACTGACTGTAAAGTCAGAAATAAGCAGTCTCTCCCCCAGAGAGCTTAGAATATAAAAGAAAACAGAGGCAACTCTTGATTATGAGAGAGTAGAGAAGAAATATGTGAGATAATGAAGATGCGCTGATGCTGTAGTATCAGATAGCTGTGTCTCTCTATTGGTTTCAGCTATACAAGTGCACTTCTGAAATAACTCTGCTGGAGTCTTTGCAACTACAGTAAAGTGAAATTGATGTCAGGTTGAAATCAGAATCCTATTGTTTCAGATATGACACATAGATCAGTGAGTCAGTCCTCTTTAATTGTGCAGGGGGCACATACACTCTACAGGATTTTGCAAATTCTGAGACATTTCCAAATCTAAGTAATCTTCTTAGCCTCCTGGGTCACTGACAGTTTAGACTTCATGGGTACTCACTGCTGACATGCTACATCAAATTTTTTTTTTTTTAATATTTATTCAAATCTTTTATATTAATGGGAAAAAAGAGATTATTTTTACACAGCTTTTTCTGTTTACCTAGTAGAAAAAACAGATAAATGCAGCCTTGTCACAGTGTCTAGACTAAGAATGTGTTCACACATAATACAGAATTGTTTTCACATCTCATTTCCTTAAGTGGTGAGATGGAAAATTAATTTAGAAATAAAATAAAATAAAAATATAATTTGTTTTTTCTGTATTTAAAAAAAAAAAAAGTTAAAAATAAGTAATGATAAAACAAAGGTTTCACAGTCAAAGCCATAACAACAATTAACCTTCCTGACCCAGGTAGCATAAGACAAGACAAATGTAAATATTCATCTTAGACTATATTACTAAATCCTTTTAACACTATAACTAGAATATAGCTAGTAACAGCTCTGCTTATCTGTCATGAAGAAAAAGCCTATTAGAAATATAATTTCCCTATGTGATTTACTTATAATTTTATTTCTTTTGTATTAAGAAATATGGCACAAAGTCGTACATCTAGAAGAGCAGGCACACAGTGTTTGGAAAACTATTTAAAAGCTGTTGTTGTGAACAAAACTGGAGTTTAATATGGGTAAAAGAACTGCTATGCAAAGCCTAAGTTTCTGCTAAGGCACATTTTTTTGTCTTTTGGTTTTAAAAAGTCTGTTTTGCACTGGATCACAGACCACTAACCAGTAGCAAATATCTAAGCCCCCCTCCAGTGATCAGACACACAAATGGGAGCTGCCTCCAGTAGCAGTGTTACCGCTGCTGCCACTGTTCATGTTCAAGAGCCTGGCTAGCACTTTGTCTCCTTAGATCCCTCCTTGCCCTGAATTCCTGTGTCAGATGATAAGACTTCAATGTAGGTTTTAAAGTGTATTAGAAACTGACTTAATGTAAACTGTAGTGGAACTACAGTGAAACGTACTTTTCATATCATGTTTGTCTTCTCTAAGAAGTAATTGATGACAGAGTGTGACCCTCCCGCTCCTTTCAGACCATCAGCCTCTGCTTGTCTCGTGAAGACTTTCTCCTCTCAGAAATTAAAAGGTTCTCTTGTCTGCTTTCCTTTTCTGACCTCTGGCATTTGTAAAGGTCCCTGCCCTCTCTCTGTGCAATGTCACCTGATCCTAAACTTCAAAAAAATCTTTCTTGTACAGGCAGATATCATACTTTCAAATCCATACAGACATGTCAGTTAAACTGGAGAATAGATAATTTCAAAACAAATTATTTCTATGAAAGCCTTGAAATATCTATACAGGTTTATCAGCAGAGGAAGCTTTAGAGTATCTCATGAAAAATCCACAACATCCAAAAAGCATATGAAATAATAGTGCTGATTAAATTTGGAAAAAAGCTCAACAATTTTGAAATAAAAGCAGACATTTCTCATCTGAACTTCAAGTATGCAAGTATTCAAGTGCTACTGTATGATGGAACTTCTGTCACCTTGTCACAGAGTGTTTCTCCTCTACATGGGAGTCCAAAGCAGATCACTGACTTTCTAACAGAGAAATCAAACAGATTAGGCAAATACTTGGATCTTTTCAGAAGTGAATTCCTAATTTTCTGGATCCAGATCATTGCACCTACTGGAGCTGGTGTGAGCCAATGCAGCTTGTGCATAGATGGTCTCAAAACCCTGGAAGACAGGAAGGCTGTGTTTCCCTCTTGGTTCAAGAGCTCAACCTAAAAATAAACCTAAAGGAAATGGAACATGCAAAGCTGGAAACGGCTGAAAGTAAGAAGATGAAGCTATTAAAAAAAAATCAGTGTATCTGATTGCAGTCTGTGACTCATGAAATCTCTACGTTTTTGATTGTTGGAAGCCAACAGAATGCACCAAGGAATATATCACTCCACGCCTTTCCTGCTTTTTAAAGGCTTTCCCTCAACATTTTCTATTTGTCATTGCCATAGACAAGGTATTGGGATGGCTGAATCCAAGGGTTACATTTATCAAGTTTAAAAGCAGCAACAAAACCAGTCCAGGACAGTTCTTTGCACCAGCTGTCATGATATGACCTATGCCCATGCCATTAATACTCTTACCCACCTGAAGAGGATGGTCTTATTCAGACAGCCTGTTGGAAATGAGTCCTGGCTGATAAAAAGCCCCAATGCCTGTCCAAGATTTGTCTGAGACGTTTCTAACTGACACAGGGTTCATAGTAACAGTTTAATTATTGGCATGACGATCCTCAGGCAGGAGACTATGTGCTCTTTACCGTGCTGCTCTAGAGGCAGCCAATAAAAAATAATAATAAAAAAAGCTCTTTTCTTTCTCTTTTGGCTTTTATTTGTATAACTGTCCAGTTGTCTATATCTTTTTGACAAACCTTGAAAATCATCCTAAACCTTTCTTACTAGCCTGCTAGAGGGGAAACACCCCTAGAGCCTTCAGCCTTTGCAGCATTGTTTGGGACTTCTGTCGAAGGAGTGGACTGTCTCTACCTGAGAACAAATCTGCTTTGAGTGGTCAGAACAGACAAACATATGGCACAGAGCAAAGAGGGACAGTCAACCTCTTCATGTTGTATCAATACACTACAGTACCCTCTTGCACAGCTGTTTATATGCTGACATGTGCAGGGCAGTTTGCCTGACCTCGCTGTCATTTTCATTTTCTAGTGTCACGTTTTCCTTCTGTTCTTTTTCTCCTAGATATATGGTCCTTTTGCTCTCCATTTCCTTGCAGTACTTTTGAATAAAACACAACTATTCACATCTGGTTTTGCAATAGAAGTTGGTTAAATCTCTAAAGAGTATCAGCAATCCACAATAACAAAATTAGTGGGAAAATATTGTTTATTTTGCTTTGGACTGAAAATTAAAAAAAAAAATAATTAAAAAAAGCAGCTATTGTACAGAAGGATTAACATGACCAGATGTTTTGTAACATTTCCAAGAAAGATTGAAATCTTCATATATTAGATATATATTCCACTTTCAGAGAAATTCAATTTCTTTTGCTAACTGATCTATTTCAGGAAAGATCAAGGAAGGATTCAAAAGTCACTCACACCAGGTGCAGTGTTAAAAATAATTCAGATTGGTATACAAAAACATCAGTATACTAAATCTTGTTGACCTTTAAAATGGCTATAGATATTAATGCTGAGTACCTGTAAAGGTGAATTCTAAATAAACATATAAATTGGTGATAAACAATTCCATCATACAGGAGTTGTGCCTCTTACATATACCCTGACTCATTAGTTTTTCATGTTTTCAACTCTTGACTGATTAGTTATTTAGTCTTCAGCTTTTGCAAATGTTTGATTACCTGGTGAAAAATAACATAGGAAATGTGGACTGATGTTTACATTCAGATAACTGAAGACTGTTATCTCATCTCTTTTTCTGTACTATGTAATTGAAAGCAATGTGTTTGTCATAAATTTAGAGAATTTTTAAGACCTACACAAGCATTTTAAGATTTTTACTACTGAGTTATCTCTAATATGTATTCATTCATGTCTGAAATATATGCAAGACAGTTTTGTGGGATTTTTAAAATGAATGTATGCTGCTCTAAAGGTAAATACCTGGACTGTAAGACCTAGAAATTCTAGGTGACAGTTAGCCCACCTATCAGAGATATCTGGGATTTAGGTATCTAAACTAGTAATCTTGTTTTTCTCCATAATGAATAAAAGGTAATGGAATTATTTAAAAAACAATTCAGCTTGACTATTTCTGCCACATTTTACCATGGAATAAATTACCCTTTGGAAGTGCACTATGTTTCAAATAGTGTGGAGTTTATTCATTGACTTTTTGACTAAACATTATTATCTGTTTGATGAGTGGCACAGCCTGCATATTACCACTGTTTTTCTCCACTGCACTGTTTTTTATCAGATATTGTTCTTCAGTTTATTATGCATTTCTTACAATTTTTAATTTGTTAAAAAACTTAGGAAAGAAATAGTATCTGAAAAGGTTTAATTTTGACAATAATTATACTGTTCAATCAAGCAAGGTTTTTTTATATGATTTATTAATGGAGATGTTAAATTCTAGTCATTTGTTCCAAATTAATTGAAGTGATCATCTGAAATACTTTAATGAATGCAGAGTAAATATGTAATAGCTATACACATTTATCCTTGGTAAGTTTTTTTATATCTGTAGTTATTAATTAAAATTCTCCTGAACTTTGAATCTTCCACACAGTGTTGAACTTTTAAAATTTCAAGAAAGGCTCAGACAAATTAAAAGCAAGTAAAAGTATGGCACCTATAAATGTGTGTCTCCTCCCTTTCTTCTCCCGTAATGATAGCACCACTTTTTCTTTTTATGTGTGCAATTGTAAAATAATTAGGATGCTATATCAAACAATGCCAGTGTTAAAAGAAAATACTTTTATTTTTAGAAGTAAAAAATATCATCCCAGGTTTTAACTGGACAAACTTTACACACCGAATGCAAATGGATTCAGTCTCCCTGAATATCAGAAAGATGGATTATTTCAGGGAACTGTGCTCAGTGGAGTGTTGAATGAGGCACTGGTCATAAGGAAAGGCCTTTTAGGATCTTGCAATAAAAATGTAGGTGGGTAGTTCTTGCCTTGGGGATATAGAGGTCCATTCCTACCAGAATTGTAAGGGTTTTTAGTTAGACCTTTCTGAGTCTTTTCTATCCTATGCTACATACATGGATATAGAACACCTGCCACCAGTGAACTCAACTCCTTGGGGTACGTTGCCCCTTGGTAATAACCCTCTACCCCCAAAACTGCAGAGAGGGGCATGCAGAAGCCTGGGCTGAGCATGAAAATTGGCCCATAAGGCAGAATGAGAGAGTCACAACTCCCTGGCTGTCCTCTGATTTCATTCATGAGGTGAATAGTAAGAATTATTTAACTCAATGCTTAGATGACTTTTTTTTCCTGGTATAAAGCAGGATGAAACACTGAAGTTTTTCAACAGCTGAAAAGCATCAGAGCTGGCACATACGGTGAATGAGCCATGACATTCTAAGTACAAGTCTAGAATTTGTAATTTTTCAAGACTTGATTTTGCAGCCTTAACATTTTTAATACCTTTTGTTGTCTGTAGACATTTTTTACATACACTTAGACCAAGAAACTAAAGCTTAAATATTCCTATCTGAATAAAATGAATGTATATAATAAGTTCAAATGGTTTCTTCTCTTTATTTCTGATCTTCGAGAACAACTGGAGAGACTTCTGCTTACTTCTCTGCAAACTGCCAAAATCATGTGGTATTTTATTCTGTTTTAATGGCAAATTTTTATGTATTTCCAAATATAATCTCTCTTGTATTTTATCTATTTTTTTTTCTTGTGCTTCTGGAAGCCTTTATTTGATGTATACAGGAGAGGTTACTTAAGCCTTATTTTGTGTTGAGATACAGCATGTCTTCTATAAATAATTAAGTATTATCTAGATCCTGTAGCAGGACTGTATTAATCCTTGATATTATCTATGAAACTAAATTTCACACCTTTGGGAAACAGAAAGTCAGAGAGAATGTTCTGTGGTAGATATTTGACATAGTCTTGGAGGGTCAAGTTCAGCAAACTGGGTATCAAACCAACCAAAAAAAGAAAGGTGACAGAGCAGCACAGATTGCTAAGAACAGTGTCAATGTTCTCTATTTGAAGACAAAATGAGGGTATCAGTAAGGAAGATACATTTTCAGTTTAGGGGAGGAAGAAGAGAAGGAACTAAACCTCAAAATATGTTTAGGGTGAACTGAAAGGAAGAAAGGTATCCTGACTAACTGGATATTATTGGAAAACAGAAGAGTGATTATAAGAATGCTGTTGCCTGATTAAGCTGTTCATGTACGATCAGGGAGAGCTGCAGTCATTGCATCACACTGTTTTGTACTGTGCATGATGTTGGGCTTTTGCCTATTTCTCTTTTCCTGTTCTAAGCAGCATAACAGAACTTGCTAAACTCTTCAGTGTAAAAGGCGTGAACTGTTCATCTTCCAGGATAGCTAGGATTTGCTGCATGTTGGAGATAATGGTGATTCTAATATGTTAACTATTTTCTGTCTCAAAATGTCCCAAATAGAGACAGATATTTTATCATACTGGTTTGTTCTGAAAGACAGTGCCTGTATTTTCCTGAACCATATAGTGGGATACAATTACACTCACTCTGACATAACAATGACACAGATGTTCCCGAAAACATAGAAAGAAACTGTATTTGTGTGTTTGTGTGTGTGCTTTTGTGCCTGATGGTATAAAAATGTTGTATAGATTTCTGCTGAAAGAATAAAGCATGTAGATTTTGGAGCTATGTTTAAAACTGGATTGATAAATCCTAGCAGAGTCCATATGCTGATTCTGGAAAAGTGATGAAACAGGTAAAATAGACTGGTATTAATAGCACTAATTTCCAATGGCCAGAAAGAGTACATGTGAAAAATACTTCTATATTATAAATACTATATGTTGTTTACTGCATGAAGGTATCTGAGGATGTTGTCTCAGATAACAACCTTTAATTTCTGGTCTTTAATTTCTCAGAATAAGTTCAGATTTAAAGATTCAATTTCACTCCATTTTAAGTCAAAGTTGAAAGTGCAACAAAGCTGGAAATGAATCCCTCTCTTAATAGCTCTTAATAGAGTATCCAAATGCACTTCAAAGATACTTAACAAGGCAAAAAAGGTTCCTGAAACTTCATATTGCAAATTCCATGTTGTGCCAAAAGCTCCAGTAGCCTGATTTCTAAAATGTCTGATACAGTCTAGACTTGATTTGCTAGATCAAATAACTAGATTCCGAAAAAGCACCGGATAGGGAAAAACACAGAGAAAAGAATAACAGAGGTATTAACAAAGCCTCCTAGGGTTTTATGTTTAGATCAGAGGGTTTAAGTATAAACTTAAAAATGAAGCAATATTTGAAGGTGAAAAGTATTAAGGATATGCTAGGAGGTAGTATTAAGTGAATTAATGAAAGGACCATTTTACTGATTAACTATTACTCAGTTAGAAGAAACAACTTTCAAATGCCAGACGAAGGTAATGTGATTAATAACAAAAAATAAAATAACTACTCTTCTTATCAGCCTAAAGGCAAAATAAATGTAACAGTGCACTTGGTGCTGCAATGATGTAAATAGTTTATCTCAGCTTGCAGTGAGAAGCCAGGCACAGAGGGATTTTATGCATAAACTCTTCAGTGAAATGGAAAAAGAACAGTAGATTTGGGGTTAATACAATGTTCCTTTTAGTATCAAGTTCCTTGTTCAATATTTGAAGAACAGTGACTTTCCCAATGCCAGGTGGCAGATGGCAAATCCAGAGGTATTAATGAGGAAAAGCACATGCCACTTGCCTCTTGTGATACGCACATCTGGCCACAACATTATAGCATAAACTCTGAAAGTCTAAAGTCATCCTTCGTGAAATTAAAGAAAAAAATCATAAATTAGGAAAAGGAAATGGAATAGAAATGCCTGACCAAGAATGACATTTAATAGTGTGTATGTGTGTGCAGTTCTTATTTGAAAAGATGTTGTTTTCCTCTCTGCTTCAGGACAGAGAGTGTGATGCCATTTTGAGATTCAGATGCAGAGTCCTACAGGCTGAATGAAAAGTGTCTTGGTAGTTCTATTCTTTCACTGTCTCTTTCCTGAATAAAAACACCACTTTTCAGCTTGTGCAAGATCAGTTGTTTGGAATATGGAAATAAAATTTTACCTTATTTCAAAAGGAATTGAATTTCAGCAAAGATTGAATTTCTCGGTAAAGATACAGCACAGGCAGAAAAGCAGGTACCCGATAGTCTATTATGACAAAAAATTAACAATAAGCCTGACTTCTTTCTTTAATGTATTTTGAATGTGTGGGCTGGTGAGTGGGCTGGTGGATGAAATTCAGCTTTCCTAGTCTTAATTAAATTATTGCATATTTTAAGGCTGAGGCAAATTTTTTTAACATATTTTGAGCTATTTCCTCTCTGCTGCCTTGATGGTCTTGAAACTCACCTAAAATGTTTATAGAGTTAAGGATCTATGATTTGTTTTGAACATATAGATGACACCAATTGATAGAGCTGAGAGAAAAAACCCAAATAAATAATTTATTTCTTGACTAATATAAGGGATTTTTAAGTCCGATTTCCAGACCATTACCAAGTCTTGCCAGATTGTCTGTTGTTTGGGTTTTTTTGGTTTAATTTAGTTTGGGTTTGGTGTTGTTGGTTTCTTTTTATACAAAGCTGTCTCTGCAACAAACATACAATATTATATGTCCTTAGGTTTCAGTCATACTCTATTGTGCCTACATTTTATCCACTTTTTTGAAATGTACAGAGTTGGTATTTAGGGGCACTACTAGCTTGTTGCATTGGTGAGCTATAGGGATGCATGAAAATAGGTCCAATTTCCTCATTTACAGCACTTGCTTCTCTCACTACTTGTGAGCCACTATGTAAACCAACCTTTGGAAAAGGCCCTTACTACTCACCCATACCACTTCTGCATTCAGATACCAGTCATGGAACTAGTCTTGTGCAGTCTTCTGAGCTTACAGTTTCCTCTTGGGTTGCCTCTCTGCAGCAAGTAACTCAACAGATGAGAATGTGATTTGGCTCTGGTCATGCCATTTTCCCAATGGCAACACCATTGTGTTTTCACAAACCCCTGTCAGACTGTGTTGTATGTCACCCTAACAGACGTAATTACAGTTCCTAGCTTGTGTGTATGTACTCTCCAGGTGGCTCAAATGCACAGAAGTTTTCAGCTCTTGTGTATGTCAAATTTACCACAATTTACAGACCTTTGGTGCAGTACCTGTTTGGGATGTCCAACACATCCAGGAAAAGGAAAATCTATTTTGTCCTCTTTACATCTGCCCTAAGTCTGCTGCATCCAGACTACAAACATGGAGATGAGGAGATGTGTTATCCATGATCATACTTGGGCACCACAAATTACAGTGCAGACTTTTCAGATACCACATGGAAAAATTCTCATCAGGAATAAAAGACAAGCCCAGAAAAAACAACATCCAGCAGCCTCAGCTATATCAGGAATTGATATTTTCTGTGTTGAAAATGGGGACAGAATGCACTGTATGGTTTCCAGTGTGGGACGGTGTTTAATAGGCATGAATAAACCTTACTGATGTCCTTGTGTAAGTCCAAGGAAGCTTGAATTATTTAGCATGTGCCAGTGTAATTAGTGTCATGCATATGAGTTAAGCAGTGGCACACTGTGAGGGACAATCCCTAGCCACTAGCTGATGTCACTGTGAATTAGTAATACTGACGCACAAGCTTGGTAATGGGCATGTGGTTGGCTAGTTAGAGAAGATTCATTAATTACCCATAGAGGGTCCTGTAGAACTGAGTACATTTTATATCCCTGGGATGTGAAATTGCGCAATATATCTTTCAGGGGAATATTTTCCCTATATCTGCTATGTGATAAGAATTAGTTGGCCCAAATTAGAAACTTTGTCTTGTGGTGTTTGGTATTCCTGCTACGTGACATTATGAATACTACAAACACTAGAAACTAGAATTTTCATGGCTGTTAATCCCTTGATATTATGATGTCTACATAACAGCAACACTTTTTATATGTAGAAACAATGCTTCTGTCATTGTTTAGGAATGTTATTCTCCAATTTAGCATTCCCACTAAAACCGCTCCAAACCATCTGCTGTACACTCACTCCTCTTCCCCTTCCTCCTGCAGGGAAGGAGAATTGGAGGGACAAAAGTTAAAGATGATGGCTTCAGATAAGAACAATTTACTGGAAACAGCAACAATATTAATGGCAGAGGGTACCAAAAAAGAAATGTTGTTGCTCACCCCCTGACAACCCCCTGCACCCTCCACCATGCTGCTTGACCCAGAAGACCCTTCCCCCACCACCAGCAATGATGTGAGGTTGTATAGAATAACCTCCATGTCTTGGTCATGCACCCTCCTGGCTACTGTAAAAATTAATCCTGTCCTGGCCAGAATCAGGAGAGCCCCATATTCATAATATTGCTTCAATGTATGTCCTAAGCCCAAAACACTTATCTGTGTCAGAAGAAGTAATACTTATCTCAAAGTATTTGAGATATATGATTATTTTACCATCAGTCACTGCAACCCTGACAGTACAGGAGGCTGCCTGGACCTAACACATTGCTACTGTTTGAATGTCTGCAATCTCACACTCTATTAAAGCAAGTTGGAAGCGATCTGGATGTTTTTCAGTATGGTTGTCCTGAAAAGTCTCTGGGAGGCTGGAACAGTCATGGAGGCTTGACTCATAAGTAGTGCTCTTGAGGGATAAGACAGAATAGAAAAAGCACAGTCAAATAGCCTAAAGTGGCTATGAAAGGGGAGGATGAGCTCTGCAGAAGACATTGCTGAGAATAATTCATGATTGATATTTGAATTCTCAGGTTTTCTTGACTTCTTGCTTTTTCTCCTGGATTTCTGGTTGTTTGTGGATGTTTTACGTGTTTTATTTTTGGCACATTTGAAAGTTAATGAGACACAGAATTGAGAGCAGCCTCAGCACCCTAAATTCTTCTTCACCTACCAAGAATATTTTATGCTCAGCTCCCATTCACTTACACTGTCACACACTACTTGTTGTCCCACACACTGGGATGAACTGTTTTTGCACCTGAAGACTGCACAGGTCTCCTGCGCAACTTCACTTTTGGAAGAGTTTCCCATAGGAGCCTGCTGATGAGAACGGAGCATGTCATATGATGTGAAGGGCTATTCTTCTCTTCTTTGCCTTTCTCACTTCCTTCAGGATCTTAATTGGCAGACTAGATCTGCCAATCTTATAGACAGGCTGAGCAAAGCTGCCATCTAATATCACATCTCCAGACAGTTCTTCCTTAGTTGTGAACAGAATAGTTGGATAAGCACCTCCAGAATCTGCATCAAAAAACTGTCCCAGACATACTCCAGAAACTGGATTACTTGTACCTTGACATGTTGTCCTTCTGGCTGATTAAAGTCTCTTGTGAAAGTCAGGGTTTGAGGTTCTAATATTTTTTCCAAATTGCTTTAATAAGGCTTTGTCTGTCTTCTTGTCCTGATGGAAGAGACTGTAAAGGTGTTATTGGGTAGGTTCCCCCTCAGCACAACAACCAGAGTGCTGCTGCCCTTGGCAGCTGGGGCAGCTCCTGACCCTCAGCTGCAGCTGGGGCAGGGGCAGGTCCAGCTGTGTCCTCCCTCAGGAGCTCCATCTGGGCCAAGGTCTCTAACAGGACAGAGGCAGTTTCTCCCACTGCCATGCCCTGAGACACAAGTCTGTGGTGATGGGAGGGGTCTGATGTCCTGTAAGAAAGTTGAAATCAGCAATGCAAAGTCGAGATAAGTAGTAAACAGGGCAGACACCAGAACTGTAGCTGCAGTACAGGCCTGAGACAAGGGCAGCTCCTGTTGACAAGGTGCAGAGGCTCCACACAAAGCTTTTCACAGCTTTTTCTACCAGCTTTACACTTTCTACTGGGTTTACGTGTCAGTCTGATTTGAGATTGCACAGCTGTGCCACATCAGAGCTGGCCTTGGAAGCAGGCAATTGGAGACCCCATGGAGGCAGTGAGGGAGAGGCTGAAGACCTCATTCATGAGAGCTGGGTCTGGACTGAAGCAGTGAGTCTCTCTGAGATCTGCTCAGCAAGCAGCTTCTTGCAATATCTTCTGATTTCTTGTCATGATTCACTGACTTTGGGAGTATCAGTCCTGCGGCACATGCCTTTCTCCTGTTATGTGCTCCAAATAGGACACATTTAAAAAACTTGTATATCTCAAGTTGAATGTCTCATGCTACAGGTTTTAACCCGATCCTTATAGGCACTTTTTCTGAGGCATCCTCTAATATTGCTTATAGACACAGGAAATTGCTGCTGTCATGGTCAAGGTTAACAAGAAAAAACCATGGTTTTTTCTGTGGTGTTTTATGAATATCCATACCTGTGGGCCAATAGTTTAATATTATATAACATTTATACAAAATCAGCTTATTTTCAACGAGTTAAAGGCAGTGTGGAACATCTGTGCTGTTATCATTTTAAAAAAAAAGTTTATTGTAATTCTGGAATTTTGTCATACAGATTTTAAGTGTTTTCCTACTTTTTATTAAGAAAAAAAGGCTTTAGTAAGATAAAATAAATCAATAGGAAAGCACTCAGTTAAGTATGTTTTTCAGGCTTTCATTTTCTTCTTAATGGTGAAAAAAACAAATTGGAGAAAGCATCTTTAAATTATATCATTGTAATTAATTGCCAGGAAAGCTATAGAAAGGTATACACTGGCCAGGGTTCTACAATTTACTGTGCAAGACAATGAATATAATTATCTTCTGTGAAAATGGGTGAATTATGTAAAGTTATTTGGTCCTTTGCAGATTCAGAATCAGGAAGCAAATGTGGCTGACAGTGCGGTTTTGTTTCAATCACTTTTGCTTTTTAGTCCTTTGTGGATGGCTAGTCCTAACTTCTGAAGCATAAAATTTGATTTCCAGCATTCCAATTGTGTGAGGAAAAGATGACCATGTAGCTCCTGTAAAGTTAAGCTAGTGCATTAATTTAGATGAGGATGAGTATTCACTCTGATTAAAACAAAACAAATACATGTGTCTGATTTCAGAGTAAGTATACACCCTCCCATAGAATCATATAAAAGGTTGGGTTGGAAGGGACCTTAAAGATCATCTAGTTCCAACCCACCTGGCATGTACAGGGAAGTGACACATTAGATCACATTGTTCAAAGCCCCATCCAACATGGCCTTGAACACAGCCAGGGATGAAGCATCCAGAAGTACCCCGGGCAACCTGTTCCAATGTGTCACTACCCTCATGGGAAATAATTTCTTCCTAACATCTAAACTAAATTTCTCTCTGGTTTCCCAGAGGCTGGGTTTCCCTTGTCCTATCACTATCTGCCCATGTGAAATACCTCTCTTCCTCCTTTTTATAAGTCCTCTTTAGGCACTGGAAGGCTGAAATGAGGTCTTCCAGCAACATTCTTTTCTCCAGTCTGAACATCCCAGCTCTCTTAGCCTGTGTTTGTAGCAGAGATGCTCCAGCACTCTAATCATTTTGGTGGCCCTCCTCTGGACCTGCTCTGACAGGTCCATGTCTTTCTTGTGCTGAGGATTCCAGAACTGGATGAAGTACTCCCAGTGGGGTCTCAGGAGAGCAGAGCAGAGGGGCAGAATCACCTTCCTCAACCACTTCTCTTTTGATGCAGCCCAAGATGCAGCTAGCCTTCTGGGCTGTGAGCACACAATGTTGGCTCACATACAGCTTTTTGTTCAAGAGAATCTCTGAGTTCTTTGCCTCAGGGCTGTTCTGAATGCCTTCTTCTCCCAGCTAATACTGATGTCTGGGATTACCCTGACTCAGGTGCAGCACCTTGGTTCTGTACATTTTGAACTTCAGGAAGTCCTTGTAGACCCATTTCTCAAGTTTGTCCTGGCTGCACTGGATGGCATCCCATCCTTCAGGTGTGCCAGCTGTGCTGTTCAGTTTCATTCAAATTTGCTGCAAGTGCATTCGAACTCACTGTTTATGTCATAGATGAAGATATTGAAGAGCACCAATTCCATGACAGAGTCTTGTCACCAACCTCCACCTGGACATTGAGTCATTGATCACAGCTCTCTGGCTGTGCCCATTCTGACAATTCATATCCACCAAATTGTCCACCCTTCAAATCCATGTCTCTCCAATCTGGACATAAGGGTGTGGGACCGTGTTGAAGGCCTTGTAAGACTATCAGTATTTGTGTTATTCTAGGACACAAACAAAAGACTGAATTCGGTTTTGTTTGTTTTGTTCTAGAGGGTTTGTTTTAGTTTCATTTGTTTTCCTTTTTTTCTTCCCCACAGCTGCTAAATTTCCCTGTTTGACTTTCATATAGATGGAGTTTTGTTGATGTCAGGGACCACTAGGGTAATCACCAGGCAGCAATCTGACATGAAATTCAAATAGAAGGCAATATCCTGGTGTTGACTTAAACACGGGAAGGAGGGACAGAGTGATAGGGCATGATGATAACTTTCTACTGTGGGTGAAAACCAGCTAAATGTCAACTTTTAATGGAAATCAAATGATATAAAGCCAGAAGAGAGCTTACAAGAGTGTGGGGTTTTTGTTGTTGTTGTTGTTTGTTTTTTGTTTTTTTTTTTAATGCAGCTGAGCCTTCAAAATAAAGATGCTGAGATTTAGGAAAAACCTAAAACTGGAAAAATTGTAGTCACTGCATCAGCCCACATCTTATTTTTACAATTATCAATACCAGAATATTATGATGATGCTCTAACTTTTTATTACTATATGACAAGTATAGTGCAGTTCCTTCCTCTAGAAAAACCCACTCTCTGTAAAAAAAAGGAAACTAAATGGCAGAGAGCAACCTGGGGTGACAGTGTAAGCAGGTGTTAATGTCAGAAATGATATCTTAGTGATACACCCCAGACCTAAGTCAAATGGGTGTCGAGAAACCCCATAATAGGAGCCTGTTGGGTTGTCCAGTTTGTGGCAAATCCTGTCATTTGTCATTGCTTCCTCTTGCTTCCTTGACAGAGGGAGCTTCCCTGCAGCATCCAACACATCCAGTCTACAAGGTGAATCTCACAAACAGCCCTCTTCCCCTCAAGTTATACACAGCAGTAAATGTTAGAATATAATTTAAGCACCACTCTGTCAAAATACCTTGTATCGAATATTTCAAAATGTAAAAACACCAGGGCAAACCTTTTCAAAGAATGCTTTAGGTTTACTAAAAAAAAAATAAAATCAAAGTCTTTATTTCCTCTTTCCTCCTGTGAAGAACATGAGTATTTCAATGCTCGTACTTGAATAAATCCTGAAATATGCTCACTGCACATGCCACTTCATGTACTTAGCCAAGAGCAGTAAAATATTATAACTCATTCATCACCCATTGCACAGTGAATTGGTAGTTAGAGCAAAGCATTACAGGCTTCACAACACATGTTCAGAAGCACAGTAAACAGGGCAGAGTGGGGATCCGAGTCCCATATATCTTGAGATTTTTCTAGTCTGCACTGCCAATTAAAAACAATCTTACAGAAGTTGGCAATGAAAGGTACAAGGCCTTTTTAATGGTCAAGTTGTATAAAATATCCTTTTTTAAAATGGGAACTTAATCTGAGACCATGATCAATGAGACTTAAAAGATCAAGTGCAGATAAAGCCATACAGTGGAGGTGCTCTGAGGACTGCCGACAAGGCTTCAGTGACACGATGTCATCTGCAGATTACAAGCATGTGAGACACTGAAAATGTTATTAAAGTTATTACTGCCTTGACACAACTCTGTGTGTATCAGAGGGAACAGAGTAGGCTCTGCCAAGGTGGAATGATGTTCTGTCCCCCATGACCTCACCTGGAGAGTTTCTAGTGCAGCTGTCAGTCACTGGCACACTGGGAGCACTGCCACAGTCCACACCCCCTGGAGCCCCTAACCCAATCCCAGACTGGCTATTAGCCATTGGCACCCCTGAAACCCCACACCACACCCCCTGAAGGCCCTAACCCAGCCCCAGAAGGGCTAGCAGACTGAAAGCCCCACCTGGGAGGGTGGTCACAGCAGTCCAGAGCAGATAAAGCCAACGCCAAATGGCTTGTGCATGGTCAAATCCCAATCGTTCTTGGACTTCTGGTAGCTGGTTCTATGTTGTATCTAAAGCTGTAGCTATAATTCTCTTTCTCTATTTCACTCTCTCTCTCTTTTTTCACTTCTTCTCCTTTTCCTAATTACCTTTTCTTGATATTTGGGTAACTTAAACCTGGATAGGTTGGGATTTGCTAAGTCAATGCTTTGTGAAATGATCTTTGGTGATTGAATGTTTTTTTTAAACCTTTGCCAAGTTCCCTTATTTTCTAAAGTTTGCAAGTAAAAGTGTGTTATTTTGACCCCTTGAAAAGCATCATAGCATTTTTCCTGTATGTGGCCTCAAGGTATAGAAGAATTGAAGGCCCCTTTAAAAAAAAAAATCTGTTGGGTGGATTTTTGAGGCCTTGTACCTTTTTGACATAAAACCCCTCTGATGAGCTCCTAAGAAGATCATAGGGTCTTGCAGAGTGTAACTCACAGCTGACAATTTTATTCTTTTTTCCACAACTCCTGCCTCTCTATGCAGGGCTTTCTGCCACCTGCCACCGAATCAGATGCTATGGTTAATAAATCCTCTGTTTGAATTGCCAACAAGCTAGCCAAAGTATAGCCAGCTCACCATCCTCACAGACACTAGTTGCACCCACAGGTCAAGTTATACTGCAAGTATGATCTAGTAAGGCATCTCAGTGAATCATCAACCCCATAACAAGTTATTATTCATGTAAATTGTTTATAGCAATATACAGAATTGAGAGGAGGAAAGCATGTCTACTCCTCATGTCGACTGTGTACTTAGTCAGCATCTATTATGAAGGCTGGCTGCACTTTGGGGAGTACGCCTGATGAGGTTGATTGCTGCTGTATCCCTGGGTGACTTCGGATAAATCATACAGCTCCATCTGTGCCTCAGCGAAATAGCACTGTGGAAAGCTTACATTTCTTGTATGTGCCTGAATACCTGTGCTCATCTGGGCCACAAGAAATGATATTTAAAGTCCCCTGAAGCGATAACTGAATGTTGCAGGAGCAAACTGCTCTCAGCAGAATAACTCTCAGCATGTCTATCCCATCAGTTAAGTACCTGTTCTTGAGACAGATTTCCTCACAACTGCCCATTATAAATCCCCCAACTTCCACTTGTTATTGCTCATCTGAGCTCAAGCTTGGAGTTTAGCGCACACAGGACCCCTAATTATATGTGTAGGTTTGCACTGAAGTGCCCTGGATAGACTGAGGTGGGTTGGACAATCTGTTCCAGCTCACCTTTTAAGTCATGCATGGATGGTGTGGTTCAAGGCTCCAGCCAGCAGAACAGACTGAATGCACCCATGTTTTCCCCATCAAGTGGAGACAGAGTCCAGAGTGTCCAGCAGCACCCAGAAGCCTGAGCCTAACTGCTGTAAACTTGGTGCTATAGAGAGGAAAATAGGAGATTAAATATATAATTGAGGGGAAAAGAAATCTCAACATTATCAATGTTCTATATCTCAGTCTTGTGTAGAAGTACAGTTATGCACAGCTTTACAACTATATTATGTACTTCAATCCAAAGTTTGGAGATTCTAGGACATGTTTTAAATGCTGAGTATCATTGACTGCTTCTCCATGTATAATCTGCAACTGTTTAAAAGGAGTAAGCCTGAAAAAAGAAGTTCTTAGGATGTGACCTACTATTTTTGAAGTTCCAGGCAGTGGATGACTGCCACCTTCCTGCATGTTCTCACTCCTGCTGTGGTCAAGACAGAGAAAGCGATCTGACTTGAATAAATAATAAAACAAACAAACAAACAAACAAAAAACCACAAAAACCAAACAAACAAAAAAACCCAAAAAAAAACAAAACAAAAAAACCCCAACAAACCCGAACCAAACCAAACCAAACCAAAAAAAACCCCAAACAAACAGAAAAAAGAATCCATGGGATTATTTCCAGCTGGATCAATTCCTTGGTCTGGTTCACAGCAAAGCCTCTCAGACAGATGTGCCAGTACTACTGAGGAGGTAATGTACTGTGACAGGAGTCACTAGTGCTGAAGGCTTTGTTTTATGAAATCAGTCTCAAGTCTTTCTACAATTTGAGCAAGGATTGACTCTAAAAACTTCGGATCTGTTAAATGACCAGTGAATGGAGTCACACTTCATAGCGAGCAGGGTTTCAAAAAGAGGGACTGTGAGGGAAGGATTTATTTGTTTAACTTGTAACTTCTGTTTGATTAGCTGTTATTAGGTTGATTATCTGTGAAGTTTTGGCCAATTAGTGATTAATTTTACATCTGTAACTGATTTCTATCAAAACACTGTCCTGTTTCCAGCTTCACTTAGCAATAGTAAAGTGCAATTTTACCATCTATTTAGTGTGTTTAGTTACAGTTGCATAAGATGTTCTTATCATTTAATTTCATAATGATACTGAAAGTTTATAATTACATCCCATTTAGACTTGTGGTGTAGATTTTGAGTTAGAATGGTAATCTTTAAATTGAATGATTACAACTCAGATATTCAAAAGTGAAGGAAAAATAAAATAAAACAAATAAAACAATTGGGATTTCATCTGCCCTCAGCAAGTTTGCTGAGGACACCAAGCCTTGTGGTACAGTAAACATGCTGGAGCAAAGGGATGTCATGAAGAAGGATTTTGACAGACTTAAGAAGTGGGCCCATATGAACCCCATGAAGTTCAACATGGCCAAGTACAAGGTCCTGCTCATGGGCAAGGGAAATCCCAAGCACAAACACAGGCTGGATGGCAAATGGATTTAGAAAAGCCTTTAAGAGAGGGACTTGCGAGTGCTGGTGGATGAAAAACTCAACAGGACTTGGCAATATTTGTTGGCAACCCAGAAAGCCAATGTTATCCCGAGCTGCATCAAAAGCAGAGTGGCCAGCAGGTTGAAGGGAGTAATCCTGCCTCTCTACTTTGCTCTGGTGAGACCCCACCTGGGGTGCTGTGTCCAGCTCTCTGTTCCCGGCTCAGGAAGGACATAGGTCTGTTGGAGAGAGTCCAGAGAAGTGCCACCAAGATGATCAGAGGGCTGGAGCACCTCTCCTATGAAGTCAGGCTGAAAGAGTTGGGATTGTTCAGCTTGGAGAAGACTTCAGGGGATGCTATAGCAGCCTTCCAGTACTGAAAGGGGGCCTATAAGACAGCCAGAGAGGGACTGGCAAGGGTTAATGACTTTAAAAAGTGCAAGAGGGTAGGTTTAGGTTAGTCATTAGGAAGAAATTATTCCTGTGAGGATGGTGAAGCACTGGAACTGGTTGCCTAGAGAAGTAATGGATGCTCTATCTCTTGAAGCGTTCAAGGGCAGGTTAGATTGGGATTTGAGCAATCTGGTCTGGTGTGTGGCATCCCTCTCCATGGCAGAGGGGTCCCTTTCAACCCAAACCATTCTATGCTTCTATATTTCTATGAAAACAAAAGATGGTGGATGCCTACTCACAGGCCCTATTACTGCTGAACCAAAGCCTTTGTGTCTTTTTTCTATCAGCTTTCTTGTGAGTGATACCTAAATATAGTTCAATTTAGCTAAGAGTAAACAGGTAGAGCCCTTACCCTCCACCATGCAGAGCTGTAGCACATGGAGCCCTGCTGATG
>JAWMRC010000110.1:64498659-64616241 GCA_035584755.1 Thripadectes ignobilis | reverse complement strand
CAATTTAGCTAAGAGTAAACAGGTAGAGCCCTTACCCTCCACCATGCAGAGCTGTAGCACATGGAGCCCTGCTGATGAGCAGTAGAGAGCTTTTCATGCAAGTGAGGGATGCTGCGTTTTGTCCTCAGCCATTCGTCACTAAAGCAGTGGCAAGGGGACGCTCTTGCAGGAGCAGCTGCCAAAAATCAGGCAGCAGATACACACATTTTAATGTATGATGAACCTATTTTGTCTGTCAGTTGTGCTTTTTGTCTGAACTGTCTCATCTGATGCTTTAATCCTGCCTTGTTTTCCTTTTTCAAAGACAGTGGAAGTGAGCTGTCTTTCTCCTTCCTTCTTTCCTTTTTTTTTTTTTTTAACTTCTTACTCTTTCTTAAATCACAGAGTTTCAGCAGAGGTTTTTCAGGTACTTCACTGTATGAAGCTTTAACAGTGGTTGGTAGTAGAGACTTTTGAAAAAAGAAGCAAAGCTAAAAGCTTTTATTTTCATTCAGGGCTCCATAGAGAGTGAGCAAAGGATTTAAAGCAACCTCAGAATAGATGAATTTCTAGGTCAGACTCTCAGATACCTTGTACCATCTCTGTGCATCTTCAGCAATACAAAGGCCTTAAAAGTACTTGGATTGGATTTTGATTACATTGCAGGGCAATAGTTGATCATCTGCTGATTCAGAAAGCTGAGGCTTCAGACACCGACTTAGGCACTTGGGGACTATCCTTACCTTTCCACACTGGATGACCTGCATGTTACCAAACTCGGAAACCATTTAGGAACAGAAAATATCAGTATTTGGTCTGCTTAAGAAAGGTTTTATTCCTTGTACACTCCTATTAAATTGCTTAGAAATAAATTTTCCTATGTACTATTTGGAGAATGAAAACTGTCATATATGTATTACCTCTTGTCTTCTGACTCAGACCACTGCTACAAGTGGAGGCAATGTGATATGCTTAATACAGGAGTATGACATGAGGATTTGCACTTTATTATGTTGCTAGTGTGTCCCTGGGCATGCCATACAGTGAACGTGCCCTACAGCTTCCTGAATGATCTCTCTCTGTTTTTATAACATCCCCTGAAAACGTGTGCCTGAACAGGAAACTGTGTGTAGAAGACGATGAGGGCAATAACTGAAAATCAGGGGCAGGAGATGTGTGTGTGCTTTTTCATCAAGGAACTCTCTTGTAGAACTGTGTGGGGTTTTAGTTTATTGTTTTGTAAAATTCCCAAATTTAGTTTTATTGAGTGAAAAAAATGAAGCTAAAAATTGCTGAGGATACATAGCAGGAGGTAGAAGGGAAGAGAAAGTAAAAAGATCACTGGGGAGATAATAAGTATAATAAGCACTTGGCTGTACGTTTTCAGCCCAAGGCCTACACTGTTTGCTTTAGTACAAATTCTTGAGTTCAGCTTAATTAAGTTTGCATAAGTAGTAAACAATTGTATAGATCTTTTTTACTTCTGTAGGGCTTTGCAGAACATATCAAAATACTTTCTGATGGTTTTGTTGTTCAACCAAATGTTCCTGCAATCATTACCTGGTCCTATATAAAGTTCTCTTTCAGTTAAGAAGCTAGAAAACTCCACAATTAAGTTTCTGTAAATTACTAAAAGAGGTATAGCAGACCTTGTAGTCTTCCCTTTAGCTCTTCCAACAGTTTTCTATTTTAATTTAATGTTTCTCTGATATGTAATGTTTAGATTCTTTAATGATTCTCTGGTATATAACATCTGGACTGTGTCACAGTTTTTTACTCTATCAGGTTTCCTGACTTTGTCTTATAGCCAAATGGATCCTGATCCACTAATATTGATGCAGGTCAACCATTTTTGTAATAAATTTTGTAATTCTCACAATTTTAAAATTTACACCTAATGTTGGTTTCTGATCTTCTGTGTCATGTTCCCACTATTCTTGGTAGCAGTTCAGGTAGAACTGTATTCCCACCCAAGTCGATCTGTGTCCTCTGTTGTTTTCAACTGTGCTGTCACCTGGAAATGTGGATAGTCAGAGAGTGTGAGCTGTGTTTGGAAATGAGCTGTACAAACATGGTTCTGAGTCCTAATATCTTTTTAGAGTATTGATTTTAAATGAGGACGGGCCTCAGTGGATCTTTCTGGCTCAAAGTTCTCTCCTCAGCAGAATCAGCTATCTATTGCTTAAAAGCTTTTATTATTATATGTGAAGATCCTAATTCTCACTGCATTCCACATTATTTGCACATGACAGGCTTTATTCTTCATTTTTCTGTAGCCTTTTTTTTTTCCATATAATTGTACTATTAAGTCAGCAAATTTGCCCAGCTGAAAGTACTCGTGGCACAAGGCTTTGATATATGTCGGGGTCAGAGAGACTCTGAAAGTCTCAGAATTTGTTTAGGCAGAGAGGATTCATAGACCCATGTTCTTTTTATCTTTTCTCCTCCTGTGGTGAACATCATTTTGTTTGGACAGGAAACCAGTGTTGTTCTTGGCTATGGATGCTAGCAAGAGAAGGAAGGAGCCCTAAGTAAGATATTTTTTACAGTTTTTATGTTTCTTTGTCTACTTGATTTAGGCCTTAGGTTTACTGATACAGCACCAGCTCACCTTTTCTTTGTATCTCTTGCTTCAGGCTTTCCACACACAACATAATTAGGTCTTAAATTTCCTAGTGTGTTTATTTTCATAGAAGTATAACTTGTACTGACATTATGTCACTGTGATATTGATTCACAATAACAGTACCACAAATGCTGTCATCATTCTGACATTGTGATACTATCTTTTAAGCTTTCCAGATCTTTTTGAAGATGATTTTCATTCATAGCAAATTAAAACTCTTAGGAATGCTGCTGCCTACATTTTCCTTCCCTGTGTGTTCCATATTAGTCTTTTTTAGAGCATGAAGATCTGTAAAGGATACACAAAACCCAGAAGCCCACATAAAAATGTTCTGGAGGGCTCATGTCTAATGGGGCTTTCCCATGTTTCTTCTTCAGTTTTATTATAAGAGTTCTTGAGTCATATATACATTAGCCAGAGTGTTTCCAATTAGACTTTTCAGGTTTATATTATCACAACATTTAGGATGTGCAGCTGACTAAAGTACGGTACAGATAACAGAGGGAGGCAGAAGGCCCAGAGATGCCTTGCATTATTAGCTTCTTTCATTGCATTGGCTTTGTCTCCTGCTACTCCCCTATGCAATTAACACTTAAAATTTAAATTTGTGTAGAACAGAGCTATAACTTGTTGCAAATGTAAGAATGTGTTTCATAATCACATCTGTCCTGCTTTCCAGCAAAACCATTTTACTCCTAGGAGCATGGAATATGCTGAACAATGCAGAATCATAACGTTTTCTACTTCTGTTATGGATGTAAGCACTAAAGTAAAAGTGGAATGGCCCCAGATGTGCTTATTCACAACAACAACAACAAAAAATAAGAGTCCAGACTAGATCCAGACTAGCATTCTTCAGTGGGTCACAATTAGCTTCAGACCCTTAGAGAGGGTCTGAAGAGCTACCAGAGGTACTGTAAAGCACTGAAAATTTTATTACAAGTCAAAAGCAAAGAACTTTTCATTCGCTTTTCCTCTGCACAGAGTTAGCTTTCACAGGCAAGTGTTCTCTGTCAATTTCTTCATTTGATGATACAATTTTTCTTAGCTTTGTCTGTGAGATGTTTACCTATAGTTTTACAAAAAAATATGAAGCTATTGGGAACTAGATATGGTTGTTTAGTCTCCTTATATGGTAAAAAGAATTTGCTTACTTTTTTTGCTTTTTCCCAAGAACCTAAGGGACAGATATGGTCGTGCTTGTTCCCAAGTCATTACCTGGTGAAAATTGTACTATATCAGTATCTACAGGATCAGCAAGTAGACTTTGCAGGTAGTGATTTCAAAATGTCCTGAAGTCTCCTTTCTACTGATATGGAACATTGGTTTTTTTGTGCTAGGGACTAATTTCGCCAAGTATCATAACTCTAAAAAGGTGAAGTGAGAACCACCTGCTCAAAGTTATTCGCTATTCTGATGGAGTCAGCTAAGAGGTAGATGTTCAGAACCACTCTTTGCCTACATGGGCTTAAACAAAATTCTCCACCAAGAAAAAAGAACTTGTTAATGAGATCTGGACTCAAATCTCCACCAAAAAATTAGCTTAGATTTGTAAACATGGGACCTGGTTTGCCGACTCCACCATTTCATTAGTTTCATGAACCTACTCCTTCCTCCAAAACTTTTGATGTGACCTAAATTTTCAAATAGTTTGAAAATGATTGAAATTGTCTTCTCAACAACTTTAATATTTATTGACAAGAATTAATGAAATCAAAAGGAAAGGAAGTTTTCTGTACTGTAGTTGTTGAGTATAAGAGGGACAACCATTAAGCCAGTTGCTTTCTGCTCTGGTGAGGCCCCACCTGGAGTATTGTGTCTAGCTCAGGGGTTATCAGCACAGAAAGGACATTGACCTGTTGAAGTGAGTCCAGAGAAGGATCACCAAGATGATTAGAGGGATAAAGCTCCTCTCATACAAGGAAGGGCTAAGAGGGTTGGATTTATTCAGCCAGGAAAAAAGACAGCTCAGGGGTTGCCTAATTGCAGCCTTCCAGTACATGAAAGGAGGCTACAGGAAAGACGGAGAGGGATTTTTACAAGAGCATGTAGTGACAGGACAAGGGGGAATGGATTCAAACTAAAAGAAGGTAGGTTTAGATTAGCTGTTAGGAGGAAGTTCTTTGTTGTGAGGGTGGTGAGGCACTTGAACAGTTTGCTCAGACAAGTTGTGGATGCCCCATCCCTGAAAGTGTACAAGGCCAGCTTGAACAGAGCTCTGAGAAATCAGATATAGTGAAAAGCGTCTCTACCCATGACAGGGTAGTTGCAGCTAGATGATCTTTAAGGTCTCTTCCAATCCAAACCATTCTATGATTCTAAAACTGTTTTATAAAAGGTAGCATTTTGACTGTTAAATATGGCAGATAATCTGAAATCCAGTCCGAACTTGTCAACTGACTGAAATGCTTTGACATGCTAGAGAACCCCACTTGGTTCAAGGAATTGAGTGTGTATCAGTGTGGCAAGAAAGAGAGACAACTTAGTCTTCCTTCTTTTGAATGAGGGAACAGGCAGCAGCACTTAAATTGGTCATAAATACATTACTACTTCTCTCTAATTCAGAAATCAAAGACTTCTATAAAGCAGACAGGACCAAATAAATCTAATTCCAACAAATAAACAGCTCATTTAAATGAAACTGTTCTTTCTGTACTTAAATAGCTCAAAACCTTCTCGAATGCCTTAAAGTGTGATAGTGTCACGTGTCAGAGTGGAGGCTCTGTGAAGTGAATTCAAGATCCTGGTGCTTGGAGAAAAGTACAGTGTAAATGGCTAAATTCATGAATGAGTTGAAATGGCTAAACTCATGTATAAGTTGAAATGGGCATGAGTTAAAGCAACCAAGTGTAATCCCTAAAAAGGGAACATTTGCTTTCATGTTTGCTGATAGTTCTTGGTAAAACTTCAGCGTATAGTATCTGATGTAACATCTCACGACCCAGAGCAATGCACTAGATTACTGAGCTACTGAGGAAGGCCAACAGTAGTAGCAGTTGCTTGTATATGCTATAACTTTTCTAGATATGACTGTCTCATCGAAAATAAGGAGGGTGACAGAAAAGTTCGGACGAGGCAGCCTACCTTTCACCAACATACTTCAACTGAATTTTTAGAGGAAACAGTAACATAGGAAGCATAAGCTTAGCTACTGAAAATGTTCAGAGCAAAGACAAATTGGAGAAAACACTTTACATGAAAGATGCAAAGACTGATTTTTTATTTCTAGGTTCTCAGGCACTTATGCAGTTGCTTAAAGAGGAGCCAAAAATTCACCTATTCCCACATTCAATTACTTATGCTTTATTTATTTAGACTACTAAACAATTCATTGATATATTTCTTCTTCCATTTCCATCAATTTTTAAAAAATAGGGGGTTTAATAAATAAAATATGAGATTTTAACTTATTTTTGTTGCCTTAGTTTAGTTGTTGGGTACTGGATAAAGAGATCAAGCTGAAACCCACTTTGTCAGAGTGTAGCCTTATATTCTCTAGCTAAAAATAGATTCCATTTATTATATTACCATGTTGTAAAGATATGTTGTTGTTGTCATTGTTATTATTATTATTATTGTTCTTACAAGCTGTTGCTCAGTGAAGTGCCAGACAGTGTTTTAGCAACCCAAGCTGTCATCATGCTTAAGAAAGCCAAGGACGGATATTCAGATGCACATGGCTTCTATCCTGACACAAGAATGTGAGGTTGCTGACAGCCACATTCTTGCAGTGTTGGGATGTGCTAATTGATAGCAGCCAGAAGCAGTCCAATTTCTGTAAGCAAGGAAATGAGAACAGGCTGTCATTACAGTCTTCAAATGTTTACACTGTTGGATAACTTTAACAGCTAAAGCATCTTGCTTTCTCCGGGGTTTGGAGGTGCATATTTATATCTGCAAGTAGTAATTACAGCTTGTTTATACTGTAAACATGACATCCCCTCCCCCCTGCTCCCCAAACTGAGCTGTCACAGAAAGTTTCACAAGTGAACAAAAAATTGCAACCAACATATTGGTAATTGAATGAGTTTATCACCCAACTATTAGCTGCTTAGAAAAGATACAGCAATGCTCCACAGATGGAAGGTTTGCGGGGCAAAAAAAAAAGTATTTTCAAAAGCAAAGTTTGATATGTCTGAAGCAGTTTATCGAAGTGAGCATTGTGATGAGAGACAAGAATGTTTAAAAAGGGTGAAGGTGCTATCAGCTATTAAAGAAAAAAAAGGATAAGCATTAAATAAAAATTAAATTATGATGATTAATTACTAGCAGCAGCTCCGTTTCTCATGTGTAATGGAGTACAAACCAGCAACTGCTGATTACTACTAGTTTATACTAGTTTATACTATACTAGTTTATACTAGAAAGGGAACAGTTAAAAATCTCTAATTGCAGCAACTTAGCTCCACATGATGGGTGAAAAATGAACTAAGTTCAATTGTTTGCTTCTCTCTTCCTTACTCCCTAGGAGAAGAGTCATTGGCATCAGTCAAAGGTAGTAGCTTTTCTCCTCTTTGGGGACAGGGAGTAGTACAAAGGCAATGAAAACCAGAAAAGGTCAGGCTTGCAGGGAGTTTGAGGAAAGCTGACTTACAATCAACAGGCTCCTTTAGCAGGCAAGTCAGATCACCTGTGTTTTAGAGCCTGCTCTCAATTGCCCTTCTGAAAGCCTGTTTTCCTTCTGTAGGGACTGCCCAAGAGATGCATTCCTGAGTTAAAGAAAACCTTTTCAAATATCCCCACCTTACACTGGCTTAACTATTGTGACACCCTGATTAAAGCTTTATTTATTTTTTTATGTATCTCAATTTAAAAAAACAGATTTCTTCTGAAAACACAGATTTGACTCTTTCAGGCAGAAACATGTTTGAAAGCACAACACATAGCAAATAGTTCAGTAGGCTGGAAAGAAACAGGTCTCTGGGCTTTGTTGCTTCAATAAGCTGCCTTGCACTCTGGGTGATGAGCTAATGCAGAAATTATTGAACTGCTCCAATTTTCTTTCACACTAATGATGAAGTAAACAGCCTTGGCTTGTGGCTCATTAGTCAAATACTTCATGCTCTGTTACTGGTGCCTTGTATGCTGTATTGCATCTTACATGTGAAGGGCTGCAGTAATATTTTGTGCTTTTTTCATAAATGAGTGGCAATTACAGTGTGTTAGATCAATAGTGATATTGTAAGCTGTTGGAAAACATATAAACCCAGAGATTCAATGGTAGTAGGGTTCCCAAAAGTGCAGAGTAGGTGTTAGGATCTTCAAAATTCACTGCAGGTTAGATGGATTCCTTAGAATTAAAGGAGAAACAATAAAGTATGTTAGGCAGTAAGTTTGTTTGTTTGTGGGTTTTTTTTCTGTTTCTTGCATTGTTGGGCCCCAACTTTCCAGGAAATCTTGCTGTAATGCTTAGAAGTAGCGTCACAGTCAAAGTATTAAGAATAAAGTTTTCTCTTAGTTCTTTTTTTTCTAACATGTCACTGGTACAGGATCTCTTGCTGTTGGCAGAAAAGGAAAACACCTTTGGGGCATCTGAAAGTTAAAAAGGGAAGAACTTTTATACATAAGCATGCAGTGCCTAAATCCATGAATTCTTCATTGAAGAGAACAGATTCTGAAAAGCTAAATATATTGTTTAAATAACATTTTTTTTTCTTGAACTGTTAAACCAACACAGGTGAGAAATTCACCTTTTATTGAGGTTTAAATGCTATCTGTGTTCCAAAAGAGATTGCTCACTAACAGTAGTCAACTCTGAATATGATTTTTATGTAAAAGCTGTATTTTTCAAATACATAATTTTCTGTTTGTAAGAAAAATAGTCTTATTTCTATATATCTTTGGTATATTAAACAAGTGTTTGTGTTTTGTTTGGTGGATTTTTTGTTTGTTTGTTTATGTTTTTGTTTTTCCCTCATTCTGTAAACCCATGATTTTAGAAGGTCTTTGGAAAAAATCTAATTTGATTTTTGAGAATAGCGACTTCTTCAGGGGATTACAGCCTGCCTCAGTGTGAAGTGAATTCTTCCATAGCTTCTAAGACTAAAGGCTTGCAGCACTGGGATGTAAAAACTGAAGATGGCCCTGACAGAGAGATCGAGGTGGTTGACAGCATTTGTGTGAGGAGTAGCTGATGATTTGGAGTTCATGTTTTTTCACTTGCTTTGAAAGCTTACAGCTGCTTTCAACACTGTTGCTTGTGAAGGACTGTTAACTTAGTGCTATCTCTTATCAGAGTAAGATGAAACTCTATTTTCCTGTGTCTTCTTTCTTCCTCTTAGACAGATCTTAGCAGATGAGTATGGGTAATTTTTTTTTTCCCAAAACCTTCTTTTTATTGAGAATAGTTCTGGTCACTGGTTTGGTTTTCACTTCTGTTCAACCAGAAAAGGGGCCATTTGAGAGTCCATGTGGAATCTAACTTTGGGGTAAAAAAACCCTGTCCATGTCTGAGCTAGACACTTTGACTATCCCCACAGTAAAGAGGGAGATAGGCTTTGAAAGCAGGATAAGTTTAAGCTAGGTCAAATAACTTGCCTTCTGGACTTACTTATTACTCTTTTTTATGACTTCTTTGTAGAGGTATGGAAAAGCGGATTGGGCTTCAGGTGGCTAAAAGTTAAAATAAGTGAATCTCACCCTTAGGAAGTATGTGATCTGGTTATTTTTAGCCTATTGATAAATAAAACATACATGAATCTGTATCTCCCACTCACGATGGATGACACAACAGCTTGGTTTCCAAAGAAGAGCTGAAGCTCAACTCAGTTTAACTGAGATTGTGATGACAGGTTGGGAAAGTAGCCAGAGGAGACAGAGGAAGTACTCTTAGCTCCTCTGAAGGAAGTATATCCACCATTAGTTAGCAGTACCCACAGCTAAGATGTGATTGTAAAATCCCAGGTGCTATTTGGCAATTATGTCATAGCAGAAAACCAGAGAGCTTTGAATTACTGGTGTTTGGCTAAAGAGCTATGACCTTCCTTGTGGATACAGACATTGGCAGTGGTAGCCAATGGCCAAGGACATTGGCCAAGTCCTAGCCTCTTAAACATTAAATTATTCATAAACATTTGACATTTATAAAGGGATGCTAATGGGGATTCTGGCAATTCGATTATATGGAGAGCAACTAGATGGGAACCTAGTTCTTCTCAGGTCTGTACAAACTTCCTGTAGACCTCAGAGTGAAGGCAAATAATAGTTGAGGAACAGTTCAGCTCTTGTTCTTTGCCATTATTGCTGTAGTTGGTATTTCTTTACACTGCTGACTGAGAGAATATCAATACCTGTGAATTTGGTACCTCTGGTTTGACATTGCCAAAATTTGGTGGTGTCCTCAGCTTGCTGAAAAGGTCTTTATAGCACTCTTGAGAGTAAATCATGAAGAGATGGGGATTTTTTTTTTTTTTTTGAGCAGATCAGCTTCTTGGATAATCTAGTTTGGCACTATCTAGATTTAACTATTTTTAATTCATAATTAGTTATGTAAGGCTAATTATGTGATTCTGTGTTAAACTCTGCAATTGAGCTGTTGTCCTAAATGCATATGAGAATTTGTTTCTGTTTCTTTAAATGACATTTTAAATCTGAATTTAAAATTAGATAATGTTTATTCTAAGTCCAGAATGCATAAGCTGTGTTCCTCATTGTTCTCAGATAAAAAGTGAAAACTTCCATTTATCCTCAACTGTTGCCATCAGATTCCTGACAAAAGATTCTACATCCATGTAGAAGACACAATCTTCTGCTGGCACAATTCCACAGGTGCCATGCTGAACATATTTATACAAAATTCAAGAATATTTGCCTAAATGGCAATCAGTGAGTGCTCCCTGGCAGGCAGTAGCTGCATGTATGATATGTGCATTTATGGGTAGGGTGAAACTGGGATGTTTCCAATAGGAAACCTCTGTGGTGAGAGACAGGAATTCTGCCAGCAAAACACTAATGCATAGTGGTAACTGTTGACACTGGATGGTTGGTTTAGAAGAAGGATAGCAGTTTCCATGTGAAGATGATGGAAAACTGAAAAATGTAGTCTTACTGCTTTGTCATTATCTTTCACCCCAGGAAAGGAAAGCAGTTCAGATGCAGCAATTCACCAGTTTCACCCTGTCTTCTATTCTGCTGTTCTTTTTCAGAATACCTTTGAGACTAAAAAGAGTTTGAAAAAATGAAAGGATGGTGAAGAGGGGAAGGGGTGTTCTACAGTGGTGTTTGGAACATTGTGTATTACCTCATTACAGGAAGCACAATAGAGATCAGGAACAGTATGGGACTTCATTAACTCTGGGAATACTGGTACTGAACTGTGGGGGGTTTTGTTAGGTTATTTTCTAAAGATCTTTCTTTAGGTCCACAGACATTAGCACTCAGATTTTAACAGCTGCCAATGTGAAAAGTTTGGCAACTTCATCTGATTTGTATATGAAGCATTGCCTCTGGTTAGCAGCAGTAAAATGTTAATTTAGTCTTTGATAGAACATATTAGCATGATAACTCAAAAAACACTTTTCGTATGCTAATTCTGAAATAAAAAGGAGATTCTGATTAATGCCTGAATCAATATGAAAACTTCTGTATGCCTGAAATGACAAAGCTGATCAAAGCTGCCAAAATTGTGTGGCAAATATATTAACAGCAGTAGAGGCTATTTGTTTTTTTTTTTCTTCCTGTCAGAAACAGTGTGAAATTTAATTATAAGTTGAACCCATTTAAACATGTAAGTCTGCAGAGTTAAATCTGTGTGTTCTGTCCTTACCTTAATTCACATATTATTTGGTTTTTCTGTCACAGACTTTTTAGCTAGTATTTCTAATGAGTTGTCAAAAGGGTTAAGTTCCTCTGAACTGACAGTAAGGATTTTCTTAAGAACTTTGCTAGCCATTACTTCAGTAAATATTGTTTTACTTTATTTGAGAAATTAAATTACTCATTTACAGTATGGATGATTCACTTGACTTACAAGGAGCAAAAATATCTCAACTGGACTATGCAGAAGATCCCCATGCAGCAATGTGTCAGGCATCCCATTTTGGCATATTCCCTGTTTTGTTTATAGTATGTTTTTTTATTATTACTAGTAGAAGAATCATGTCCAATGAGTTCCAGAAAGCACATGGAAAATTGATGTCTGCCTTGAAAAAACTCGGTGTCTGATAGCAGCAATTAGAGGAAGAACAGTGAGGCACAGTAAAAAGATGGCGGTAAAAAAATAAAGCACTATAGGAGATTAAATACTTTAATTTCTTAATATTAGAGGACAATGTAAGGGTTTTTTTGTTTTGTCTTGTTTTGGGTTTGTTTTTTTTTTTTTTTTTTCCAGATATTTCTAAGACTCTAGACTGCTAAAGATTAAGCCTAGGTTCTACAGCATATTATACAGTCTTGTAGAGAGATATGCACAGACAAGGAGTTCTTAAGGCTTGGTACAAAGAAATTCTTCTTTAAACCAGCACTTAGAACACACTCAATTCAGCGCTGTCCTGGATAAGCAACAGTGGTTGTGCATGTGCTCTTCTAAATAACCCCTGGGGTATTGCTTTAGGTAGCATAATAACAATGGTACCAATTCAAAAGCCCTAACACTCTCATTGAGGTTTTCCAAAAACTATGTCGCACCACATCCTTACCATGTCATGATCATTTCTTGTAATTTACTTGGAAGAACATGTGATAAATCTTATTAATGATGTGCTAACACATTTACATGTAGTTAATTCTATGCTGTATAATTACAGTATAGAATCTGGAAGTGTAACAGTATAAAGTACAGTAATATAATTATATAGCAGCTTATTCAAGCCCTGAGTCAGCTGAAAGGCTGGCATTGATATCAGTGTTCAAGTGGAAGGTAAATGAGAGTATTTTTGTATTCTCATGTTGTACTGCTCTCAGGCGAGAGAATGCTTTCAATTAATCTGCCAGGTCAGACTAGCAATTAAAACACATATGTCTCCCCTCCCCTGCTCTAAAGAAAGAGATCTTTCTGATGGAATGGACATTTAGGTAGCCCATAAAAATGAAGCTCATCAGTGCTGTGTAGTTTGAAAAAATCTTCTGTGTTGGGAGTAGGCACTTCACACAGAGATGGATTCAGATGCCCTTAGATGAAGTTTAGGTTAAGAGTGCCCACACAACGGTTTTGTGAGTGATTGATTACTGATATTAAGTAGTAAAATTGCTCCTTCAGGAAACCTTTATCTTCTTTAATTTTGTAGCTATGCCCAAAACTAAACTGTTTTGGAAAAGCAAGTTTGGCCCTCTCTTTTTGTGTTTGTTTGGTTTTTTTTGTTTGTTTGGTTTTTTTGTTTGTTTTTTTTTTTATCTCCCCTGAAAGTGTTAGACAATTTCATTCAGATAAAAAAAAAAATAATCTTTTTTATATGTAATGTAACTCACCTTTCTCGGAGGCAGTAGAAGCAAAGATGCAACAGTAGGTCAGTTTGAAGCTGTCACCCTTACACCTGAAGGAATTACTGGGACTCTGGATGTTATTACAAGCAGGAGGATCATCAACAACGCTTGAGATGGTGAACTTTGGTTTCCAAGCATATGTTCTTGGTTTGCTTCTTTGGGCAACAAAACCAGATATATCTCTCTAGTAAAAGGCAAGATTCCTTCTCTTTTCCCCTTGGGCAGGAGATCAATGAGGAAGGCTTCTATTTTTGAAAAAAAACCCCAGTCCTTTTGTTACTACTGCTATCTGGTGCCAGAAGAAGTGATAGACAGGTCTTGTACAGGGTATGACCTTTCTTCCTTGTTTTACCTTTATTTCATCCTACCTAGTGATTGTACAGATGGAAGATCACAGAATGGTTTGGGTTGGAAGGGACCTTGATGATTGTTTACTTCCAACAGCCCTGTCATTGATAGGGACACCTTCCACTAGAGCAGATTGCTCAAAACCCTATTTAGCTTGCCCTTGAATTCATTCCAAGGAAGGGGCAGTGACAGCTTCTCTGGGCAATCTGTGTCAGTGCCTCACCATCTTCAAGGAAAGAATTTCTTCCTATTTTGATGGGGTTTCCCAGTGCTCAGTACTAGGGCCACTCCTGTATATCCATTTTATTGATGATCTGGAGAAGGGGATTACGTGCACCCTCAGTCAAATTGAAGAGGACACCATGCTGGGCATGTGTGGATCTGCTAGAGGGCAGGAAGCCTCTTCAGAGGGATCTGATTAGATTGTCCCAAGTGGTTTCTGACTTCGCACTCCCTGTTGCTCTCTTGAGCACCATCACTGGAACTTCAAGCAAGTGTGGGAGCACTTGCAGAGACAGGTGTGGCATTTCCACGAGACGTGGAGGTTTCCCAGGGACTGTCCTGCCACCCAGCCATGCTCCCTGCCTATGGGCACCTGCTGCTGGTACCTGGGTTCTTCTAGGCAACTCTTGCCTGGATCAGAGATAACAGTGCTGCATTCCAGTTCCATGAAGCTGCTGCTGTTATCTGACCCCATGGGGCCTATGGTTGTCACTTCTTTGGGAATAAATCAGGCCACCACCATGGATCTACTGCTTTCCAACTCCATACTTCCTTCTTTGTACTGTATCCTTGTCATGGTCCTCTTCCCTAGCCTTGTACCTGTCTGCTCTCCAAAGCACTTGGGATACACTCTGGCCCCCAGCAGCCCTGAATAAACATACATCTCAGTCTGGACCGTGTCCCTCACTATCCCTCACCACTGGACCAGGTCTGTCTGCAGTACTCTAGTAATCCTTGAAGAATGCCTGGCATCTAGGGATGAACCTAGGGACATGCTTGCCTTTGTTTGTGGACATATGTTGAGAGCTCCCATGTGGTAGTCCCATGTCTTCTGGTGTTCCATGCCCTGCCCTCACCACTTTGCTCCTCCATCTGGGCTCTCGTTACACTTCTCCAATGTTTCAACTACTTCTACATCCTTTGCAGAACCTCCAGAAACTGAGTGAGACAGGAGCAGCTTCCAAGCCCACCTTGCAGACCCTCCTGATGATACAATGCCATGTCATGCATGCCGCGCCATGCCATCTTAAACCATCCCAGCACAGCCCACACAGCGGTGCAGTGCTCTGGTTGCCTACACGGACAGGGACAAAGTTAAGCTGCAGCACAAACATCAGTATCACAATCAGCTCAGCCAGCGTGAGGATGGTGGAATACACCAACACCTGTGCAGCGGGAATGCTCTGAGTCATCAGGACAGTCTGGTGATGAGGATCCCCATTGATCTACTAGGTCCCAGTCATGGGATCCCAACACTGTTGGGGTGACAGAGACTGAGTCTGCAATCTGCCAAAATGATTCCAGACTGTGGTGCCCTGCGTCCACTCTGTTTCTGTGGGGCTGTGCAGGCTGAAAGGAAAGTGAATGGAAACACTTTCTCTGCACCAACCAAATGATGCCTAGCCAATCATGGAATCATCACAAAATCACAGAATATTTTGGGTTGGGATGTACCTTAAAGCTAACCTCATTCCTGCCCTCCTGCCCTTGGCAGGTATACACACACTAGTCCAAATTGCTCACAGCCCCATCCAACCTGGCCTCAAACATTTCCAGGGGTGGGGCATCCACAGCTTCTCTGGACAATCTGTACCACCTCTCTCACAGAAAATGACTTTTTCCTAGTATCTATTCTAAACCTGCACTCTGTCAGTTTGATGGCATTCCCCCTTGTCCTGTCACTTCATGCCCTTTTACAAAGCTTCTCTCCAGATCTCTTGTAGGCCTCCATTAGGTGGCTGCTACAAGATCTCCCCAGAGCCTTCTCTACTTCAAGCTGGAAAACCCCAACTATCTCAGCCTTTCCCTATAGGAGACCAGTTCTGTCCTGCTAATCATTTTCATGGCCCTTGTCTGGACTTGCTCAAAAAGGTCCTTGTGCCTTCTGTGTTGAGGACCCCAGAGCTGGATGCAGTACCCTTCAGGTTACGAGTTGCCTTATCTCAGATGTAACACCTTGCACTTGACCTCATTAAATGGGCCCACTTCTCAAGCTTGTCCAGGCCCCTCTGAATGGCATCCTGTCCTTCAGGTGTGTCAGTGGGACCTCTTAGTGTTCAAATTTGCTGAGGGTGCACTCGATCCTTTTGTCTGTGTCATTGCTGAAGATGTTGAATAGCAGTGGTCCAAAAACAGACCCCTGATTGACACTGACATTTGTCACTGACATTTTTCAGGACTCTGAGCCATTGACCACTCTTCTCTGGATGTGACTCTCCAACGAATTCTTCATTCAAAAATTCAACCCATCAAATTCTTCTCTCTCCAATTTAGAGAGAAGAATGTTGTAGGGGTATTTCAGAAATCCAGAAGACATCTGTACATCTTCCCTTGTCCACTGATGTAGTCACCCAATCATAAAAAAACACTAGGCTGTTCAGGCAAGGCTTGCCCTTGGTGAAGGCATGCTAACTGTCTCAAATAACATTCATGTGTCTTAGCATAACTTTTAGGAAGATCTGTTCCATGATCTTTCCAGGCACAGAGGGGAGTCTGATGGGTCAGTAGTTCCCAAGGTCCTCCTTTCTACCCTTTTTAAAGATGGGTACAATGTTTCCTTTTTTCCAGTTACCTGGGACTTCACTTGACCACTATGACTTTTTAAATATGATGGAGATTGGCTTGGCAACTGCATCAGCCAATTCCCTCAGGACTCTGAGATGCAACTCCTCTCGTCTCACGGACTTATGTACAATCATATTTTTCAGGTGGTCATGAATCCACTCTTCACTTGCATTGGGAAGAATTTCGTTCCCCTGGTCTTCTGGTAGTCCACCCACTCAAGAGGTGTGGGAAGAGAGGTTCCCATTGAAGACTGAGGCAAAATATGTTAAGTACCTCAGCCTGCCCCTCATCCCTTGTTTCTAGTTTGCCAACCTTGTTCATTGGAGTGGGGAGAAGGATGGTGTGGTAGGCAGGGCGTGCCTTTTTTGACCCTCTTTTTCTGGCTGTGTTCTGGTTGACACACCTGTAGAAGCCCATCTTGTTATTCTTTGTGTGCCTTACCAAGTTCTGCTTCAGCTTCACCTTGACCTTCCTTACCCCATCCCTATGCATCTGGACTGTGTCCCTATACTACTCCCAGGATACCTGTCCTTGCTTCTATTGCCTGTACATCTGTTTCTTGTCCTTTACTTTGAATAGCAGTTTGTGACTCAGGCATGCTGATTTCTTGCCTTCCTTGCCTGATTTGTTGGGCGTGGTGAAGATGAAGGGCATGAGAAGGAAGATAAGAAATTAAGAAAGTTACAAAATATGCAGAAAAGTAATCAGAAGTTGGGTTCTGGAAGACAAAAAGAAAGAATGGAGAGAAAGGGAGAAATAAATTATCATGGAAGGGAGCTGGAAATGATGCACAAGTCTAGAAAGAAGGAGTTAAGGAAATTAATGGAAAATAAGACAGCAAAGGGAAAAAAAGTACAAGGGAGAAAGGAAAAGAATCATTGTATCAAAATTTGTCACTTTCTTAGACGTGGGGAGGGACAAACAATATTGTGTAGTAATATGGGGAGAGATGCAATAAGAAGAGAAGAATATAATGAAAGAAATGAGAACTTAAGTAAAAACTGTGAAACTGTTCCTTTTGTAGAAAAAAATTGGCAGGGGAGGCAAATAATTATATCTTTCAGTACATTTAGTCATACATTAAAAACACTTCATTTTTCTTTTAGAGATATGACATTGTTTTTATTAAATTTGAAAGTGTCCCAGTGATAAACTAATATTGTAATTCTTTTGGTCATGATTTTATTTCTCAAAAAACCTGCACCAAACAGTTACTAACACTTCTATTTTTCTTTCTTTTATTTTTCCTTTCCTACTTCCTTTAGTTTGCTGTAATGATATAAAAAATTGTTCTTCAAAAGAGCTTCCTGGCACAGTTGGTTCAGCCTTGAAATGGGAAAACCCTTTTTAGATGTAGGATGTAGACTCTAGCTTCAATTTATTTCTTTATTTAGTGCGTCTTCTGGATTATCAATGTTGATTCCATTAGCAAAAGCTGCATCAGCACCAAAACTTCCTTTCCTCTTTTTTCCTGCTTCTGCTTCCTTTCCTTCAGTGTATGAAAATGAGCTATTAATAAATGTGTGTTGAGTAAGGCTTCTTCCCTTATCCTACTCACAGAGGAGTACTTGGTCCATTTTACAAATTGTAAGTGCCTGAAAGACCTGAGACATCCCTGTTTTGGTCTGAGTTTGGAGCCCTTATGAGGACCATGTGGTCCTCTGAATACCAAGGCACCCTGTTGGAGAAGAGGCAAGGATAGGAGTTAGGGTAGACCCTGCACCATGGAGATGTGGGCCTGGGAGAGGCTGCCACATGAAAGCGGTTCAGGATGAAAGGAGGACAAGGCCTCCCTTTACATTCTGGAGCAACAATTTCTGTGTAGAACTCCAAGTGAAGGTGGCTTCTCTCTCTGCTCCCTCTGCTCACCCTCCAGACTGGCAGGACAAGTTTAGCACCAGGAGCTTCTGGAGGCAGGTAAGCTGAGATCTGAGGTGGACTCTCATTCACGGATGCTGTTCCATAGGTTCTGGCCATGGTGGGTAGAGCTGGAGATTGTAACAGCTCGCATTGACAGCCCCTGACATGGAAGGCAAAGAATCAGGGTGGGGGCTGTCCAGGGACTCCTGACAAGAGCTAAAGCAGATGGAGTCAAAGGGACAAGAAACAAGGCTGTGTGCATATGACTGAGGTGCTCATCCAGGAGACAGGTGGCACATACCGAAGGTCCATGTACATCCAGGAGATACGGCTGGAGACAGGCAATGCTGTGTCATTATTGGGACAGGGACCAATGGGTCTGAAATTGGGTCTTGGTCCATGGACACGGTGGAGGGAAGGACAAGGGGGCTGGGCAGGGACAGCCAGGCCTGGGTGTGCCCAGGTCTGGGACATGGCTGATGATTTGCTTGAGTTTTACTGAAATTAAAGCAGATTGGTTTTGGCATTCTGTAAGTTAAGACAAGTGGTGATAATGTCCTCTTATTTCAATTTCTGTGACACCCAATTTAATTTCCTTTCTGGGTGATCTGGTTGCTAGAAATCTACGTAGATTCTTACATAGAGATGATCCTATATAGAAGACAGAAAAACATTTTTTTCTTTTCTCCACATAATTGTTTACCAGGATTGTGGTTCATGGAATTATATTTTCATTCATTTGAAAGCTTTATTTACTTTTTTACTTTAAATTGATTTATTGGTCTGGGGACTTTTTTTTTTTCTGTGTGTGTGTCTGTGACCAAAATGGAATTCATTAATGCAAAATGGATGCATATAAACTGAATTAGGCTGATTTAGGTAATTTATGTTAAATAGTTTCAATAAAATTCAAGGAAATCCATAGCTTGACTTGCACACTTTGTACAAATTTTAGCCTATTTAGAAGCCTCTCATTACTGCTGCTGTTATTGTTGGAGCTGCTTCTTGAAGCTGTAACTTCAAATCACAAAACCAAATGCACCACCTAGAATAAACTGCTACATGTACTTACTTCATTTATAAAATTGTTTGCTCATGGTTTTATTGATCTGAGAGCTAAATAGTCCCATGAAACAACATATCCATTATTAAACATACTAAATTAGCACATTCTTGCCCATAGTATCCAAACTTGCTAGTGTGGCTGGTTTATAATCTGAGTTTGTTTTCTTCTTAAAACATGAATTCACAGTGACCAGTCTCAACTATTTTCTTCATGCAGGCATATCTAAGAAATTTATGTCTAAATTTTAAGGATGATTCCTTCATTCACCCATCAAGAAGTCTGAACTGATGAACTCATCTATGTGAAACTGATTATAATTATACTGGAATATTTAACTATCCCTATATTTTAGACTGTGTTTTTCCTGACATCTTAGCTCATTACCTTTTTTATTCCAGAATTAATTGTATGTGGATATTAACAAATCACTATAACCTTAATTCCCAAGCTTCTATTAATCTTTGTGATTGTGTCTTTCCCTTTTAAAGAATGCACTAACTTTACACGTCACTCTTTAGTTTCAGGTATACCATATGGCAGGAAGATCATGCAAAAAGAGTTGCCTTCCAAGGAGCTGATGTTTGAATAACTGGTGAAACAGCTTAGGCTGGGAGAATTTCTGCTTCTCTGCAGAAAGTATTCAGCCTCTTTGGTCCTGCTGGTCCACCATGTAAGGAGGAACCAGTTCCTGTCATCCTACCTTTTCAGGCATAGATATGTCACTCAGAAGCTGGATGCTGGTTCTGGATAAAGCTGTAGTATCAGTGAATTTGAATAATGACCTACTCTTTGTGTTAATCACAGATGAAAAAGAACATTCCCCCTCCCTTCCTCTCCCTCCCCAGTGTTCCCCCACCTCCCCCACCCCAGATCCTTTCTTACAGAATGATGATCCTTCTTTCATCATTCTATTGGGAATTTTGTAAACCTGAGTTGCTCTTCTAGCAGCTGAACAAAAGGAGGACAACATGGTGTTGGGGGACATATTTTGCCAGACACCTTTCTTGCTAAAGTTTTCAAATACGTAGAAAGTTTGCATTTCATGTGCCTACTGTTTTGTAATACATGGTCTCTGTTCATACAACATGGACTTGTCTTCAGGAAGATTTCACTGCTCCTGCTCCCTCCATATGGATGTGGTAGTTAGTGGTGATATACTGAGACCTATGAAAAATTTATTACAAATTAATGAGGGTATCTGTTGCTCACAAGGACAGTTTTTGAAAGGGGAGAATTCTACAGATGAATAAGTAGATCCACTTAGTGTAATAGCAGAAAGATACAGAGTTTTGAACTTGTATGGAAATAAACAAACCGAAACCAACAAACCACCACCCTTCCCAATGATTTTCTGGAGATGGTCTGTCTGCCTGTTTCCACCTGATAGACACATAACTCTACAGTTCTCTTCAAATCTCTGAGAAATCTTCAGTTTTCAAAGTTGCCTTGTCAACATCTTATTAAAAAAAAAAATTGAAAAAAAATCAGTGAATGGGTTGCCTCCAAATTGCTTTCCATCATTATTTATTCTGCTTGCTTTGCACCAATTACATCTCCCTAAGACTGCAGAACCAGTGATGCAAAAAAGACTTGACTGGGCTTCTAATGAGCTGCATCAAGGTATGCTAGAACAAATAAGTGATACAACCCTACCCCCAGACTAGAAATAGTTATATATCAGCTCTTTTCAGCATCTGATAGGACACAAATGCTGAAGTGAGTGAACTTTGTTGATGTTGTCCTGGACATTTTTAAGGAATGGACTGCATGGCACTGCAAAACTATTATTTTTTTTCATCTGTGTCCTCTCCATAAAAACTCACAAAAAAGAGGAACTATATAACAAGACCCCTAGTAGGAAAAGTTGCCTTCACAGTATCTAAGTGAACAAAAGGTATTCGAGACATATTACAAAATCTCTCTTTTCTGCCTAAAAGCCACTGACACATTAAATAATAAATGTTTCTAGCTGGAGATGTAGTTTGTAGTAAGCAGACACTTTTACTCTTTTATCTGCTTTCTTAAGAAGTGAAAGGAGAGGAAGACAAGGGAGAGTATATTGGATTCTAGTACATGTGAAATTAAATAAGGGACAATGTCAGACTAAGGTAAAATATAAAGGTATTTGAGTTCATTCTTGTGGAGTGTCCAGTGAAAAACTTTGATGAAGTATCACTGAGTCATAGGCATTCAGCACAGGAATCAAAATCAACTAAACTGATGAAGTAACAAAACTCTTTTGCAGTATTTACATTAGACTGATGTGATTCAGACCACTGGCATACAGCTTATATATCTTGATTTCCCAGTATTAGGGTCACAGCATTTCACCTTGTGGTAGCAGTCCCTATAACCTGCATTTCTGCATGAAAAAGAAAATGAAGCAATGGCTCTGATGGAAAGAAAGAGTTAAATGGCTAATACTGTAGCCACCATACTGTTCTGCATTTCTAGTTGCCTAAACTACATTTCAAGCATCTGTTCCCTGGCATTCACTTAGTTCCAAACACTATTATGCTGATAGCTGTTTGTCAAAGCACAAAGGGGCGGATTATAAAACACTGTTAAAAAAATAAAATAAGGAAAATTATGAATAAACAAATCAAACATAAAACTGGAACATGAAGATATTCCTTACTGAGGAGTAGGGGGAGGTTAGGCAAATAGAAGTAGTTCTGATTTTCTCTAGAGCTGTAAATTAGTCATGCATATATATATTTATTAAGCAACATTTTTTCCCACTTTATTTTTGACACTTTAATTCTATTCTCTCATCAGTTATTGTTTTAAAGATAAATATTCATTGATGATATGTAATGGCACCATAAAAATGTACATTCTGCTTTACCAAAAGGTTATTTTTGGTCAAGCTACTCAAATATGTATAAAATAATTCTCTGATTGGCATTTTGAGTCCTCTTTCTCTAAAACAGTGGCTTATTTGAGATTAATTATAGATTAAAAAAATATTAGCCTACACTTCTGACTGTTGACAAGGGACTTCTTGGAAGTGACTGTGTGAAGTATGTGGATGAATTAATGGAATGATCTTATCTGCCTTCTTAATACATTCTTTCAATTCAGTGTCACCATTTCTTTTTTCTTTTCCTTCTGCCCAGTAATGGGGGCCTAATGATGCAGAGAAGTACTGCTTATTGCATTGCTAAGGGATGGGACAAGGGAAATGTATTTTGATGAATCAGTGCAGAAATGTCCTTAGGATTTTTCCTTTGAATGCACACTTCCTGTGCCATTGATAGAGACTAAAGGGATTGTAGCCCTTGCCATTATCTTTTTAAAAACTCAAGTATTTAAACAAATATCTCTGATGACTTTACTCAGCATGTTTTATTTTGCATAACTTCTCTGATAAGCTGTTCTTACTGTAGAGACCATTCAGAAACATAGAAATTGTGCAGTGGCAAATATCTAGGGACTTTGAATGTGCTTTTCTGATTCTTAAAACCAGTTTTGCTGAGCTGGAGCTGGGCAAGGATGTTCTTTTAACAGGCCAGGAAGAAAGAGCTGATACTACTGGATTTGAACGTCCCAACTGATGTTTACTATTGGGTAACAGCTTTTGGCAGATGTTGAGGAAATTGTTTGTGAATTGCTGGTGTGAAGCCCTTCTGGAAAACCTATTGTGGTGTTTAAATATTATTATACCTTGACAGTTTCTCTTTATGCCTGAGTTTTAGATTAGATCCTCAGCTTGTTTCCTGACCCCATACCTGTAAGCAATAGCATATTTCTGTCTTATTTGGAATAACCTTTTGTATATTGTCTCTTTCCAGTCTTCTCTCCCTGTTTTTATTCTTCTTCTTTTTCCTTCTATTTATTTATTTACAGACGTGATTTGTCTGTTTGTTTGGTATTTTAACTTTTCAGCATAGATCTCAATTTCTAAGACTCTTTCATCCTACTTTTTTCTCAAGTTTTTCTAGATGTGATCTTTCATTAGAAGCTTTTGCATTGTTGAGTGAAAAGGTATAATTCTTTGCCTTTTTTTGTGTACACAAAACACATTCTAAGGAATGTCTCTTAAAATGTCTTTTGTCTTACTTTCAAAAACTTATATTTTTGTGATGTGTGAATTCCACTGCAAGTGTAAGAATTTTTTCTGCACTGCAGTTTTCAAGATAGTTGTTGCCCAACATAAATTTTTAAATCAAACTTTTCCTACTTAGAGGTAGTTCTTTACTCTTGTAATTATGCAATTTATTGTATTTATAATTTCTTCAATTTGCAGCATAATTTAGATTCTTATCCCACTTCCAAAATCTTTGCCTTCTGGTTTGGTGTCATGCCCAGTTTCAAGATATGTACTTTTCTGTTCCATTGTTTATATCACTGTCATAAATAATAATTGGATAATAAATATATGGTAGGTGAGACCACTGGGTAAGTTAAAATGTTCTCTTTGCTTTGAGACTGAATTCAATAACAGTTCTTCAAGTTGTTTTTGGTTTTGTGTTTTGTTTTTGTGGGTTTTTTAGTTTGGTTTGGGTTTTTTGTTGTTTTTGTGGCGGTTTTTTGTAATTATGCTTATAGGACTACTAGAACTACTATCAAACTAAATCATAAGCATTGCTGAAGTTAAAATAGATTGCAACTGATTTTCCATATGTCTTCTAGGAAATTTGTCCTATTAAGAGGAAACAAGACTGTTTTGAATAAAGCCTGCTAATGACTAACCAGGTTTGGCTGTTTATTATTACTTGATTATTCTTGAGGTTCTTGCAAGTTGATAAATAACATGACTCCTATTATTTTTCAAGGCATCAGTGTTACATATTCTGTAAAGCGTATACCTCCTGTAATCTATTTTCTCCCTACTACCTCTCTTTTCCCCTAATAGATACTAGTTGGTTGCCTTTTTTCAGCCCACTAAGTCCTCATGAGTCATCCAAGAAAATTGCCTAAAACAGTTGCCTTAAGTAATTCTCATCAAGGAACAATAACTTGAAAATTTTAATTTTTCTTAGTATCATTTACCTTTTTTCTTTTTCTTTTTTTTTTTAACCCCAGTGTTTCCAGTTTTCTTCATCCTTCATTACTAATATTAATGATGTTAAGTGACTGATCTGAACTGATCTCTTTAGGCAGAGTAAAACAACCAAACTGAAACAAGAAGATTGGTTTTCTCTGTCACCTGCAATGGCATGCCTTCTCCCTTTAACTAACAAGCCCTTTTTTCTCTCATCCTGTTATTACATTTAGTGCATTTCAGAGCATTACCGATTACTTTTTATGTTTTCTTCCAGCTGTATATCATTTTGTGCCTATCCTTCCATCATGTGCTATTCTTCTATGTAGTTTTTTTGGCAGTAAGTCCTTGTTTCCATTGTGTATGAGTTCTTCCCTTCCCTCTCCACCCACTTCAATCACTGAAGATCTCCTACTGGAGCTGGTGTATTACCACGTCCATCAGACATTTTCTTTAGTAAGGTAGGTTGTCATCAGGCTTTGCAGCCTTATTATAATCAACTACTCTATTGAACTTTAAAAAAATGTACAGAATCTCGTTGAAACAAATGCATGAACTAAGTCAGTAATTCCCCAAGCTTTATCAGAAAATTTTTTTAAGTGATCCTTCATAGCTGCATATAAAAGCATATAGTAAAACATGGTATGTTAGACACATAAAAGCATAGATGTCACAAATAAAGTAGTGCCTTTACCATCAATAAACAGTGGTTGATATTAATTCATAAGAATAGAAGTAGCCCTGTTTGTGGCTCAAACCTTGAAATGTGCATACTCAATGTAGCAGAAAGGGTGAAGAAACAGTTAAAAGAATAAAGAGATGTGCATTAAAATCAGACTCTGAACATCATCTTTAGTAACGATTGTGAGACAGGGCACCGATTCAGGTCAATTTAATTTGTTTCCCACAAGAATCTTCGAAATCTCTGAATAAACAGATCCCTAGCCCTTCACTGAAGAGTAAATCCTTTTTTTATAAAAAAAAAAAATTATAGGAAAATATTGCAACTGTAGAGCAAATCGGTGTTGCACAAAGAAGCAACTGTGATTTTTCAATACAAATTCAATGCTGAAACAAGGTGGGAAAGTTTATATTTGTGTGATTAATGTAAATAGACAAAATAAGAAATGCCTTAAGTCTTGGTGGAAAGAAACCCACATTATAAGTGGGCAAAACCCAAATATTGGCTACCATTTAAAGGAAAATAAAGCAGATTCTATTTCCAGTTCAGAAAAGAGAGACTAAGTCATATGAGTTTTAATTTATGAATGTAATATCATTATATTTTATCAGAAAAATTCTTCTTTTCATTACCTGACACTTGAGGGTATAAAGGGAAAGTGTGTGGAAAGTCTAGCTGACTGATGTTCAGTGCAAAATATATATTTAAAAAAAAAAAAAGAATTTGACGTATTTATACACATTCTGTGTGAATCAGTTCTCAATTGTGAATTCAATAAGTAACTTCTAGCTCATGTCATTCAAATACAAATTACTTTCATAATGGCTTAAGTCCTTTATGGCTCAGCACAATGGCTTGTGTAGGAGCAGCATTGTTGGTACTAGCAGTTATGCAGTAAACATACTGAAATATGGCTACGTGTGTAAGATGGACCATTTCCTTCCAAAGGAGGATGCAGTCATTGAAGTGGCTAAAGGACTCAAGACATAAGCACTAGTGGGTTTTGACTGATTGCTTTGTTTTCTTGACATATCTGTTGCCAACAAAGATTCAGAAGAGAGCAAAAAATCCACTCATTTTTTAAATACCTTTTTTAAAAAAAATCTCCGCCTGTGTGCTTGTCTAAAAATGTCTTACTCTACCTCAGTCCTCAGTGCAAACATAGCTCCTGAATAAATACAACAATTAGTGATCCTTTTTCAAATGCTAAACAAGACAAGAAAAAAGATGAATGAGTGAGACTTTTAATCAAAAGAAAAGAGTTGCAGCCTGACCATAATGCATAGAGCTGGTGAAAAATTTGGGGCTGTCTTCTGGTGCTGCTGTTCCTGAGGAGAACAGGATACCATACCATGTAGGACTACAGAGGTTTTCTTTTCTTTTCTCATGGTTTTACTAATAACTCGTTTTAAATTACTATGAACTCTCAGCTGTTTCAGAGGCCCAGGGGCACCACTCCACTCTCTGTACCTGGTCAATGATTGCCCTCATCACCTGGCAATTCTCATTTTGTATTGCAGCAACACATTTCCCCCAGTTGTCTCATTTTCCTGGCTCAGTTGCCAGCCACTGCAATATTTGCTGTAGTTCTTCCAAAGCAGAAGAAACAAGAATTCTTTTTAGAACTGACAGAAGAATTACAGCAACCCTGCAGCATCTGTGCTTGTAGCCTTTTCCAGCAGAGAGGCTGGTAAACATGGATGTTACAAGAGAGGTTAGCAGAAATGAAAAGCTGCAAAGAAGGAAATATTCATTAAAAGAATATTATGCTTAAAATATGAAAACTTGACTGGTAACTGTGACCCCACAATGCCCTGTAGAAATGTTTCAACACTGTAGACAGGCACAGTATAGTGCATTTCTTGTGAGAGAAGATAACATGCCCATAGCACACCAATCAAGGGTGTCTGTAACTTTGTCATGTCAGATGCCATCTGTTTCTGATACTTCAGCCACTGAAAAAAATCTCTGAGGACAGACATGGCTTTTTCACCTACTCCTTCTTTCCTGGATTGATTGAAGAACATATTCTATTAGGAGGGAAAAAAACCCCAAACCCCAGAAAATACCTTATATATATATATATATATATATATATATATATACACATATTTATATATATACATATATATATATTTATATATATACTTTGTTTTATTTTGTTTATAGTGGTAAGTCTCCTTTAGCAACAGTCATTCTCCAAGCAACAGTGGAAAGGAAAGCATTGCTTAAATGCTTAAAGAGATGTAACCACAAGGTGGGGCATGAACATGACTGTAGGGTAGCTCCAGTAGGAGTTTTGGACCACCCAACTATCTTTATTTTTAGGTTGCATGACATGACGCTGGTCACCACACACAGAAAGGAGTATAGGCAAGCAACAGCATGTAGGGGAATCCCAGTAAGTTGGCCAGAGTCTTGGACTCAACTCCCTAGGGCATCCCAGGAGGATATGGGATGGGGCTAATCCATGGATTGGCTAATCCATGTCACTTCCATGGATGGAAGTGGCACCTACTGCTGCAGATCTTTGGGAGAGGCTGTCCTGAGGTTGCCTACAGATGGAGGGGTCACTGTTGGGGGCTATGGCCTCTTTAGGGGGTAACAGAAAAGAGCATTTGGGAACTGCACAAGACATTATAGGATGGTTATGGGAGGAACCAAAGATCGGGGAAGGCAACATCAAGGTGGTTTGGGCAAAATAAAAGAATAAAGGACACAAATGGAACCAATTCTGAAAGCAGGTGTCTGGCCAGTGCCCTTGTCTGATTTCCCAGACAGTTTTTGCTTCTTGTTACATTCCCTTCCTAACTCTTGAATAGGGGGATCTCTACTTGAGTTCATATATATGGGAATTGGGTGCAGGCACTGGAGAGGAGACCACAGGTCAGAGGAGGGTATGTGCCTGCAGTGGGTAAGGTTCCTGTGTCCATGTTGGTCACTAGTGAATGCTGAGTTGGTCAGTACAATGAGTGGCTTGGGAGCCAGCTATATGTGTGTGTCTGGGAGCGACACAACTGGAGGAGCCGCGTATTGGGGGTACCAGGAGAACCGGACCAAGTGCCGGAGAGGCTGTGGAGCCTGGGGATCAGATGAGACCCCTTGGAATATGTGTGTGTTTGTGTGAAAGGCACAGGGAGAGCAAGGATGATGGGCAGCTGTCTGCATGTCTACAGGCAATTGCTGCAGAGATCTGCAGTATGCATATGTCTGAGTACCAGCAGCTGCGGTGAGGCTGAGGCTTTGGGGTCTCACATGTCCCAGTTCCTGCAACAGGGAATAATGGGATCAGGGGCAGCTATTGAGTAGACTGTCTAAATCAACTACCAGAGGGATCTACACTGTGTGTGTTTTTAAAGAGAAAGAGAATAAAGAATGTAGCAAAAATATGAGATGTTTTCTAAATACTTCAGCTTATAGGCAAGTGGATAAAACATAAAATGTAAGAAAAATCTATTTGCATGGATAGGGGGGAAAAAGGTGTCTACATGCATTAATAAAATAATAATTATAAAAAACCCTTAAAATTTACAATTTAGGTCAACCTGAGGCAAAAAATTATTAATATAATCTTTTTTTTTAATCCTTTTTTTTTTTTTTAGCCTTGAAACTAAACTACTATGTTTAAAAGGAACTTTTTTTAAAAAAAATATCATTTTTTTCTTAGAAAAAAAACTTAAATGAAAGGTCTTGGTTATATGTTATTTTAATTTTGAAATAATAAAAAAGAACACACATTTTTTTGTCTTCAGGCAAGCCAAATGCTTGAGTATCTTATTTGTGGAAGGGATATTGTTCCTATTGAATTTTTTTGCTGATTTGTTTTGCTTGGTTTTGGTTTTCCCCTAAAGTTTTGACTATCTAAAAATTTAATTCTGCTCTGGATGCTTTCAAAGTTTGACAAGTCCCAAAGACAATATTTTAAATCACAGGGATCATGTTTTCCTACAGAAGAAAATCAGACTAACTGAGCTTCCAATTCCCCAAAACTCTTTTTGGTGTACAAGGGAAATTGACACAAGGTGATAAAGAAGGAAATGGGAAGAGGTTGTGCTCCACTGCCACAGTTCAATAAGTCAAAGAAAGGATTCAATTTTTGGTTTTATTTCTGGTAAATTCATAATATTTTGACAGCCTTTAGTACCTAAAAGTACTGCAGACTAATGTCTTGATTGGATCCACAACCAAAGAAATCCAGTCTAATATTTTCTGAGCAGTAGAAATAGTTACTATTACAATCGATTTTATTGCCTTGTGGTAAATTTATTGTTTTCTTCATTGTTCACACAGTGATTTGTTGAATGCTGTTTGAAACAAAGGCTGGTGCTTGATGATGTGGGAGGAGTGCTATGCTCTCATAACTCTCTCTGTTTTTTCCTCTTTCATGAGTTCTGTAGTCTTGAGAAACCAACTCATACCATGCCCTGAGGCTTGACTTATGCTGGAATGCGTGTCTAAGAGAATATCCTGAGCAGGGATAGTTTTTGTTCTTAGAAAATGTTCAGCTCACTGTGAAGCTGTACAAAAGACAGCTCCTGAAGGTAAAGTCTGGTTGGGCATCTAGAAATCTGGAAAGGGATTTTCCACTCTTGATTCCTAAAGCTGCTTTATCTTTAAGTGACGCTGAAAAGAGGTGAGGGGATAGTCATGATTGTCTTATAAGTTGATGACATGACATTTTTCGTAAGAAAGACCTTATTCAATTTAACTAAACTGTGCCATTTTAATTACAATTTCATCAAATGACAGAACTTGAGCTAATGAAATCTGCTAGGGTGTGCTCTTTTTTCAGCATGATAGAGGGTGTTTGGTTTACTTGCAGTTGATTTGGTTCAAAAGTACATCTTTTGAATCATGCCTTTGACTTATGTAGCCCAGCTAGCTAAAATATTTCCATTTCCCAAGGAGTTAGATATATGTCAGGAAGGAAATTGCCTTTCACCTCTTTATTCAAGTGGTAGCCAATTGTTCTTAGACTTGTCACTTTAAGAACCTTTAACTATTCCAAATATAAATATATTTTGTTTGTCTAAAATGCCATTGAGGAAAAAGCTGCTGGTCTCCTCCTTCCGTGAGTCTAATAAATACCAACCTTTGTTCACTATTTTCTTACTTAGAACAAGTTGGGTAATTGTTGTTGAGCATTGCACAGATAGAACTAGTCAGGAGAGTGCTGAAATTTCAGTACTAGTTGGTTCAGAGGTGAGAGGCAAAGACCACACTTCACTTACAGAAGCAGGAGAACTGCTGTAGCAGCACAATTGCCAGTGCCCCGTCATGGTGGAGACAGGGCCCACCACTGAGTCAGGGGCTAACTGGTGGAAAAAAATGGCTATAGTTTCAAGGATTGCAACAACATAACTGGACCAGGCTTTAACCAGCAGCACCCTAACTCTGCAGAGAGATCTTTCTCAGTCCTATTTAGTGTGTTGAATATCCTAAAAATCTAAAAGTTGGATTACTCATTAGAAATTCATATCTTCTGTCAAGTGTTTCTGGTGGGTTGATTTTATATGGGTATTTTTGTTGGAGCAGGTCTACTCAAAAATCCATTGTTTTGGAGTTTAGAGGGCTCTACATGGCTTTTTTATTAGATCTGGGGGCCCACACATGAAAAGAGAGAGGTAATGGAGTGGGTGATGCTTGATCATTCTTCCTAAACACTGAGTGAAGAAAATGAAACTGTTGAAATAACTATAGGAATAGTATAAGTCAAATAAAAACCTAGAAATCTTCCCTATCTATCCAGATATTCTAAAAACAATGTTAGAGGAAGGAAGTAGTTCTGATGCAATTTCTTTCTCCTGAGGTCAGGGACAGAAGTTTTCCACTGCCTATGTAATTCCTAACATCAAGCACTCTGTGTCTCTGTCTATTATCCTAAATAATGAATAAAAGCGGGGACACAATGTATTTTTGAATTATGTCATTCCTACTAAAGTGAGTGTTAGCTACACTGAAGTAATACACTTACAAAGTCAAAAGCAGTTTTGTCCCAGACAAGAGAAAAGCTCAGACAAAAAGTAACTTCAGAAGGTCTCTCATATAAAGGTATTGCAAACGAGTTTAGATAGTGTTTCATTTATTCACAAAGCAAAAAATTTTATGTCTTTGGATAGGACTACACTAGACTCATCTTGGAAAGCTCCAAAGAAAAAAACCTAGAAAAATAAAATAATTTCAGAGCTCATATTTTATAGATGCTCTTTGGGAGTCAGATCACACAGAATTAAGATGTTGGACTCTTCATGCTGACTTACTCTGTGATCAGCTGTATAGTAAGGTGGATGCCTACACATCACAACATACTCCAGGACCTTTAATTGTTAAACACATTGACTGTATGTTTCTTAATAAAATCATCTGTCCTAAACTCAACTCTGTTTACAAACATTGGCAGGATATCTATTGCATCTGAAAATTTTAGTTTCATCCAAAACACCTGGTACCACTGCATTTACTTCATCCAGCTTAGACAAACTAGAAACAGTCTCAGGAAACTTGAGCAAACAGTCCCACTCATCCTATTAGGAGCTGAGGACAAGCTATGGCTTTCCTGGACTCAGAGGTCTTTCATATTGAACCATAACAAAAGTCACAGCTTTTTATGGAAAAGCTGTTTATGGAATTGGTCTCCTGTGGATTTCTCTCTTGAATTTCCTTGGTGTGTAACATCAGCTCTAGTTAACAGAAATCATGCAGCTTCTGCTGCAGCTCTAGATAGCACTACTGGTGTAATGTCCACCACAACACAAGGTAGCTACAGTGTCAGCCCTGTCAGGAAATCCATGGAAAATTCTGTTTTGCAACATCAATCAGTGACAGACTGCTCCTTGCTCCTCCTACCACATACTTCTGTTGGGAACAAACTGTTCAGAAATTGATAAAACTGTTATAAAAGTAAGTGTTGCAGTTTCATCAGTGATCTACTGCATCATTATTGTTTTGATTTAGTGAAAAACAAGCCTTTCCAAAAATCAAAGAATCTGTATGAAATAAAACACAAGTCAAAAGCACAAGTGCTATAATATAAAAGCCTTATGAAAGTACTGAAAATAAGGTCTTGTTCACCATCCAACACTACTCACTCATCCTTATTTCCCAGAAAAGCCTTGTAGAAAAAGGTGTCCTTTGTAGCATGACCTAGGGGTCAACTAATTCAAACTTGTGGAAGGATGGGAAAAGCAAGTTCTGGAATTCAAACCTTCTGGTAGAACACTCTGTCTCAGCCCCTCACAATTATATCAGGGCTCTGTTAATACCTCGGACAATCTCCACTGCCATGCTATTCATCTGAAAGAAAAAAAAAAAAAGAGACTTCCAGGCGTCTGGATTAAGTGTTTATGGGTACAAGCAAAATACCTTCTTTTTTTCTATGGTTAATATTGGTTTAGCACCCTGCTATTTCTTGTTATAAAAATATATATATATACTTATTAATTAAATATTACTAACACAAAACCTTTGTGTTTGGAAAATGTATGGATATCCCAAAGTAAAGATTTTGTTTATTCTTTATATTATGGTAACACCTAGAGGCCAGAGCTCCACTGTGCAAGACACTCACTGTACAAATATATACAGGGGGCTGTCTCTTGCTTTGAGGAATATATTATAAATGTAAGCAGCAACAGAGTACTGCAAAAAAGGTCAGTAAAAGAAGCAAGGTGTTGGCGGACAATATGAAAAAAAATGACTCTGGTGACTCATCTGTTGAACTGTAGTTGGGTTTTGAGAAGGCCTGTGTCAGAGAAAACTTCCCAGGATTGATTTGGAAGAAGCCACTGGACCACAGACAGACTTTTTGAGTAACTACATCAAGCATTTGGTGCATCAGATGCATGCACTGTCATCCCTCACTAGCTTCACTTTCTAATTATTTTAATAGACTTATTATGTTTTCAGCACTAACTAATAGACTATGAGTTAAAAGTGGGCTTGAAGTTGGTATTCCCTTATAGAATCAGTCAACATGGGATTTACGTGTCTTGGAGACTGAAAACCTGGGGTTTTCAGGTTTTTCTTTTGAATGTTACCTAGCATACCTAAAGAAATGTTATTGACAGTGTTCAGTATCCCTAGAACTGCACTGCCACTTTGCTCTGCCTCTGTCTACTGAGTTGGTTTCAGAAAAAAGTCAAGAACTATTATGGCTTCAAAAGGAGCCGTAGACTCACAGAAAACATTAGTACTGGGGTCTGTTTAACTTCCCAGCAAATGTCCTGCTACTCTCAGCCGGAGAATGTTATCAAACTTGACAGTGGGGTCAGGTTTGGGGGCTGAGTGTTAGTATTGGATTTGGTTCAAGTACTGAAGCTTATTATAGAGGGAGTTTATTAGTGCCAGTGAGTATCGCTTTTCTATTTTTAAAAAACAGCTGTGAAGCCTCCTTGGAAGTGGGTGACATTTGGCTGGTGAGCTAGATGTGAAAAACTTGCAAGTTTTGTGATATTTATCACATGCCAACATTTTGCTCTGGCAGCAAGTGTCTTTTCATTATCAATGCACTGGACAGCTTTCTAACGTCTTTCCTGAACATTTTCCAAAACTATTGGGTTGGCTGGGAAATCCTTGGTGATACACAAAGCTCATGTATGCCTGCTGTTGACCCATCTGTTGTGCCTGGCACACGTTATTCATTTTACATGGACTGGCATGGGATGGAAGCTGCAGCCCACAGTTTGGGAGGATAGTCAGATCCATGTCATGCCATAGCACTGTCTGGTCATGTATCTCCTGCAAGTCCCACCTCACTTTGCTGGTTGCAAAGAAATGGTTAAAGAGCTGTAGAGTTAAGAACTCAATTTTACAACGTCAAGACAGTTACACATAAAAAGTAGATGACAGAAAACTTTGCACTGTGTGATTGGCTCTTCTTTTGTCCAGTAATGCTGTCGAATTTCATTCATGTCTTTCCACTCATCCGTTACCTCCTGTAAATTACATTTTTATATTTCTGTACTGTTATACTTCCTCTACAGACAGTTGGAGAAACCTTCCTCCTAAATCCTCACAAATTGTTTTCAATAGTGAAGTCACTAAGAAACATGCAATCACAAATCTTGAAAAATCAGCTCATTCCTGGTAGCCATTGTCAGAGGTATCTTTCTAGCGTCACTATTTCAGACTTAGCCTATCCCTAGCAGACAGGCTTTCTGATTTTCTGTTTTTCTGGTTGCTTATTTTTAAAGATTTCTTCTGTGTAAAGTGGGAAAAAACCTGACAGATGAACATACGAGACAATCCAATTGCATTGATTTGATAAGAGAAAGAGTATGAATAACACAAGTTACATTTTTTATCATAGACAATTGAAGGTTACTGACTGAATAAGTGCTTCTGGCATCAGAACTGATGAGGTCTGGAGAAGACCAATACAACACTACATACTGAATTTTAGGCAGCAAAACAGTGGTGCACACTGTGAAGACAGCTGGAGATATGATAATCTTCAATTGTGTTTTGCTGCTAGTGAAAAGTTAAAATTTTCTTCTGCCATTGGCTTTCCTGTGAATATAGAAACAATGTCAGCAGACATTTGATAACAAAGGCTCTGTATGTGCATGCCATTATTCCCACTTGGCTGCTATTTCATAGCCCTCCTTTCCCTTCCAGCATTACCAGAAAGAGGCAGTGAGGAGTTCAAGACTATCCCATCGACCTTGGTGAAAGCATCAGCCTTCTTCACCCTCATACTTTCTTGTATTCACTCCAGTTGTGAGTTCATAATGCTTGTAGATTAACATCCAGGTTAGCTCCAAGACTGAATGCTGTTCGTCAGGCAGATTTATGGATGCAAGGGGGTGCCTTTTCATATTTTATTGCATAGTGCAAAGCCTCTATGTTTAGCCTGGCAAAATTCCATCACAAATTCTGTAGACCAAACAGTGCTGCTTTTTGATTTCTTGTCCTGGGCCCTTTTCAATCTCATACAGTGCAAAACAGATTTCATTGTCCAAATCTCACTTTTTTTTTCAAGCATTAGTTTATGTGTCATAGTTTGTGTTCATTTAGGACACAGAGGCAACTCCTTCAAAAGCTGTAAAGTGGCTTTTACTATCAGTGACTGGGAATAAAACCTCTTCTTTGAAGACAATAGGTCTAATTCCTTCTTCCTGCTATGGCTTTGGGGAAACAGTACGGAATCAGGCTCAGGAAATGTCATCAAATGGTGCTTTTTGTTCTCCCAGACTTGAGAATCAAAGGACCAGGGAATAGAATAGAGTGACCTGGCACTTTTTCTGAATAGCGCAGCACGATATATCACCAAGCTGTCACTGAAGGGACTAAGCGAGGCAATTTAATCAAATGTGGCCAAAAATGCCGTACCTACTGTTACAATTATTGGTACATGACCCAGCGTCTTGAGTACACAAAATAGGCAAAATTATTTGGATTGACAGACATGATTTGGATTGTTCCTTCAATGATGGTTTAAGTATGCATCCTTATCTCACAGGCTTATTTACATCTCTGTTGCGATTTGTTCAGAAGCTCACTTGCCTAGCACTGGCATCTTCCTAACATTGCTGTGAGTGCTGTTCAAATCCTGGCTCAAAGGGAACAAGGTATTATTTGCACTGGTTGGTAACTGACATACTAAAATATACTTTTGTCATTCATGAGAAACCAGTTTCAGTGACTACACAAACCGAAGTGGTAAATTTTCCTAAATGAATATCACAATTTGTTTTCATTAAGTATCTACTTCATAGTTCTTATTATTTACTATCACTCTTGTAACCTGCTGAGCTTTTCTCAGTAAAAGATAACATTTCTGCAATCACCAATCAGTAACCATTTAATTAATTAGTAATTTACATAGTTTTACCAATAATCTGTAAAATTTTGGTTTATTTTCTATTTAACAAATGTCTGACAGAAGCCATTTCTTGGTACACAAAGATCCAAGCCAATGCTCCTCCCAAACACAGTCATACAATATTTAAAACGTTTGCCTGTTGTTAAATCAAAAATGTTTTGGTTTGAACTTGTTCATAAACATGGAGCTTTGTGAAAATATGACAGTCCCAGTGAAAACTCTTGAGTTTTTCATTGGCAAAAGAGCAAGTTTTCATCCCCGTGGTGAATAAACCCCGGTGGTCAGGACAGTGATGAAACACATGAACTCCTCATTCCCCACAGAGAGGAGACACAGAGACACAGCAAGATCCTCTGTGCCAGGCCCTCTGAGGTTTTGCTGCTTCTTGAGGCTTCAGATTGTGGGTTAATATTTGTCATGACACAACAAGTAAATAAATACCTTGGCACAAAGCCTAGAGCCTGTCAGCACTGCCCCTGCTGCAACCTCCTGTTGGAAATACAGAGCTCTATTTATCATCTTTCACATAAAACCTGCTCAGAGAAAATGACCTAGGATATGTTTAATTTCCTTCTTTGGCTTCTTGATGATGTCACCTAAATAAACTCCACATTCAGAGACCCTCACTGAGAGTATTAGGACAAAGTAGCTGTCAGGGCTGTTACTTATCACCGTAATTTAATTTATAATTATATGTTTCATAGTAGGTCTGTGCAAAGTCAGCTTAAACAAAAGACTTCTATCTGTGTTATTTCCCCTAAATGCTAAAGTGTGGAACAGCTACAGCAGCTGTTTAATGAAACATTTCACAATCATGAGGATTTTAACTCCAGATAGGAGGCCCAGTGCTGAATATTTCTATCCCTGCAGTGCTGTACATATTCCTAAGAATTCTTGCTGAAAAGTACTAAAATGCTACTAAAAAATTACTGGGAATAGGAAAGTAGTTTTTATCATTAGTTTCTGTCCATCAGTAATTATTGAGTTCATGTATTACAGTTGTGGAATCTGCTGAGGGGGGATACATGGGAAAGAAGGACAGAGATGACACCAAAGATATTGTGGATGATATATTGAAATCAAAGAACAGAAAGAGAAGTGAGAATGGTATCTAAGAAAAGGTACTGATGCGAGTTACCAAATCAACTGGGACCTATGGATTGAGGGGAAAAAAAAAATAATAAAAGATGAATAAACTATTGAATTTGAGTGATTGCCTGAAGTCATGTCCTGGAAGAGCAATGCATACTCTAGAAAATCTCTGGTTCTGGAGGTCCTTTCCTCTTGGCACTTTGGATTTGCCTAATTTGAGAGGAGACCTTCAGGACATAGAAATTTTGCACAGCCTGCTGCTGTCTTTGTAATGCATCTCTTTGGCTTGTGAAACCTATACTGAGGGAGCTGACAAGGAAGACAAAAAGCAATAGTACATGAATAGAAAGGTGTCCTTGGACTGTTCTTCTGGCCCTAAATCTCTGAGTCTGTGAATACCTGTCTTTAAAAAAAAAAAAAAAAAGTGCTCTTGGTACCCCATTTCTACCATTTCTGCAAAGTATTTATTTTTTTAAGAAATGGACTAGGGGCTTTTCTTCTTTCAGTCAGAATGTTAACCTTTCAAAATCAACAGGAAACAAAACATAACCCAGTATGTCAATTCTATTTCACCTCTGATGGCTATTTATAATTGCTACTCAAATAGGAAATCTGCTTCTGACCTTTGAGTTGGAATATACTTGAAATTCATGCCTCACTGTGCTGTCAGCTCCTTTTCATGCAAGCATTTATATGTGGGCTAATAAATATGAGTTCAGGAGCAAAAGCTGTAGCAGTGAAATCCAGCTTGTGATTTTGCTGTGAGGCACGTTTGCAAAAACTTTTCTAGAAACTGAAGGAGAATGATTTATCACTTAGAGCAGTTTTGAATATGACATCGCTGTTTATAACTGACATTAGCAAAAAAAATTTTAATATCAGAGTGATGCCCATGACAGGATGACTAAAATTTAAGTAACCCAGAGATGCACATTTTAATTAGTGCTCTTTGTTGAAACTTATTTTGCCTGAATCTGTGATGTAACAGTTTATTTTAATATTATTCAGTATAGAGTTTTGTTATTACAATACATTGCGTTTTAGTCTGTATGCATCAAAAGAAACCAGTGGCCTGTATATTCCAAACTGTACAATGCTATGAAATGAATAGAGCTCTCAGGCTTTGTTTTTGCTCTGCATGTCCAAAATATTATACCAATAAAAGAAAAACTATTTACACGGGTGATGCTTGGAAGACACTGAGGAGTAATGGGATGCATCAAATCCTTTTGCCCTCACAGCTAAGGCTGGGGCTGAACCAAAGTCACAACTATTCCTTAGAGTCTTAGGCAGTCTAAAGTGGATAGGAACAGTAATTTCTGCTGAGGCACAACCTAAGCAGTAGCCGCTCACAATGTGTCTTCTGCATGCCATAGATAAAAATCATCTGTATATCAATCATGCTATAATATGATAACTGAATATTAAGGCTGAAATAAATTCAAAAAGAATGCCAATTAAAATAGGGTAATGAAGTAACTGTTGATATGCAACATAGTGATATGATCCTAGACTTTTGAAAAATAGAGGTTTGTGTGAATAGGCAAGGGTTTGAGAAGAATATTTCTCTCTCATACCTGGAAGCTGTCAGTTTAATTGCTGTAGAAGTCTATCCACTAAGACAAAGCAATATTTGGGCATTGAAAACACCTCTAGAGCTTTAGGCATATAAGAACAAACTTATCCTTGGTTCTGATCTGAACGCAAAACTGTAGGAATAGGGATGTTTTTGTTTTCATTTTTCTGTGTCTTCTTGATGCCAGATCCAAATGAAACTCAGTTTTACTTTTCAGGGCCAAATCACATTTTAAAATTAGGCAGACTGTCCCTTTTATAAACTCAGATGCACTTGTGTAAAAATGCTTCAGTAGAACATAGCAACAAGTACCTCTAAAATTACTGTTGTGATAAAGAATGAAATTTTAAACATGTTTGTATATCTTCTAACAACTTGGAGTTGAAACAGCTGTAATACAAATACCATTAAAATTAGTGCCTTTTAGAGAAGTACCTAAAAGCCCACATATATAGCTTGGTGTAAGGATGACATTGACTGAATTCTTCCTGCAACTTTAACAGGCAAGGAAGTCTGAACATCACAGTTAAGAGAAAAACTTGTCAGTTGGAAATAGTTTCTGCTTGATTTGGCTCAGTATAATGTCAAAGCCACTATTTTTCACTGTGAAGTATTTGTATTTTAGTTATTTGCCTTTGGAAAATGAAACTTCAAAATCAAATATTTTTCCCTAAATGTTCTCTTATTTGGGTCTAAATGACAGCTGTCTTTGCATTGAATTCAGTAGGCTTTGGATCAAGTGCTGTTTACTCTAGGACAACAGCAACTGGATGGGGCTGATGGCAGCTTGTATTAAATGTTGCCTGCTTCTCAGTTCAGTTGCAAGCAGACAAGGATGAAGAGCAGGCACTTGGGGAACAGTGGTGTTGCAAAGGATGAGCCTGAAGCCTGAACTCTTACTCCTAGAAATGAATGTACAGGACAAAGCTAGGGCAGATATTACCTGGTAGTTTGAGAAAGACAGAATCCTTTTGTTTTATCCTCAGAGCAAACACACTCTGTTGCTGTCTGTATCAGCCCAGACTCTTCTATATACCCTGTATTTTACTTACTGTGCCTCATGGGAGTAGTGGTCTTACTGAAGTGCCTTCACTGTCCCCTTGATCTTATTCCACGGTATATAAAATACTAACATTTTTGTGCGAAAGTGGCTGAAATTAATATCAATGACTCTGTAAACTGGTAGCTAGAACACCTGTGAAAGAGACACCATCTTAGATTTGCTCATGACTGACAGCGAGCAGGAAATGTAAAAAGATCCCAAGCCCCTAGAAGAAGTCTACTGTAATGTAGTCCTAGTGTCATGTGAGCAGGTCTTCCTTGATCTAACTTATTGGAGCTATTTGATTTTGAATAAAATATTTTAAATATTAATCAGGTCAGAGAGTCTCTGGGAATGGTGCTTCATCCTGGCAGGTAGAGTACTTGCTAGGGAGGTGGAATATCTGTGTGCAAAAGACTTTTAATAAATTTTATGTGCAGTTAAAGACCACAGTAAGGGAGCTTGAGCAGCCAGCATCATTCTGCCCTGGAGTGACAGCAGTCAGGTCACTGGGACAGCTTTTTCCAAGCAGGTGGCAATAATATGATCATTGTCCTGGCTCTTATACATGATCTACTAGTTAATTATATAAAACAGCCTGACAAATTTCTTCTCCTGTTACCCTAAGAGAATCAGCAGAAAACATTGTACATTTGGTAAATTAGAATCAACTGTTTCAACTGCTTAATATTTTTCACTTGATCCCTTATTTTTTACCAAAAGAGTAAAAGATGCATCCATGATAAGAGACAAAGCCATACATTATATATTTTCATGCTTGTTTTGAGATCTTGACAGAAAATACTTGTTCTTGAATGTGTGGTTAAAGGTGAAAAAGAATTTTTTAATTTAAAATCTGAATGTATTTTTGAGTACTGTATGGCCATTTGATTCTTTTTATTATCCCTTATCTTTTATATCCTCTTGCTGAAAATAATTATATCTGATACAATTTTTCATTCATTTCTTGTGTCTTGTTGTATCCATCTTATTACAGATTTAACTATCCTATTCTTATTTGCCTTTTTCCTTATTATCTTGAACATGCAATTCTCCTTTCTTCTTAATTCTTCATCTTCCTTCATCCAGAACCTCTGACCTGGATCCTATATTTTAAATATGTAGACACCACTGTTTGTTCGGGGTTTTGCTGTCTTTTTTTTTTTTTTTTTTTTTTTTTTTTTTTAAATTTTTATTTAATTTCTGTGTACGTTCTACCACCTTAGCTTTTGTGACAAGTGTGTATGGTATATTGTGTCATGATTTTTGTTGAGAAGCCTCTGAATGTGCTTCTTTGTTTGATTCAAGTAGGTAATTTAGGTTCTTCTGTTGTTCCCAAATAGTATTGTGTGATATGCCATGGCTATGTTTGTGTAGTTCTGTACAAGAAAAAATATTTACAAAACGCAGCATCTGAGACTGTAGAAATGCCATTGCGTAAGACCCTAATCATGCTTGGAAACCTTTTGTGGCTTATTTACAACTAACAAGCCTGTGAAGACTGATGAGAAAATAACATAGATAAGGAGGAAAAGGTGGGTTAAATGTCAGTGCACTTGTCTGCTTATAAGTACCAAGACATTTGCATAGGCTTAGCAATTTGTATTTGCCAAGTCACTTGTCTGAAGAGACTGAAAACTGGAAAGGTAGAAACAATAGTTTATAAAGCATTTGTACTTAAAACATGGTTCAAGGAGACCTCAGTCCTAAATGTGAGTTTCAAGAGACTATAGTAATGCAGCTAAGAGTAATGTGGTGGCTGAGGAGGAGCAGAATTTCTGTAATGTAGCCTGTGAAGTAATATTGAGATGAAACTGGACAAAAGCTATTTGAGCCTGGCTGCTGATGCACTTTCTAATGGTGACATCCATCAGAGTGATACAGTCTCTAGAGGGGAGCAGTAGAAACTCCAGCAGTGAATCATTTAAAAATTAATCTGCTAAACCACTTGAGAATGTAGTAAATTGAAGAAGTCTGTGTTGGCAGAGGACAGCAGGAAAAAAAAAAAAAAAAAAAAGTTGTTTCCAGTTCTCGGTATTGTGGGCCTGGGACAGCTACAGCACACTTGTCTTCCATTTATATGATACATCTAACCAAACTGGCTAATTTTGTAACACTTAGGAGAGGGAGTGATGAACTGTATTAAATATTTCCACTTATGAGCTGAATATATGCCACGAAATTTATGGCAGGCCCTTTCTTCACAGTAGAGGAATTTCTCCTTACAGCCTTTCCCATCAAAACAAATAATTCCATCAGATTTGGGTGCCAAAATAAAATGTGAAAAGGTACTGTTTCTCAAATGTTCAAAGACAACTGTACAAGGTGATATACTCCAACGTCTGCAAATTGTATTCTTCTAAAATCAGGTTTGGAATATATAATCATGGAAATTTAAAGTAATTCCATTTTCTAGCAACAAAACATAAGCTACAATGAGACAAAAAACCACAAACAAACAAACAAGCAAAAAAACAAACCCCCCAAAAATAAAACAACCCTACCCAAAAAAAACCAAACAAAACCCAAAAAACAAAACGCCACAAACCTCAAATTAGTTTTCAAGTGCTGCATTAAGTTCCAGAATATGCTGTTTCTTTATATCAGAGCAGTTTTTCATTTTATTTAAATTGGATCACTCTCCAAATAGAATTGAATGTTAAATTATACGAGATGGGTTTGGGATTTTGCAAATAGCTAAATAACTCTAATTATAGAAAGAATTAGAAATAAAAGTGAGATGGATATAGTGCTTGTTTTATCACCAATGAAGCATTATCAAAACACTCAACTGTAGCTATGATCTATTTTGATTCTGTCATTTCTTTTATTTTTCCTACTGTAGTATATACAACTGAGTTTAGAAGGTGTAACTACTGTAGTGTGAAGAAATCCCCGTTCATTGAATCCGACCAGGACTTCTTCCAAGGGCCCACAGAAGGTGCTGCACTCCTGCCTCTGCAATGAGTATTCATTAAACAAGATACCAGCCCCCAAAGGTCTTGCTGATGTTAGAAAAACCACAGACACATACATTGCTCTAATCTGTTCTTCCTTAAGAGCTTGCAGCTTACTTAAAAGTTGATGTGCAGGCATAATGAAAAGTTGGACATGATCAAAAAGAAGTGATGGGGAAACTACAACAGTACTGGCTTATCTCACCTGTGCAGAATTGGGTAGGTCTGATGTACTATCACCTGTTAAGCTGGTTTAATAAAAGACTCCAAACTTACTTCCTCTGTGCTTTATCTCTTCCCATCCTTACATGCTGTCCCTAACCTTGTCTTTACCTTTAACTATCATTCCTTTTTTTTTTTTTTTTAACTTTTCTCATGAGGCAAATCTCTTGGCACCTCTCCAGGGCACAGGATGCTACAGAGAGGGCAGATGTTTCATAGCAGAGCTGGAGAAAGGACAATTGTTTTTTATGGGCCTAATGAGGGTCAAGCGTTCAAACAATGCCAAGTGGTTCTCTGGGCTGTGCACCAATCCACAGGACGTCAGGTCTTGACTCACCTCAGAGCCAGCAGTACTCCAAGGTTGAAGCTGAAGGAAGAGGTGAAAAGCTTTTCTATTCCTGAGATTCATAGGTGAGATCAGGACCAAATATTCTTGCACTGTGCTGGAGAGGTGGACTTAGAGCACAGTGTCTTTATCAGAAAAGAGCCCAATGACAGGGCTACATGGACAGACCTTGCCTGATTTTAGTTGTGTTTTCTAATTACACTCTTGAGCTGTTACCTACATCCTGCAAAAGGTCTTATAGTTTACTGGGCTGGAATCATTGCAGTGTAGTGTCTTTGTGTGTAATAAACACACAAATGTAGTTTATATCCTCTTGTTTTCCTAGAGTGTGCATTCCCAAGACAAGGGGATGTATGTCACATTGCTTAATTAAAAAAAAAAAAGAAATCTGATGAACTCTTAGTGGGCCTTACGCTATAGGTTTTCAAAGGTATCTCCACTGAAAATAACTCCTGAGGAATCAACAATACTACAGGACAATGAGTTAGTGAGGTCTCTGGTATTATTTTGTTCCTGGAAGAAAGATATAGGGAAGAAAAACATATGTACAGAAATAGCAAGAGATTTGGAGCACAACATTTTAGAAAACATAGTGCGTCTGTTGGTAATGAAGTCTTGTAGAAACTGGAAATTGAGTACATGGGGTAATTGTGCATACATCCTTCATTCAGAGAGAAACAAGATTCCTGTAACAAATCTTCCCCTTGCCACAATAGCAAAGAAAGGAACCCTGGATCATTTTGAAATATTTCTGCAAAAAAGCACATTAGACCTAATGACTGCATGCTGGGTGATGGAAGGCACTTCACTTATCTGGGAAAAAAATGCTTTTTAATGACTTCATTTTTTCATTTTTAAAAAACATTATAGTTGTCATGTTATAATCTCCCAGAGATACTCCCAGGTGAGCTGTTGAATGGTAATTTCAGCAAACCTAGGGCTTCACAGTGTAATATAACCTGTTGTGCCTTACAGCTTAATCACATGGGGGCATTTTAGAAATCATTCATTGTGGCTGGCAAAAATGTCTTGCAATAACACCATTACCCCAACTTACATTTTTATAGTAATTTTCACTGCTTAGGCAAACACACTGAAGTAGTCTACAAAACATTTTAAGTACATAGCAGGCATTGAATCACTGAACATTATGAGTCCCTTATGAGCTAGCAGAATTCCCTATACAATAAATATATATCACTTTTTCATAAGAAGTTATTGTACTTATAAAACATGCATATGTTTTTAACTTAGATAAAACTTCCTTTTCCAAGTGATCATTCTGAACCATGGACTCAGATACCAAAATTTAAAATACAGGAGAATTCCTTAAATCCTTTTGGAGACTGGCAGGCTGATAGCCATCAAATGTTTTAAAGAAATCTGTAACACAAGCATCTAGAAGAAAGGGCTTCTAGAAGAAAGGGCTTCTAGAAGATTGCTAATCTTGATTGGGGTTTACTAAACTCAGGAGTATACAACACACACAATTCAGCATTTATGTTCATGTTGCTTGAGGCACAGTCTCTCAGCCACATTTGGAAAGAATTCACCTATTGGTATGTCATGGTGGATTACCAAAATGTTCCTTCACAGGTATAAAACATGTCCAATTTATTAAGATTTTTTTGTGTCATTTACAAAGCTATTCATGTTCTGGATACCGCAATCAAAGAATGAGTTTACTACTGTCCATATTTTTCTGCAGCAATAGCAGAAGACTTATTCATTGTCAGATGGCCCTGTTCAAAAAAAAAAAAAAAACCAAAAAAAAACCCCCCCAAAAAAATAATAGAAGCGGTGACAGCAACTCTCAGAGGCCACCGTACACAACATGACTTAAAGGTGGCACCTTCATCATTGCTACATTGCCTTGATAGGCTCTGAATTGAGTCAGTTCTTAAATAAATTTTGCTTAGGGTATGTTTTAAACATATAGGAAAAACCAAAATAACCTTCAAAATTGAAACTTTCCAAGTGTTCTGTGATCATGACAGAGGAAATCAGTGATCTGACAACCAAATGGAATTATATTGTGGTAAACATGAGAAGGCTGGAGCAAGGACAGCGAGACAGATAAATAAGTATTACTGATCAGCTCACCCAAGGCAGAGGTGCATGTATTAGAATTTTATATGTGATTAGCATATACCTGGAGTGGTCTGAAGTTGAACTGATTTTAAAATAAGCACTATTGGCTGTTCATCTACAGCAAAATAAGATCTGTGCCAGACCTTGGGCTTATGTCATCCTTGCAGTCCCCCAGCTACTGGTTTTCTACTCTTATACCATTGTTTCTCTTTTAAGAATTTTTTCTTTTTTGGAAGAAAATAAAGAGAGATTTATATGCAGTAGAGGAATGAAGAGAAGAATGTGTGCCCTTATGTGGCTCAGCCAGAAGCCATGGGCTTTCAGTAGTAATGAGTGATCTAAGTTTGGGGTTGCTGTATCTTGCATGCCCAGATGGAACCTCTGTACTTTACAGCCTGGAGACTGGCTAGGAAGGGAGTGTTAGTTTCAAACTGATTTTAATTTCATATCTCAGCTAATTGCCATTAAAATGTCACATTACTGCCTGTATGAAAACCAACATCCTTCATTATTATGGATATGAACAACAGATTTTTTAGAATTTGTAATATTTAAATAATTAATTATCAACAGTTATTGCATATTTGGAGCATAAAATCTCTTGGGCCTGAGCATGTGTCTAGACACTTCAATTCTGAGCACAAGATATACACAAGTAGCACTGAAGTCCACATGAGTCCATAAAAATATTTGTGTCTAATTGCTGCATTTGCCTCTTCACACATATAAGCAGAAAGCTCAGTTACAGAGAGATTTTGACTGAGATATGCTCAAAACACAGCTGTGCTCTGGGGATTTTGTTGAACGTGTACCTAAAATTCATCTCACTACATACCAATTTTTAAGGCTCCTAGAAGTTTGGCAATAACAGGTGTATGTTAATAATTTAATAAGTTTAAATGTTTTAGCAACCACCAAAAGCAAGTTCAATGAAACAAAGACAAAGAGGAAAGAGTGGATTAACTCTTGAATCATAATTTCATTAATGGTGTTTAAAAGAACAAAAGGGAAAAACATAAACATTACAAAACTAGACTTTTATATAAATTAGGACATATATATTGACATATAAAATGACATATATATGTAAGTTTTACAATATAGTAACTTTGTCTAGTTCCTACCAAGCTGTTTTGGCCAAATATTTTGTCAATTCTTTTGCAGCTAGTGAAACCAGATGACTTTTTGTAGGAGAGAAGCCCTAGGGTGGAGCCAGAATTTGTAGCATTGCAGCAATATATCCTCTAAAAGCCTTCTGGACATTGCTCAGCAGAAACAGAAGAACAAGGCTGGATTTGAAAGAGGTGCAGTTGCCTTAAGGACCATTTAGGCACCTGTGAGCCAGAGACTCCTTGCATGTCCAATAGATATTTAAATACTGAAGGTGTCTCAATTTTGGTTGGTTTGTTTACTGGAAGGTTCCTACTGTGTATGTAAATATAAGTTAGAAAAGCTTCGACCTTTTATATTCCTGCACAGTTTTCATCTCTAGCTTGCAATTAAGGCTCTTCTTTTATCTTTTTCCCCAGAGTGATCCAAACTGAAAGGTAAATACTGAGGGCAAGTACCGCACCAGGATCCATACCAAATGTAACAATAACAGATATTTTCCTACAGGCTCTCTTAAAAGGAAGAGAGATGGGTCACTTACATGCTATTTCTCTCCATGCCTCTCACCTTACAGAAAAAGCATTAAGGAGGAAGGTTACAAGTATTCTGCATGCAGAGAATACCTGTAAAAGCTGTTCTGCTTTCCATCAGCTGTCTGAGATTCATTGCATCAAAGAGTAGAAGCATGACCTCCTACTCTACACAGGACCCTGATGATTTGCTCAAAGATGAAGCGTACAATATATGGGACCTGAACCATTTTGGGAGGGGGGAGGGGGGCAGTCATAGACAGAGTGGAAATTCACATAATATCAATAAAGTCTAAATGGGTCTCTAAACCACAAACATTTACTCATGTAAACCCATGGGATTACTCATGAAATTAAACATCTGTCAGAACTGAGCCTTAAATATGCCACATATCCAATTGAATGTGGGTGTGAATAGATAGTGATGCAAAAATAATAAAATAATAATAAACACATAGATATGCCACCCTCCATGTGTCTGTCAGTAACTGATAGAATCATCCAAAATGAATTCTTAATTAAAATAGGAGAGTCTTCTTAATTTTTTTTCCCCAAATAGTTGGAAAATAATTAGAGCTCTAATTAAGCAATTTCACCTGACATAGTTGTCTCAATATTAACTCATCAGCAGTGCAGTGAGGGGTTTTACACACTCAGGGAAATTTGCTCATATTCCTTCAAATCCCTTGAGATTTGTTCTTATCAATTTTATGTGGCCTCTGCAGGCTTTTGACCAGGGATTGCACAGATTTTGTTCTGCTTTATTTTTCTGATGTACATTACTATAAAACCTCAAATGATTTTCTTTTTTTTACAGATGGCTAGCATTTTGGGGTGATTTTTTTTTTTTTTTTGATTGTCATTTCACATATGATGAAGGCACGAGTAATCTGTGATAGAAAGGGACAGGGTTTGACAAGTCAGATGAGCTCTGCCCAGTCTTTACTCCAATTTACACTTTTTTTGGTGCTGCCACTGCACAAAAACTTTTATAAACCAGGCCCTTCCACTGGATTGTATAATTGTGTGTGTTTTCCACGTTAACTGCACAATAAAAGCTTCACGCAAATTTGCCTTCTAGCCATATTTGTTCCTTAGGATGTTGCTCAGGATATACATTCAGCATTGCTCCGGAGTACCCAGCTGGCTGTGCACAAGTGAGATAAACCACAGATCTGCACCAGAGTGCCCTTTTAACTTCAAAATGTGCACATGAAAAATGCTCTGCCGACTGCTACAAAAAGAAAAATGAATACCTGGCCACTTGGGAATCTTCCTATTTAAATGCAGATTACAGCTTTCCTTAGAGCTGTTTGGAACCATTAATCCTTTTAGAAGATTTCTCTTCCTTAAGGTGGAGGGAGATGGACAAGGTTGCCTTTTTCAATGTTTTTTGTTCTCTGTAAACCATTTAAGTTTTAGAAACTGGTGAATCTGGTCTGGATTTATTGAAAGAAAAAGAAGAAATGCACCTTAAGACTATTACCTCTAGCACTGGAAAAGATTAATAATTTCCAGCGTGTGCCTCTGCGCTGAACAAGATTTTGAAAATATATAAACTTAACCTGGGAAACACTCAAGCTTCTCTAGTAATTTATCATTACCATAAGATCCGTAGTTACTGAGTAGTCTACAGCTAAAGAGACTTTTAGGCAAATTCCTCATTTACTGTTCCTGGGGTTACAGCTACCAGTAGACTGCTCTGAGCAGGTCATCCTAACAGCTTAATATGGGTTAAGTAGAGTTGTGTCTGTTTCCAATTATGCTCAAAGGAGTAAAACGACCAGAATTTAAGTCTCCTGCCTGTTGATAAGATACCTGTTTGGAGCCAGTTTGAATGGGAGTAGGTCTTTCTGACAGTCCCCAGCAGTGGGATATGAAGCAAAACACTTTAACTGTTTTACTGCCATGCCCTTATATTAATTTAGTTATGAGGCATCTTACAGTCCAGTTAGTTTGAGGTTTCTCTCATCCAAAAGATTCATTTACAGTCTAGTCATTTAACACCAAAATAACTGCTGCTGAACTCTGTCTTTTCTTGAAGTGATCCAGTTCATAAGAATTTATGATGTAGCTTCAGGATAGTAAGTTTCTTACAGAATCCAGTTTTATTTCTCAATAGAAATGTATCTTCTCAGGAATTTAGCTTTTTGGGGGAGAGGAGGCTCTGCACTTTATTCTTTAAATCAAATATACAGCATGTCCAAGGCAGTCTCAAAGTAAACCCAGCCCAGGGGCCTTGGAAGCTCACTGGAATCCATTTGGTCTTATTCTTTTCCTAAGGATTTTCTCTTTCTTCAGATAAAGCCTATGATTTTTATGCCCCTTATGGAAGAAGCAGTTTGACTTAAGTTACTCTGTTGAGGCAAGTGGAGCAATGGGATATCTCAACAGAGGTAGTAAACACTACCCTGAAGGCATTTTAAACTCATGTGCTTTGTCTTTCCTTCAGGTATGTGTACTGCATGGTTGAGCATAACAGATAAGAACTCTATTCTGCAATTTAAGCAGCAGTAAATGCAATTGGGAGAGTATGTAATGTGAGGCAGAATAAAAAATGCTGATGGCTGTTAATGCTTTGGTTTTGCTTTTTCCCCCTCATATAAAATTAAACTAATATATTTACTTGAGTCAGGAGAGTGAAACACTGGAACTGAGAAGTGAAGCCTCACTGTGACCGGATTAGTAAGCAGGGACATCTCTTGAAATATTTTATTTAGAAAGCCCTGGAAGTTAGAAAGAGCTGTAGATCCTTTACCTCAGTTTACATAGGAGAAGATATTATCCTGCTCTCATAACACCATGAGGCCTGAAATGTGACCTTATCTGGGACCAGCTTGGACCACAGTAGTTATGGAATCTGACCTTTTCCATAAACTAAGGTGGAATGTACTTTCATTTCTTAGATTTTTTTGGACAAGTTCTCCCTTTTCATCTAGACACATTACCTGGCTTTGAACAGGCTTGCAGAGCTTCTGATTTTCCTAAGAGATCACAAAACTTAGCTGTAGCTACTGCACACCTACAGCTTTGGGGCTTGACCTTTTTGTGCCCATAAAGGTGAATAGCAGCTTACTCAGAAGCCAAGAAATTATGCTTGATCTTTTAAAGGATAAGCAGTTATGACTTATGGCAAATGGAAAGATTTTCTGGTATATGGTATTTACTCATTATCATTATTTATATTTATTTGCAGAGAAGGACTTGAGCATTTTCACGCATGAAAAGCTGGACAGGAGACAACAGTGTCTGCTCACAGCCCAGAAAGCCAACTGCATCCTGGGCCACGCCAAAAGAAGTGTGGTCAGCAGGTCAAGGGGTGTGATTCTCCCCCCCCTACTCTGCTCTGCTGAGATCCCACCTGCAGTACTGAATCCAGTTCTGGGACCACCCACACAAGAAAGGCATAAACCTGTTGGAGCAGGTCCAGAGAAGGGCCACCAAGATGATCAGAGGGATGGAGCACCTCTCCTACAAACACAGGCTGAGAGAGCTGGGCTGGAGAAAAGGTGGCTTCATAACAGCCTTTTAGTACTGAAGGAAGGCTTATATACAAAGAGGGAGAGTTACTTTTTACATGAACAGATAATGATAGAACAAGAGGTGAGAACATTTTCAAATCAAAAGAGGGAAGATTTTGATTAGATGTTAATAAGAAATTCTTTACTGTGAGGGTGATGGGACATATTAACTAAAGAAGCTGTGGATGCCTCATCCCAAGAAGTGTTTTGAGGCCAGGTTGGATGAGGCCCTGAGCAACCTCATCTAGTGGAAGCTGTCCCTGCCCATGGCAGGGGGACTGAAATGAGATGATCTTTAAGGTCCCTTCCAACACAACCATTCTATGTTTCTATGATTTTAGACTTCTGGATGCTTCCATCAATGGTGGGAAGATAACAATGAAAATGTCTTTTTAAATAATCTTTTCCTCTGTCTTTTCTCCACTGCAAAGAAGCAAAAGGTACAGCCAAATAACAGTAATACTATGATATTTTGCTAGCTGCCTAATGGTATTAAGAGCTGTTGGTACCAGTTCTAGTTAACAGCTGTTGAAACGTAACCCTTAACAACATAAAGAACATAAAAATGGTCTTCCTGAATGAAAGACCTTACAAGTGAGTGGAACACTTGATAACTAACAAGCACCAAACTCTTTCCTTTTATGAGCTGGAGGTTTCTCATTTCCTGCTTCTTGTGACTTGTTACAATAGTACTTGGTGCTTATATAATGTTTTTGTTCTCTAAAGCATTGTATAAACATGAACTAATTAATCCTCCAAACACCCCATGAATTATGTGAGAAAGCAATATTTCCAGGCACATTCTGCTAACACAGTAGGGGAAATGTTAGAACAGACTTTAAAAGGAGTCCCTTGCCCATTTAAATGGGTTAACCATTGTGTTACATATGTCTGAACAACAGGGTTCTTTTAAGGGCACACAGCAAAGCAGTAATACTTATCAGTATTTATTTGATTTTTTTTTTTTTTTTCATTAAGTGACTGAGAATTAAGTACATATTTCCCTCCTGGAACTTGAACTGCTCTCTAACTCTATCTTGGTAGTTTATGCCTCATTCATCTCTGAGGTAAAACTTAACACATGAAGGTAATATTCTTAATCTGATTTTGGTTAGGGTCCTGAGTCTCCTACTCGTATGATTTAATTCCTCCTCTCCCATCCTTAGCTTTTGTGTGATATCTCTGTTTGTGCAGTTCTTGCTATTATTTTTTTTCTGTCTCTAAGCATAGATCATGTTATAAAATTAGATCCTAGGCACTGTGATGCTTGGAATTGCATTGAGACTCTGGCACTAAGCTCATTTTTTCTGACATTATAATGTCTCGGGACCTAGCTGTCTATCTGCAATTTCTATCTGTATGGAATAAATTTGAGCACACTTTTATCTTCCACTTGCTGGTGAAAGTGCAATTGTCCTTTCCTCCTCGGGCTATGTCCAGAGGGCAGAACAACCTTACAAGGCTGCGAGCAAGCTGTTGGGCAATTGTTACTGCCTGCAGCCACAGTGCTTAGATAGAAATTCATATTTCATCATTTCCCTGAAGCCATCACTGCTTCCAGGACCCCATATTAAGCTAGCTCTTGTTGCTATGTTTGACTTTTCCTTACATTTCTGTACTCTCTGAATTCTTCTTTCCTGAATACCTGATGTCAAAGACCTCCTTTTTCCCCGTGTTGTGTTAGATGAGTGTCAGAAGGTGGCAACTAGTAGTTCATTGTAGCTGCTGTGCACTCTATCCCTCATAAACTACATGTATAATTGAGATCTCTTTCTGTAACCTTTTTTACTCCTTAATTTAGTAATCTGTCACATGAGGGTTTCTGAGACTAATGAAAATTAGGAAATTCACTTTCAATGAAAGAACTAAATAAATGCCTCTGAAGTCTGTTTCATTTAGTATTCACCAAGTCTGTAGATCTTTACTGTTACATCAGGTATACTGCACCTAACATTAAACCATCTTGGAAATGCACAGTTACCTGTCTTTCAGAAGGAACTACTTGACAGAAGGCTGAATAACAGTGATATGAGAAAATAGTCTTCCACATACTCGGTATATGTAGACTTAATTTGAGTTGGTATTTCCTGTGGCTCCAACACACTTTCCTGCTTCTTCTGGCCTCTGTTTTAGTATATATAATGTGTTTTGATAACCTCTGGGTATTGCTATTTATCAGAGGCCAGAGTAAAAGATTACTCTCTGATTTTTAGGTTGCAGTTTTATTGTTGGATATTTATTTTATTTTTATTTTATTTTATTTTTACATTCTTAAACAGGTTTGTATACTCTGTTAAACACACTGCTCTCTGTTGTCTTTAATCAGTATTCATTTTGGATTTGAGAGATTCCATTTGGCTTGATAATAGTGTCTATGAGCCCGAGCTTCTAACCTCCCTCAGTTAACAGACTAATTGTTTCCTCTCTTCTAAAATGCAGCTCTATCTACAATTTACCAAAAAATGTTTTTATTAGACTTAATTTTGTTTTCATCATAGACAATTTTCTTGCAGCTATTAAAGTTCTCCTAAGCTTGATTTTGACTTGTAAGCCACAGGTGTTTAACTGAAAGAATAAAATCGTTTTCTTAGGACAATTCGCCAATGTCATACCAGCAAGTCTATTTTGTTGTGTTTCAGACAGTCACAGTCATTCAAAGGAACAGACAGAAAATTTTTATAAGTCTGTTCAGGTTGATTTGCTTCCTTCTGTTGTTCAGTAGGCTTTTATGCTCGTTTCCTTTTTTGTTTGTTTGGTTTGGTTTGGGTTTTTTGTTTGTTGTTGGTTTTTGGGTTCTTTGTTGTTGTTTGGTCCTTTGGTTTTTATAAGGTTGAAAGAAGCTGCAATACCCTATTTGGAGGACACCTGTAATCTACAGGATTTTCACTTTTCTGTCACATTTCCTTAGGACTTGGGACAGTTTAGAGCCACCTTATTTAGTTTCCCAAACTCTTGCCTTGTGCATATCGACCTTAAACTATCATATGTACAACAGAAAATGTTCAAGGTATTGGAATAATTTCAAAGTGGGAAAAATACTTTTTATAAAGATATAGCTATAAATTTTATAAAATACAAAATAAACTATTAACTATTATCTTGTACTGTCCAGAACACAATTTCAGAATACCTAAAAATCTTGTGGCAGTACGGTGCTGCTTCTTTTGCTTCCATGTGGGCTGTCAACTCAGCTTTTGTGGAAGCACTGTCTTGTAGCTCTGTGGGAGCTCCGAGGTGTTAACACGATTGTCATAATTCTCCTTGCCTGCATGCTAGCAGCACTCAGAAACTGTAAGAAATAATGTGTTTCCTTTTATTCTACTCCATATTTCCTATTTTCTAGGTATTGCCCAAGCCAATGCTCTGTCAGAGAAAGTACAGCACCGCATATTACTTTTTTCATCTTGAACACTTGAGCTTTGTGGCCCTTCTGCAACAAAACCTCCTGCCAGATTCTCTTTTTTATGTACTTTTTGAGATTCACCTATGGTTGGAAGGTCAGAGTGTGCCCAGAAACATGTAACTTACATAGCAAAAGGCAGAGGATGAAATGTTGTCCTCTACATAGTCTTAATCTTAGTTATTTTATTCTAAAGCCAATTAGGAACTAGATTTTTACAGTTTGCGAGGTGGACTTTTCAGCTTCAGATCAGTTGAAAGGTCCTCTGCTTTTTCACCTTGCCTTAGTTTCTTCTGATAAAAATTAGATGCGTGTGACATATATTTATGGAATGGGGAATAATACTACCAAAGTTTCTTTGCAAGTTATTAGGCAAATCAGCTGCTGTGGAACCAGGGAACCATGAAAAATACCTGATGTATTACATTTACTGCTCCTCATTACATGCAGAGGAAAATGTCATTTGAGTTTTCTTCCAGGTTCTTTTTTGACATTTCTAAAGAGATTTAGCTACTCTGATGGAGCTTTCAGCAGCTCGATCCTTTCATTCAGAGTATTTTGGTACATTTACTTTTCCTCTTTATCCATATGGGTAATCTCTCTGATCTGTTGTTTGTCTCAGATCTTTTCAATTTATTGTTTCAGTTTCCACTGGCTTTGAATTATGAAACAAAAGCTGCTTAAAAGTGCAATTTCCTTTCAGCATCAACAGCAGTCAGGAGACAGTAGATTCAACAGACTCTCAAAGTACTGCAGTTTAAAAATCACCTTAGTTTCTTGGCAAGGGATTGCTAAATTCTCAGAGAAGCAGAGGGTTTGAAGGTTGAAAGCTTTGGTCGAAATAAGAGAGGAAAGGGAGCAATCCTAAAGACAGAGAGAAATAAGAACTGTTTTGTCTCTTCTGTCATCTATAAATCCAAACCTTCACTTTAAGGACATGATAGTTTTTCCTAATCTTCTGCTCCTTTTCAGTCAGTGCTTTCACAAATAAAACCATTTATGCGAACACATTAAAAAGCAAACAAAAACACCACAATCCCATCTATAGGTTACTATAATTCATGAAAGGAATGCATAGGGATTTATGACAGTGTGCCAAAGAATTAACCACTCCAAAGTAAAACAGATAAAAATGGATATAATATTCAAATGCCAAGTGGCTTGAACATCTGTGATTTCTCATTAATGTAATGGAATTTTGCAAATATAAACAAGGAGGCAACTAAACTTCAGATGAAAAAGCCACATTCGGCAGGGTATTAGTCATATCTGGAGAAAAAATTTTATTCTATAAGAAGGGAAGACAAGGCTGCAGTATAAGGTTTCTGTGAAAACTATCCACTTGGAAATGTGTGCCTTTCTCTGCTGTTAGTGGAAGTGCTGTGACAGGTTTGTCAGTCACTCAAGCTGTGGTGCTGCAAAAGCAGTACAGCACTTCTATTTCAAGTGAATCTGTCAAAGTACCGCTATAACAAACCAGCCTCCACTTCTCTTCCAGTACAAACAGCAATCTTCAACATTTCAATCACATCTGAATCATTTTGGGGGGAGAAAATTTCATGGCTATTGTTATGCAAAAATATGAAAACTTTTCCAGTTTCTCTTCTTTTACCATCCAAAAAACATAGCGAAAACCCCAGCAAGAAGAAGAAATTTCTTTAAACAGTAATCGGTTCTAAGAATTTAAAAAATCATAGCAACAAGATAAAAGCATCAGTTCTAATGAATGGCTGGAAAGTTTTTAAAGGCAGTTAAAGAAATATCTATATGGGCTACAGACCTTGGGTGTTGAAGTAGATGATCTGAAGGGCTGTGGTTTTTAATGGACTTTTCTGGTAAGCTGTCAAGACATTTTTCCTCCATGAATTTTCAATCATATCCCTGTCTCTCTCCATTTCACTTGCTGTTTATTCCATTATGGTGGTTACTAAAAAATGTTCCTGTTTCATCTAGATCAGTAATTCCCAAACAGTGATAGCTACAAGGTGTAATAAGCAAAATCCATTCTCACTAAAACAGTATGGGTTTTCTAGATGCTCTCACATGTGATATTTTGACCACAACTGCAAATGTTCCTGGGTTTTAAGTGGAGCAAACCTTTAGGAAAGAATTTCTGTTTTATCAAGAGATAGAAATAGTGTTAGTAACAACAATGTCAATATTAAGAAAGGAGAGGGTGAAATAATTTGCATTTCTGACTATTCTATTGACTGTTTACAGATGTGAAGCTGGTAAGATAGATTCTCACAGACTGCATCTGGACTGAGTTGGTGCATTCTGCAGTGTGTTGTGGCTACTGGTCACCTGAGCATCAAGCTGGGTCCAGGGCACATCGGGGTATTTGCAGGCATGGAGACCTGATGAAAGATGGTGATTCTGCTATCTGGGCCATGGGGGAAAAGTACATAATCCATGTGCTTGGCTTCTGAAGAGGGATTGAATTGTAGGGCCAAGCTGTGAATCTCAGAGTCAACTGAAAACTCCCTTGGTACTGTGATTTTGAATGGGTTGTGACAGGGATTGGATCTGGTGGCTGGAACAGAAGTTTTGGATGAGGGAAGACCTAAGTGAAGAAACAATAAGCTGAGCAACAAAACAATTAATGTCTTACTTTTGTCTTTACCAACTCCATCTCTTCCAAACAGCATTAGCAGAGTTTGGCCAGCTGTGCTATACAGTTTCTTTACTACAACAGAATTCCTTTTCTCATATTGCGTATTGTTTTGCTGTGTAACATATAGGTTTAGGCTGTAGGAAGCCTCATGTTAAATTCAGTAAAATAATAACCAGCCTCAGAGAAGGCAGAAAGAAGGAAATATTTCTTTCCTCTCCTCAGAACTACTCAGAAGTGACAAAATTATATAATTCTGCATTGTGTTCATGGAGCTTAAGTTTCTGGTTGTAAGAGGTACATGCAATGACTGTTTTGAAGAGGAAATTTAGAGGAGAATTTTTATTTGTTGGTGCTTCCTGTGCCATTGGGCAGAATGGGTTCATAAGCTTCAGCAGATCATGGGGCTGGGAGCTGTAGCTTATCCTTGGAGCTCTGTAGTGATTTCTTCAGCCTGCTACCTATTTCCTCAAGGTTAAACCTCTGTTATTTGGTCCTGCTCAATCACTCTGTTTTCTCTCCTCTGAGTTCCTCTTCCTACTCTCTTTTCTTTGCCTGCAGTGTCTCAATCTGTATTTTTCAGGTATGTCATAGCAGTCCTGCTTACACATCCAAGTCCTATGTTCCTTTCTTAAGTCTTTTGATGCCCACCTTTCTTCCTCTTGGGTCTCAGTCCTAATCTATATCCAACCTTTTCACTGAGCTCAGATCAGCTCCATGTTCCCTCCTTCTCTCTTTCAAAATTCATTTCCTCTCTGGCCATTTCCAAACTTTTCCATCCAGCATGTCTCACACAGTTCTATTCTTCTCCCTGTTATTTCTCCATATTCTTCTATTCATCTGTTCCAAGCTGCTTAAGCTCTAGCAACAAGCTTCTCCAGGCTTCTTAACCATTTGTCCAAGCCAGCCAAATAACTCTCTCTGTGTTTTACTAGCTACCAGTAACTTTCAACATTTTTGTTTCCTTAACAAAGCCCTGTTTGCCTTGATTCATCTCAGGTTTTGGTCTTAACAGTTTGGTCTTAATATTTCAGCCTAAACAGTTTCCAGAAAATGCAAAGGACCTAAGAATATGAAACACTGGGAAATTTGAACTGGGGGTGGCATTAGCAGACATATAACTTAGATTGCAATCTCATTGGAGTAACACCCTTGTCTGTTTTGCTGCATATCTGTAAAGTTTTATGGAAGCCCATTAGAACCATTTATTTTTATTTTACTGCCTTCCAGTAGTGAAAGTAACTGACTGTTACAATTTAGATTTCTCTGGCTTTGAAGAAAATTGAAGGCATATCATGTAATAGAAGAATGGCAGTTGGAACAATAATCCAGATGCTAAGATGGTGTAAATCAGCATGAGTGTAATGAAGACAATACAGCAATTCTGGTTTGTAATATCTGAAGATCTCCTCTTTTGAATATATGTATTTGCTAGTAAGAGAAATGATAAAGAAATATTGTTAAAATGAAGTTAAAAATTTTTGTCATTATGGCAGCAACTCGATTGATTTTGTTTCCCCCAAGCTTACTTTGTATACAAAGACAGGAGAGTTTTTTTATTATCTAAGTAAACTTTCTAATTAAAAAACAATCAGAGATTTATAAGACTAGCATAAAATGTAAAGAGCTCTGTTCAACTACACTGATTAGAAACTGAAGTTATATCCCCTAATAAAAAATGTAGATTTATTATTTTTGTATTGATATAAATTGCATGAATTTTTAAGGATTTTCTATTAAATTTTTATTTTAATTATTCCTTTTTTATTTGGGTGTTTTGTTTTTGGTTTTGTTGTTTTTGGTTTTTTTTAATATAGTCTGAATTAGTATAGTACTAAGTCAAAGACATTTATTTCACTCCTTCAGAGCCTTTAACTTCTTGCCCTATTTGCATATTCTGATATAATTTTCACTTACTCTCTCACAGGACTCTTCATTTCTATTTATTTTTATAGTCTTCAGGATTACTGAATAACAGTAATTACCCTGTTTCCATTTATGAAGACTAGTTTAAACTAGTTTCAAAAGATCCAATTTCTTTATTTATTTTTTATTTGAGACTCTTCTGTGCAAAATGGTTTTGTGGTGTTTATTACCACTTTACTTTTAAGTTTCTAACTCCTGGTGGCAACTTTCTCAAGAATAACTCATAGAAGTCTTATTTTGGGACTCATTTAACTGTTTTATGTATGCCAGGAATGGTTAACTGACACCAGTGCTTTTGCACAACTGATAGAGATAACCCATGTAGCTTGGCATAGCATAGGGTAGGCATCTATGCAATTTTCGTGTTTAATAACTTCTGATATATTCAGCTTACACAAAATAGAGCATGGACTGAGGAGTATTGTTTAGAGACCTCTGCACTAGCACCAGGTTCAGCTTGAGTCTGCACAGGTGTTTGGTAGAGCTGACAAGAATGCATCTGACAAAATATTTCCTTTTGATTAAATAAAAGCTTTCCTAGAGGTGTTTTATTATAGGTTTTCAACAAGAGAAACGTCCCCTTACCCTTCACTGATGACAGATCTGAATATGAAAAGAAGTTACAGAACCTTGTATTTTTATCTTTACAGTTTTTATAGACAAATTAAAATGTCTTCAAGTATCAATATCTTTCAAAAACCTTCACAGTAAAACTTTGATGAAAAAAATCAACTTTTTAGTATTGTCCCTAATATATCCAAACCCCAAATGTTTTATCTGTGACACTGAGCCTGGTGCTATATAACTACTGATTGCAATGGTAAATCATGTCTTCATTTTCAAAGATGTGAGATTTTTCTGGTTTTAACCTTTCCTTAGTGACTTTAGAAAGACTTTTTGCAGCCATCTGGGCCCACCCAGCTGCTTTAGTAAGGGTTGGCGGAGGCACTGTACTCAAGATATAATAAGCTATGCTGTAATTAGGCACCAAATGTCCATAACTAAAGTAGTTTGCTTTATTGTATCTGTTGGTATTTCCCAGCTTGAATGTGTTTAAATTATTTGTTTGGTAGTTTGTTCGGTTTTTTCAGTTATAGAGAACAACCAAAAAATTCAATCCCCATATAAAACAGTTAGACTCTATAGAAAAATTGCATATGCAGGAAAGATAGTCACAATCCTACAATTAGGGAACAGGGATGAGGAGGTATGCACTATAAAAATGTATGAAGAATCAAAACATGAGTGTGCTGGCACCTCTGACTTTTAGTTTTTCCAGTGTTATTTTTAAAAAATATGATAATTTTCTATGATTATCTGGTGTTTTTTCATATAGGTTTACACAATATTTGCTACATGTCATTCTCTTCTCCTTTGCAAATGACTTGTTTCTCTATTCTTGAATGTAGAGAAAGAGAAGCCTGGAAAACTTACAGCAAATACCAAGAAGTTGAAGGAAGTTACAGTATGAGAAAATAAAATTGTGATGGTATGCTACTCCCATCTCTCTCTTCCAATCTGACATTTGTTTTCCATAAGCCTGCTCAAGTGATAACCACTAATGGTGACCCCAATGGATACCTCTGCTTGTGACAGCTGCATTCAACTCAAAGTGAGTTCAGGAGAGACAGACAGCAGCACCATAGCCAAGGGCTAATTTGTGCCATGCACCCACATAACCATAGTGCTGGTCAAGCCAAGAGGCAAGAAACTAACATCTGTATCTGTGGAGGTTTGGGTTGGCTCCCTGCCAAACCCAGCGGCCAGCCACACAGATTCTGCTCTCCCTCCCTTCAAGAGAAAAGAAAAAAAAACCCAAAGACAATTGTAGTAAAGGTATATATATATATATATATATATATATTCACATATATTTCAATTATATACAATCAAACACTATGAATCTACAGAACAAAGTCCAAAGCAACCCCAAAAGGGAAAAGGGGGAAAGGGAAATGGGACAAAAATTGGTAAAAACAAACAAAACAGATAGACACACACTTGTAAACTCAGGGAAAACTCAATAAGTGACTAATACAATAAATTCGCATCAGAACTTTCCTTAAGAGAAGCAGGTCCTCCCCCTCCACGCTGCTGGAACAGCAGCTTAGACAGGCCTCAGCTCATAGAGATAAGAGCTAAGCCAACACAGAGACCTGATGTCCTCCAAGCACACAAACGGAAGAGAGAGAGAGAAAAGGAGGAAACCTTCCTGCTGTCTTTATGTACACCTGATTACGTGAAGGAATGGTGTGGAATACTTCCTTAGTTATTACCCTGTTACCAGGGAAGGCCTAGACCAAATTTAAGAAAACTAAATCACCACGGTAGCTGACACACAAATAGGAGTATTACCCAATTATCTTATTTGGTAAGTAGTGGGCAGCCCCACTGCCCACTGAGCTTTCCTGCATGACAGTGGGCTGCGCAACAGGATCTCTCCTCATGTAGAGACACCTCTCAAGCTTATTCCTCTAGGCTAGCAGATACCTTGCTGCAACAGATTCTTGGTGATTAATGGCATGATAAACCTTGCAATCTTTGCTAGATGAATTAAATGAGTGATGTGCACATCTAATCTTTTAGATATAATTGATCAAGTCTGGATCTAGCCACACTTAAACTTTCTCTGAGAAGGAGTTTAGAACACAAGGGGGTTCTTTATGAACCTCATGACTCAACAGGAGGATCTACTTGGTAATTTTGTCTGACCCTATCCTCTCTGCAGTAAATAATCAAGTGTACCTTGCCATTTAAACTTGTTAAACCATCGTTGCATTTACTGCTGAACTTTGTAATATCAATAAAGTATATTGGTGTTTCTCTCCTATGAATGAAGGGCACAACTCCATCTGCAACAAAAGGTGGTACTGGAATGCAGACAAATAGGAGACTACAGTGGTATGGCACAGCTGCTACCCACCAAATGTCTAATACAGCACAATCAACAAAAAAACATTGAACACTTCTAGTTGTCTTTCGTAGAATAAGGCAACAATATTTCTTCCAGATGTCATTCCTGTTCTGTAAGTGACTTAAATACTTTTGCACCTCTCCTGTTTTCCTTGGTGGCCCGCACTCTTCCTATGATATGCAAGAGAAAGTCACCAGAGGGTAAATCTAGATTTTAACTATATTTCTTTGGCATATTTTACACATACTATGAGAGCCTGAATTCATGTTTACAGAAGTAATGACATCCCAAGAGAGAAGGAGCGCTCTGTTAACTGCTGCCTTGCAAACACTCCATGTTTCACAATTTACAGTAGGTAATAAGTAAATGTTTACACAAATTAGAGCTGATTTAAATGCAACAAAGTAAAAAAAAAAAAAAAAAAAAAGAAAATTAAATGCAAGCACAAGAGTTTATAGTTTATGCTGTATACAAAACTAACCTTAAGGCATTCTGTATTCTTATTAGACAGCACTGAATGGTTTTCTTTTAGTTATTTTTATTCCTAACTTGCATTGTTTTCTAATGTTTCCTCTACATCACATGAGAATCTTAAAAATTAATTCATTCACTGAATATATTGTCCACATGCAGTCTTGGGAAGGTTTTATACCTTTTTTCACAGGTCACTCTGGACAGCCAGTGTTGTAAGATGGGCATGTTCTATGGATGTTTATATTGCAACCATTTCATGTGCATGCCTATGTTCACATTTCAACATGACACTAAAGACACTTCATTATTTTTTGCATTCTGTCTCCATTGTGTTTCCTCACATTTTGGAGAATTTTGAAACTTATCTATGCTGAATGGCAACATCAGGAAGGCTGATCTAGAGGGAATCCTATCCCAAAGAAATCAAGTAACTTTCAGTTTGATTAGCGATGATTAGGGCTTCAAACACTGGAGAAAACTGTTTTAAAAGACATATAAGGGATAGGGAATCAGTCTATTATCAGTCTGTTCCTCTGGAGAGCAAAGTTGCCATGTATCCAAAGTTAATGCTTGGACATAAGCCATTTCAAGACTGTGTCCAGTCTGTGTTCTGGTATTGTTTCTTTTGTCCTGGTGGTTGTCCTTTCTCAGAAGCAGGACTTCTCTGTTACTTCCTTCTTTTGATTCTCCTGCCCTGCCAGTTTTGTTTATAAGCTCATAAGTGCTTCCCAGAATTCTTTTTCTTTTTCCAGCGAGGAGCCTTTCCCTTGTCTTCCTAAATGCTGTGCTCTTCGAAATTGCCTCTGTGTAGCATGTCTTATCAGTAAATGAGATTCAATATGAATAAAGCAGTCTTCATTATAAGGTCAGCTTTTTATCAGTTCCTCCACTGCCAGGTTATTTGAACAAATGGTTTAGGGGTCTGCAACACTATCTGAATATCAAAATCTCTCTCTCATTCTGTAAAATGGTGCTTGTAACATATATACTTCAAAAAATTGAGGCATATCCATCCACACACAATGAGGGATAAGGTGTTCAGCCTTGTTCCATGGTCCCTTTTGTTTTGCAGTGTAGACATATTCCTCATGTCTGACATTAACATTTACTTAAATTACATCATGTCTAACACAATAGTATCTTGATTACTAGAGACCTCTCCATACTCCTAAAATAAGAATTATTAAATCATTATAATCTTTACTAATGAAGATGATGATTACAATAATAAACACTCTTCTCCTTCAAGAGCTTTCCTGTGTTAGTCTGAAAAACTGTTTTGCTAATCTCAGGGCTCACTGATTTCCTTTATCTTCAGTGGATGAATTGTTGTGATTCTTTCCTGTATTCATGAATATTTCTACTATTTCTATAAATCTTTCCTACTTCATATGTGGACTTTACATTTTAAAAATCTAATTAGGAAATGTCAGGATACAGAGAGGACAAAGAAAGGTATTTTTCTTGGTCATGGCATGATAGTGTACAGCTGTAGTTCCAAGATCTATTTTAAATATGTTTTGACTGAAAATAATAATGTGAGCTAGGAAAGGCATTTTAAGAAGATTGTGAAGTTGTAGGAAATATCTTCAAATCAAGATTCTTATTCTTTCTTGACACTGTATAAAATTACAGGAATATCTTGTCTAGTGTAAAATGTTTGCTATGCTACTTTCTGATTTCTTGAATTAGAGGGCCTATTTTGCATACACATAGCAGAGATCAGCAACATTTCCAAACAGGTCAGATCCTTCCTGGAAACTGCACTATGAAAAAACAGTCTTCCCCCTCCTCCCCACTCCCCCCGCAAAAAAAAAAAAAAAAGAAAATATAAATTTTGTGGCCATAGAGTGGTGTTTCTGATGTAGTATTTAAGACCCGTAAGGCTTACCTTCATGGGCTTGGCAAGAAGCTAGACTTGAAAGCTCCTTGCACCAAATAGCAGCACTTTGAGAAACATGTACCTTTCACATCTGTACTCAGGGGAGCATCTAACTTCTGAATATTGACTGAATATTTTTCCTGTTAAACTTAGTGCTATTGAAGGGTGGCAATTTCATATTAACTATTACACTTTTCTCAATTATTCTTACAGTCTTAAAATTATTGCTCCACTGAGGCAATAGCCATTTCACAGGAATTTCAAAAGTCTGATAGGCAAAATTTTTGGAGGACTCACATTGTGTAAGAAAAAGAAAAATAACCTGAAAAAAATTATGTCTGCTTCTTTTCTTCCTGAATCTCCCAGAAGATTTCTCTGGATCACTGCTGCTTCTGTGCACTTGTAATCCTACTGCCACATTTTTAAAACATTTTAAAAAGTGCCTCTATTCTGTATTGGTAAATAAATAATGGCTACATATGATTTTTCTTCTTTAAAAATTGAACAGTCTTTGGGTCTTGTTATTACCTCTTTGTAGTACTAAATATCAAGTCAGTGAGACTTTTTTCATCTCTAAAAAAGCACCCCCAGATCTGATATTAAAGAGGTAGGGTTTGCAGTAAATATTCTATTCATATTATAGTAATAGTAATAATCTAGTAATCTTAACAGCAATTCAGTTTTTACCTCCATGTGTTGGGGGGCAGCAGATGATTTTAGAAAAAAAAAAAACAAACGTGTTATTAAAGAGATTCTGTATGAACAACACTTGGTTAAAGTGCAAGTGATTGACTGCTGGTTAAACTCATGGAAGAGCACATGTAGTTTTTTATGTCCATATAGAACAGTCTTGACAGACTACCTTAAAACCCAGAGTAAATACTGATAGCTAATGATTTGTGATATTAGTCAATGAACTTTCAGCAGCTGCCACTGCCTCCCTTTGCACAGTGCCAGAATAGCCTGGGGCAAGGAATGTTAATCCCTTCAATAGTCCTCCTCAGGTACAAATGAGGCATTGAGGACCACTGGGAAGGATACCCAGAAGTAACTGAGAGACTGGTGATATCATTTTCTGCACAAGTATCCCCATTAAGGTCTAGGGTCTAACTCTATTTCATGTGGCAGTCTAGTGTTTCTTGGATGTCTAGGAATTTGAAAAAGACCTTGATCTCTGAAGAGTGTGGTCCCTGAAGAGGTGTACCTCACTTTGATCAGGTCTGACATGGCAAATGTGCCATTGCATCCCACCACGTGTTCAGCACAGGTGATAGAACGTTGCTGTGAGATTACAGATAGAGCAAGGGGCTAGGGGCGCTAGGAGGGCTTATACAGCCACTGCTAACTGTTCTTGTGTTGAAACAGCCAGAGACTGATGGCAGTCTCTGCATGTCAGCTAGCACAGACCAGACACAAATGATCCAGCTGGAACTGTTGTGCTCTATTACAAGGGTGACTGAAGCAGTTAAGAAGAGAGTTAACATTTGTTGTCAAATAACATTATCAGAACACAAACTGTTCAAGAACTGAAAATCATAAATTCACAAAAAATTGCCTTGGCACAAAGTACTTTGAGAAAAAGGCTAATGTTCATGGAGTTGTGGTGTTGCCTAGACATGCATTTACAAGATGTGCATTAGCCAATGGTTATAGCCAGCAGACATCACAGACTTCAACTCTGTTTTTCCCCTGGGTGAAAAAAAAAAAATACACAAAGGTGAAATAGCTATTTTACAAGCATCTGAGTAAAAATTCGGTAAACATTCGTGAATTTAAGTTTTTTAGTGTAGACAGGAAGAGGAGAGGTATAGGATACATGGGAGTACAACAAACTCTTGTATCAGTTCATAACTGATTCTATGATTTTGGGTTCATTGATTACTAATAACCACACAGCACATGTTGCAGTTCTGTAGATCCTTTAGAAAGACCAAGAAAAAGGAACAGCAAAAGTCATACTTAAGAAAATTAATTTCCTGTCTTTTCATGGCATGTAACAGAGTGGTGTTTTAACTTTGCAGAAGGTAAAATTGTATTACTGGTGCAGTGTAGTAGAACAGACAGACATAGACAAAGGCTTCTGTATATAAGACATATAAATGATATGAAAAATCTTTTTTGGCATCTCTTTTCACATGTGGTTAAGGTTAACAATAAGGCCATGCTGAAAACATACATTTTCAGTGGGAGAAGCAGCACTAAGTATCAGGCTTCTATTAAACTGCTGGTTCAGTAACTTAAAAAAAAGCCTTACAGAATACAAAAAGAAAGACAGAAATGAAAAATAAAACTGGTAATCTTCTAAAATCTAATGTCCTGACACATAGATATTTATTGTCATGCTTGAGATTATGGGCTGAGTCCTGCCATTTGCTATAGATGCCATCTCAGTCCTTAAGATTAAAGCTGTGAATACTTCTATTATACAAAAAAAACTAAAGTACTTTTTCACACCGTGCCAGAGGGCTAACATTGTAACTAATACTTTGAATAAGATAGTCTGATTCAGCAAGAAGATACAATTAGTTTGCAACAGCTGGCTTTAGGGGACCCATCTCCACATTCCCAGAAGGACTGAATGTGTATCTCATCATTGTCATTAAGAAGCTTATTTTTCTTGTTCGTGATGGACGACATAATGCCAACTTAATTATGAGCAAATGTGAAGTACAGTGTATCCTATTTTTTCCCTCTGGTATGTGAATTACAACAGACTTCACAGGTGCTGTCCTCCAAACCTCTATGGTTCATACATGGTGTTATAACCATGACTCCCAACATCAAGTTCAAAAGCAGTAATTTAGAATTAGTGGCTCTCTGCAGCAGTCAGACCTGCAAGTGTCTATATTCCAATTAGCAGGGGCTGATCTTTGACTTACTTATTTATTAAAGACCTAGGAATTTAAAAGGGAACCAGTGAAGAAAATGTAGGGTGTCTTGGTATACTGTCTTAACAACCAAACTGCAAATCTGAGTCTCTCTCATCATTATTCCTATCTGACAAGGCATTATAATTCAGACACCAGCTTGCATTCCCTCTTCCTGATTGGATATAAATTGCTCCAGGGATTGCTTTTGATTTGCATTCTCCTAATAGTTCTACCATTAGCCTTGATAGCTTTGTTGAGAAGGTTGCAGAAAGTAGTAAGTATATGCATCTGGGATCTTGTGCTTTCTTGTTTGACTTATTTTGAACAGATTTTTCATTGTTGAGAAGAATTAATTGAAATATTGCATCAGCCTTTATTTGGAAGGCAATGTTTGCTCTCCTGCTGGAAAAGCTCAGCATCCTCCTGCCCATCTTTGCCCTGTCACTAATTATCTCTTAGCATTTATATGTCATCCTCCCTCTGGCTTAGATTTGAAAAAAACAGTGCTTGAAAAAATACAATGAAAATATTCTATTATGTCAACTCATTAATTGGTTAAAGATTAGTTAATCCATTAATTAGTCTACATGGTAAAGCTAGGTCATAGGTTGGACTCTAAGATCTCAGAGGTCTTTTCCGACATAACTGATTCTGTGATTCTGTGATCTGACTTTCTCTGATTCTGTAATTGTCATTATCTGGTTTGAGTAAGGCAAAAATTTGGAATGAAGAGTTAGAAACAGTGCATACCATATATTGGAAAATTGCTAGGTGCAGTAAGGTGAATGATCTTTCACTTTAGGGCTATTGTACTAATTGTCAATATTATTTCTGAATAAATCAAGAGAAGGTGACTCAAAGGTGTGGAAACTCTGTTACAAGCTCTAGCTACATACTCCTGTAAGAAGCCACAAAGTTGAAGCTAAATACTTTTGAGTAAGTGATGGCTATTAGAAAATTAAAATAGATCTCTGAGTAGTATGGGTGCAGAAACTGTTTAAACAACTACAGAGCAGGAAGAAGAAGCAGTAAATGGTGGTGAAGGTTTTTTCTGCCTTCTATGGCAATGTTGGCATGGAAAGGAAGAAAATGTGCATTGAAAAAGGAATGGAGAAAGAAAATTTATGAGAAAGATGCAAAAAAAAAAAAAAATTAAGACATGTAAGACCAAGGAGACTGCCCAGAGAGGGTGATGAAATCTTACCAGTAGGGACTGTAGGACAGAAGAGAGCACAGGGAGGTAGGCTGTGTCCTTCAAGTCTAACCAATGCTCCACGAGTCAGGTGTTGCCATATTAGAAGGAGCAGAGTACACTATATAAAGTAGAGTTGCATGTGGACAGAAAAGAGAAAATGACCCCCACAAAATAAATATGACAATGGTCAGTTTCAGAAACTCCAAAATTAATTCCACTTAATTTCAGCCTTAAGGAATGTGCTGGCAAGTGACATTGTTTGTGCTTTGAATTTTCTGTAAAATTATTCTGCATGATCTGTTGACCATCTTGCTCATGAAAGAAAATAAAACCGTTTGAGAAAACACATCCTCTGGTTCATAATGGGTTATCCGCATTCAGAGTTCCTGAACTGAACTTAGTCCACCCAAGAGCAGGGTCTGTCTTTTACTATAAGCCATATATTCTCTCCCTAAATACATGCAGCACATAGCTATCACAAAGTAGTCTGTAGGCTCTGAAGAGGGTGATAATAATAATAGAGATAAGGCTGACAATTATAATAATAGTCAATGATTTACAGATAGATCTCTAGGTTAGACATAATTGATTCTGAAAGTGAATGAGACCTACATTTACCCAGTAAATACATGGTTTTAATACAGTAGCTGGAACAAGCTATTTACATCAGCAGGATCATGAGCATTTTAGGATTTACATTAATGGTTTCTTACTCAGCTCACAACACAGAGGGCATATTTAGCTGGGCAAGGCTGCAGTTTCTGCCTTTCCTCTGCTGATTTTAGGAATGAGCATATTGGACTTAATTTTCCAACTCTGTCAGCCCAACTCTCACAAGCATTACATTCAATTAGGAAGAACACCAAAACCAATTTAAAACAAATGATGAAAAGAAGAATCCACAATGAATAAAGTTCCTTGCTTGTCACTATAATGACTATCCCACTTTCTCAGATGCTGGGATTATCTCCAGAGAATAATGGTAAGTACAACTTTTTTCAGCTTATCTCAAGTCTCCACAGTGAGTCTTAATTTTCTAAGTGTGTGTGTGTTTTAAAACAGCTTTCCTTGTAAATGCAAATGATATAGGAATGGCCTCTTAATGGCTTATTTTTATGTCCAGTATTAACTTAAGTGTGACTCATTTACTCAACCTTCTGCTGCATGCAGCAGAGGAACCAAATAGTTATTATTATAATTTTGCCCATGTAAGTGCCAGGTTATTCAGTGTATCTCACATCATGTCGACTCCCTCAGCTTATGCAAGTTTTTTTATTCCTGCTGTGTGCCAAGTTAACTGTGGATTTTCAGTTGCTACTGCTTTCAGGAGCACAACGCGGCATAAATATTTTAATTCAGATTTGGTTTTATAACAGCTATGCTCAGATGTCTAAAAGTGACCTCAGCACGTACTTTCTGAAAAATTGCATTCAAAATTAGCTCACCCTGGGAGGATATGTGGGGCACATGTGTCCTACTAGCCAGTTGGGTCCCTTTTGAAGTTGGTTTAAAATAAATCTTTCCTTTTAAATGTTAAATTATTTAGCATCTGTCACTGGACTTGTACCCTTATCTTTGGCTGTGTAGTTAAAATACTCATATATTTCCTGCCACAGCTGATCCCATATCATCTCCATCTATGTGTTGTCAGTGCTTCACATCTTCTAGCAGGTGCTGAAATTTGTTCTGTAAATGTTAATAGAAATGGCAGAAGAAATCTGAACATTCACTAGCAAGTGTCCTCGGAAAACCAGCAGTTGAAAGAACCCAACAAAAAGCTCCTGCCAGAAACTATTTGATCACAAACCTCTCAAGCAGAAAATTGGCAATCACTGCAGAAACAATTCCTCAGGAAAGTATTCAACTTTCAAATAACCCTGAAACACAACTCAGTATCATTTGATTTCCAGTGAGCACACCTAGCAGGCCATCCTTCCACCAAAAAACAGTGCAAATTAAAGACCTGACTTCCGTCCCCACAGTCCATGCAAATTACAACCTATAGGAAGAAATAATGCACAAAGTTCTTTTCTTTATAATGATTGTGATTTGCTTTGTGTGCTGACTCATATAGAAGTGAGGAAAACCCAGAAATTCTTAGCTGATTTCTGTAAAAGCCCAAAGAGGTTTTTTTTTGTTTTGTTTTTTAATTATTTTTTTTGTGTCCCTGAATGAATTTACAGTAAGTAAAATGTATATATGAAATGTATAAATTCTACATTCTCCGTTGCACGCTGTCCAGGTGTGTGTGGGAGATGGGAAACACCAGAAGTGGCTGTATATGTGAGTGTACACTGGATTTGAAGTAAAAGATAGGTGTGCCATCAGCTGGCACATACATGCAGCAGAAGATGAAAGGGGAAAAGGGAATAGGACCAGCCTCTTCCAATTGCACTCCTAGCTGATACAAGCTAGGAGTGAAGCAGGCAGCTTTGCAGTATCCTGCAGGTTGTTAATTGTTCCACATCCCCCAGATGCCATGTACAAAGAAACAGAGATGGTTTCCTGCATCTGGTATGTCTTTATCCACAAACTCAAAAGGGCAGATTGCAATATGAAGCAATAAAAACTTCTTTCCACAGAAATACAACAGTTTCAGTGAGAAGCTCTGCAAATAAGGAAACTGAACTGTGAACATATCACTAACACAGCAAACTCTTGCTGATCAGGTGAGAATGTCTTTATAGTGGTGAAAAGGCAACAATCAGGAGCTTTTGGTTTCTGAATATAAGCAAAGAATGTAGGGAGGTGGGATACATATTCAATAGGTTAAGTTTTATAAAGGGAAAATATCAATCATAAGACAGCATTAAATAGCCTTAAATGCAAGATTATGGCATGACTAAACAAAGTAGTTAATAATTTTTACAAAGTCCAATGTATTCAGTTTTGCTCTACCACCTCATCTCCTTCATTTTTTTTTTTTTTTTCTCTTTCTTCACCTCATTAATATCTGTTTTTCAAAAGTTGGCTTTGGGGAATAAATTAAGTTGTAAATTTTGAACACTAATTTTATATATGCCTAATTCATATGAATGACATGCTATAAGATAATGTTTTGAAAAGACTTAGTTTGCATTCTGGAATGATCAAGACTAGCAGAGGCATGGATTAAAAAAAAAAATCATTTTTGGTCTACTACACTAGGTTTTATGGCCTTGGCTTCTGATTTTGACCCACAGGAGAAACTGGGAAATTGTATTCAACTGTTTTCAACCATGCTGAGTAAGCTCTGGTCCCAGATATGCAAATATATGCCCTCTGTAGAAGAACTGTAGTCGATCTGTGGGTTACCTCGAGTCCTGTTCACTGTGCAAATGAAATTCAGCAAAGCTGATTTTTTCAGGTTGTGTGTTGATATGTGTCCTTGCATTAGATATCAGTGATTAAGCCCTCAAAGGTATTTGTGTGTACATATTTGTATGGAAGAGGAATGAAGTGTGGCAACTGCTGGTGACAAGACTAAGGTAGTCTTTCACAGTGCATAATATACAGCCAGAAGTAGTAATAAAGGAAATACCAAAGGGATTAAATACCTTTTAGATATCTGAAACCCACACCATAATGTAAAAGATTTAATAATTAATATTCCACATCTAATGCACGTCAGTGTAGAGGATTCCAATAAACTTACAAGCTTTCAGCTTCCTTAAGCATAGAATTGCAATGTTGTGTATAAGTAGGCTTACACTTGGGTATTGAAATGATACTATACTCAGTGTAGACTGAAAAAGCACTAGGAGCTTTCAAACCCTTCAGTAATTTTTTAAATCACAGAGAAAGTAAATACTCTTTGCGCCTACTGTAATATAAGAAGGTTGGAGTTTATGATATATTCTTGCTTAACTCAAGGTCTGAACTATTCATAAATCCCTTGCCAGCAGAAATATATTTTTCTTTCACTCTTGGTGGGGAAACATTCTCCTACAGAATTTATAGCACATTTTATATTTATCATATAAGGTACATTCTTAATTTTACTGGTATTTAATAAAGTATTGTGTGACTGAGGCAGGAAGACTAACAAGCTAATTTTGAGGAAACGTTTTATTTCTTCTCATATGTAACTGTCTGTCTTATTTAATATTAATAAATATTGTACAGCGCAGTCAGGCATATTTCCAGCTTCTCTCTTCCAAAATGCTCTTATGCTTTACTCTTATGCTTTTTGTGAGTTGGCTGGTAATACTTTAGTTTTTTAAAGCTACTAGTATTTGTTTTATGTTACTTTCACAGTAAGTATTGTAAGAGAGGGGGAGGCACTCTGACAGACCTTATAGACAAGCTTTCCCTGATTCTTACTTTATCATGAGCTTTTAAACCCATAAATGTCAAGTAAATGTTTATTAAAAAAAATTCAATCACAGCAGATTATCATTGTAACTGATATTATTACTTATGCACTGACACATTAGTCATAGTGAAATAGTCCAGAATTTTCTTTCATGTAGCTGTGGGATGTAAGGATCTCATTCTTTGAACGACCTAAAATATTAATTCGTGACAATGCCTGAGGCAGATGTGTAAGACAGTTTAGATGAGTTTTACTTGGACAGTGCTTGGTTTTTTTACCCCATTGATTGTAACACAAGCTGAAAGTGCTTAGTTTAGATTCAGAGACCTAATTTCTTGTCATTGTAAGCTATGAAAGATGAATCCTGGCATCTGCTGGTGTTACCAGTGGTGATATTTTGTACCGTTCCTTTTAACTACCTCACATAAAATCACTTCACAGAAGACCTCCTTTCCTTTCATAACTTATTAGGTGGGTTGGCAGTATGAATATTAACTTTTACTACAATGAAGGAATGCTGCAGTCCTGAGAACAGTAATTAATAGTTGTGACTCCAAAGACAACATCCGAAAATCATCAGCTATTATTTTGTTCAAAGCCTTATAATTGAGCCATTTTCTAATTTTTCATCACTTAATAGAGGATTTTTTTTTAAAAAAAAAAAAGACATAGGTCACTCCCTTCTGGCATAGTGCATTACTCACGTTGGCACTGGATCATTTAGCTGCACCTCTTTGATGTTCAGTCACATACACTGTACACCGTTATTACAGGTGGTTTCAGGTCAGGCCTGTTCTCTGGTTACTTGTTGCTCAGTGAACATGAGCTTAACCGCCCATGAGAACATTTTCTTGGTGATGTAGTCAGTGCAAGGGCTGTCACTTTGATTTTCTTTCCTGAAGTATAAACCTTTTATAGCTGATCTGGCTTGGAGGCAGCCATCGCCTAGATGTGATCTTTCAATCCTGCCAACTAACTTTTCTTTCAATGGAAAGCCAACACTTACTAAAACATGGCTGCCAATTTCTTTTGTACTATTTCTTTAAATTCTTGTGGAGTCCATGAGTACTTTGTATACTCCTGGCCTCAAATTTGGATTCTGATTATGTCCACTGATGTGGCATGTGCTCAAAATTCTGCAAGTGCTGATGTTCTTTCTTGTTCTCTGTTTTTGACTATGGCTCAAGAGTTAGTTTACAGTGGCAAACAGGAAGGTCAAGTACTGTATTTGCCAAATCATTATTTCAGGAAATCCAAAAATGAAATGTATTTTGGATCCTTTGAAACACCTTTCACCAGACCCAAATTACATTCTATGAACAACTCTGCTGCCATCAATGACAGAAGTAGAGAACAATACAGTTATCCCAATTAAACCAAAGGTCACTCAGGACTTCTGGCCCAAACTCTAAAAGAATTTAACCTTTTACATATTATTTTTATGTCCATGCATGTCACAACATATTTGTTTCATATAAGCCTGCAAACAAAACTGCTGCAGAGGGTAATGATGATCCTTGCTGAAAGAAGAGCTGGTAGTCTGTGTTTCGCATCTGAGAGCCTCAAGGTCAAGAGAAAGCACCATAAAGTGGCATTGGACTGCTTTGTATCCTTCTGTTGGCATTGTCTTTTGGCTGCTTTGTTTCTCTTAGAAGCACTCAGTTACAGCACCTGCAACATCCAAAATATCTGAAATGATGCCTGTTGCACTCTAACCCTGACATATACCTGTTTTAAAACTCTTTTATGCTCATTCAACATTATTTCCTTTGTAAAAAGAGGACTGTCCAGAGCAAGAATGTGGGAATTTGAACTGAGATACTGTTGCAATGAAGTTCTCAAAGAGGCATGCTCAAGACTTTTTAATTGCTTTGTGCAGTTTCCACAGCATGAATGCAGCCTGCTTGCTGTCTGGTGCCCCTGACAGTTTTTATGTGGTGTGTAGCAGTTTTGCAGTTTTTTCCAAGTTCAGTAATTAAAAAAATATTTTCATCGTTCCTTTTCCTTTTTAGTGCAGCATTAGGAGGACCAGTCATTACATGGGTTTCACTTGAAACCTGTCAGTGGAAAAAACAAGAGTTCTACTTGCGGAGATAGTTTACACATATAAGGTAAAACTACAGTTGTGCTTCTTTTTTGTCCAGCTCCTTGCTTTTATACCTTTTTTCTGTCTGTACATATGAAATCCTCTCATGCATAATTGATTATTTGGATATGGTAAACCTTTTTCTGCTTGTCTTTGGTCTGTTCTTAAAACAAAATGAACATATATTCATAATGTTCTGATTTCATCAAAACGAATTCAGTTAGTTTTGGTGTTCTCAGAAAATATTTCTTGTGGGTTTTCCTAAGCATCTGTTTTGCAGCAAGCCCAGGTGAAAGTGCACTAGCTTGTTTTTTGAGAGAAATTTCTTGTGGAGTGATGTTTTTTACTGGTGGTATCTTGCTGTGAGGGAAAGTTGGAAAAAAAACAAGTAACCTGTTCATGCAGGCAAACCATTGAGATTTTTCCTGAAATTTTCTGCAAAGAAAAATATGCTGGAAAGTGTGAATAGAAGTAATTTAAAAGTGTTAGTTTACAGAAAGCTGCTGTTTAATTTGTGGAGTCTTTGAAGGGGGTGAGAATGAATGGCCTCATGAGACCTGATATGGTAAGGTAGACTAAGTACAGTGAGCCAAAAACATACCCAGAAAGACAGATGAAAAGCATCCACTAGAACTCCCTGACAAAGAACCCATGAGGAGTGAGAGATGAAAAAAGTGAAAGAATGAATAATGTTTAGTGAGCATAGAAAATAGGTGTTATGTGAAATTTGCAGTAAAGGGTCAGCAATGAAAATGAAAGACAAGGAAAATATGTCCCTGTGTATAGTATTTCAAGAAGAGATGTATCTGCAGCTCCAGAATCAATCAAAATAGCTAGAAGTTAATTGTGATAGAAGTTAATACCTGATACTTTAAGAACTTTCTCTTTTTTATTGCTTTTGATAGTTCATTTTAGGGAGAAAATTGCAAATATGGCAAGTTCCTCAGGTAGACGCTTTACTGTACCATATTCCTGTAGAAATTCAGCTTTCTGACTGCTGCTACAAAGCAGATAAAGACTTATCTGTGGACCAAAATCAGGAGAGCCAAGCAAGGAAAGGTGCTGTGCACTAGAGTGATGTTCTCTCATTTTCTTAAAATACCTTGGAGATTGGCTAATCCACTTAGAGAATGCAAGACTGGCTTTTTAAAAGATACATGGAAATAAGTTGAACATAAAGATGTGTGAAGACAATAGGAATCCTGTATTTAAAGTATTTTTTCTGTATAAGGAGATATTTTACTGTTTTCTAAATTTAACTTTCTAACTTTCTCAGAAGTCTCACAGCTTTCTGCTGTTCCTGTACAAACTCACATGGATGAATAATCCTACTATATATAATATACATTATATGTATATATATATATAATGTTTAATGCTGGAATATATAGGCATGCACTAATATCTTGCTCTTCTGGGCAATAGGATGCTTTACATCAGGGCACTAAAAGGTACACAGACAAGGAGGAAGCTTTTCAAAGAGGGTAGTGAGACCCTGTGGGCAAGTCTCAGCTGTGCTAAAAGCCAGTTTGTCCAGTTTAATACATTTGTCTACACTCCCTGCTTGCAGAAAATGTAACCTCTTGTATTTATCTTAGCAGACACCCTTCCCTCCCTCCCTCCCTCCCACTTGCCTGCCTGCCTTCCACACAGTCACACTGGGTCAGGTCTGGACTGAGTACAGCCACAGAAATCAAGTATGTCCTTGGAAACCTTGCTGGAGTTTTGATGTACCAGTTCTCATTGCCAGGACTAAACTTGTCTCTTCTTGTAGTGTTAGGGGAGTCCCTGCTTCCACAATTGACAGATGTCATTTAGGTTGCCAAGAGTAGCCAGAGGGACCACTGAGGACTGCATGATGCTCTGTGCTCTATAGCATGTGGTGTTGTTCTTACAAGTATGACAAGATAACAAATGTCCCTGACTCCAGATTTCAGTATGCTTTCCTGTCCCTGCTCCCAGATTAAATTAAGTTCCTTGATTCTGATGTAGAACTCTAAGGCCATTAAAACAAGACTTCAAATCCACACAGCATCACTGGTGCTATTCACCTGGGGAACAGGACTCAAAAGGAAATGAATCACTGCTTGCTGGGTGTCACTATGATTCCACTTTTCTCGATGCTCAAAACAATGTAAGTACTACCTCTTTGCAGGTGTCCTCCCATAAAAGCAAGCAGCCTTTCAATACCTTTAAAAATATATTTAAAACAATATTTTTAGCTGTATTATGTAGTTACTCCTTCTTATATAATCACAACAGGCAGATTTCTTAAGACAATCTCCTCGTTCCACCTCTGAAATAAACAAACCCAGAATTAAATTAATGCTCCATTTTCCTCTGATGTTCCTGCAGTGTTTTGCTTTTTCTCAGTGCTGTTCATTCTTTGGAGTACCCAGGCAGTCGCATTCAGAGTGGCTGTGGGCAAGGGGGAATTTTTTCAGCTCATACTCTACAGAGATGAGTTTTTTGCTTTGAGAGCATAAGGGAAGGTGAACTACATCATTTTCTCTGAGCATTCACCCTCTTGTAAGAAATTAAGAGCATGTATGGGTGCTTATAAAAGTGTTGCTTCCTGAAAATTTTCTGAGGCAATAGAACATAATCAAGAAATTTGCATAGTATTGAGCCACCGATCAACAGGATAAAAGAGAAGTCCATGATAGTCATGAATATTTTGGTGAGCTGTATCTTTTCAGCAAGCATTCACTAAAATAGAATGGTTCCATTTGAGAGTTGAATACCAAATTTAATTTTGCTTTTGAATTAGGGTTGTTTATCTCACTGAAATCTCCTTAAAAAGAAATTACCTTTTTTATTTATTTATTTATTTTTTGTTCAGAGAGTGTGTAAAATTGAGAACTTGGGTCATTAAAGTTCTCTTATACGCTATCTAGATTTTTGGGTCAGCTAAGAATTTGAGCTACCTCTGTAACAAGAAGACACTATCTATTTTCAGCTTATTCACAGGGAGGGGTTTCACCTATTTTTCTGCTACTATGCTCTAACAGTATATAAAAATTAAATTACTACTTTTTGAGGCTCAATGGGGAATACCTGCAGTGTACTTAGGCTTGCAATAGTGGCTTTATGTCTCTCAGAAGCACATGCAAAAACACTTTAAGCATATAATAAAAAGAAAGGTAAAATCCAAGAAACTTTAAAAAAAAAAAGTTGTGTTAAAAATTAAGGTATTAATAATTGCATAGATATAGTTCTATATTTAAATCTCTTGATGTTACCTCCATTTAACTGGAGAGCACATTTCAAAAGCAAAATTTTCCTAAGACAGTGGAACAACTACATCCAAACTACACGTCTCATGCATGAAAGACTGCTGCAGGTAAGAAGATCAGTAATTAGGTGTTTTTCATTCCTTGCTTCATTTCAAGCCTTATTTAAAGAAACAAACTGTCTATGTTTGTTTGTTCTTTGTCTAATACATCTCGTGAATTACTACTAACATGCATAAGTGATAGAATCTTATTCAGAACAATGGGGGAATTCTATGTACAAAATCAACAGACACCAAAGTATATGCTCTTATGGGGGGAAAATTATGATTTCATAGAATCATAAAATTATAGAATGGTTTAGATTGGAAGGGACCTTAAAGATCATCTAGTTCCAGTTCTTTCTTATACTTTACTGAAAGGTTGATGCCAGAATTTGTTTATTCAGCTGGATAGAGAAGACCCTAGGCTTCATTTGTTTGTTGTTTCTGGTGGCAATACTTAACCTGGAAAGTGTCAGTTGTTTGTCATCAAAGTACATTTTTATTTGCACATATATCTTTGAAGAGGAGTGTGTGAACAGGAGAAAGTATTAATAATAAAGTATTAATAAGAGATTAGCTACAACACCAAGTGATAAGGCAATTTTAATTGATTTAAATAAATACCAGAAAATAAAAAGCTGTCTCCTTTTAACTGAGACAAGAAAAAGTAACAGTGTTGAAAACGAAGAATTTACTTCATGAAGAAGTATTTTAATATTTTACCTAGTTTTTTGTTTGTTTGTTTGTTTTTGGTTTTGTTTTTTTGTGTGTTTTTGGGTTTTTTGATTGTTGGGTGTTTTGTTTGTTTGTTTGTTTGTTTGTTTTTTACCTGCAGAAACAAGGCGCCTTGGGGTTCTACCAGTTCAGATTTGATGCATTTTTGCAATTTATTAAGTATTTTTTTTCTGTCACTAATGGATATTTGTTAATCTTGTAAAATTGGAGGGGCTTGCTTTGTTTTTCCATGTACTTCTGACCTACATCTGGGCACAGAAGATACTTATGATAGATTTGTTTAACATCTTGATCTGTTAAAATTTTAATGCTCCTGAAGTTTGGGAACAATGCAATAACAGTTTATATTGACAAGAAAATACCACATCTATTGCAGTTTCTTTCAAGAATAATGACACTTTCTATTATCTCAGTAAAAGTGCTACTGTGAATTATCTGAATGAATGCAGCCCTTTTCTTTCCTGTCCATAAGCAAATACACATTTTTATGGAAACAATCATTACCTGCAAACATTTGCTAAACAGCAAACCCATTTTATGTTATGGATTATTTATGTTTTTTGTTTTATTTGTCTGAATTCTCTGATGTGGGGCTGGGACTACTTCTTTTTTTTTCTTGCATGGGAGAATCTTCTAAATATGTGGCTTATTGATACCGGGAAAAAACCCTGTCCATGCAAAATTCTCTGTTACATATACAAATATACTTGCTTCTGCCTATGAAAAGAGAGTAGGGGAACAGCTATGGGAACAAAACTCCATTAATACAAAAAACAACAAAAAATCCTGGACCAGACAGTTTTTCATATTCAAACAGATGTTTCCAGGAATCATTATCTTGGAATATCAGTGGCTGAATGGACTATGGGTTCAAGTTATACATCCTCTTTACATTACTCCTTTGGTATAAGGTAACTTGTTGATTTGCATTAAGCTGGTCTTGCAAGTCTTTCTATTGAGCTTATCACGTGAGCCAGCTTAAGCTCCTTATTCACCCTCCAAATATATGTTAGAGTTAAGCGTAAGTTTGGAAAACCATAGATATTTTGGAGCCAAGTGTTTTCTTTTGAATAGAATTAAACAGCTGTGCAAGCAGAGATGGAGAGCTGAGTGTGGGAAGAAGGCTGACATAGCAAGATTCCTGTCTGCCATACCAGTTGTGTTCATTCTGGGCACGTTGAATTTCAGTGGTATGAAAAATATATTGACCTACTAAGAGCAAAATCTGAAATAAAATATGCATTAATTTGTTTTATACAATGGCATGTGTCCAACTCAGATAACAAAATTCCCCAAAACTTTCAGTTGCCTTAAAAAACAAGTAGAAAAATAATATTTAAAGGGTTTTAAAACTAGTTTCTTATGACCCCAAATGAATATTCTATTACATTTTCTACATGCAAAATTATTTCTTCCTCTTTTGTAACAGGTTTGTGTAAAGACTCTTGGGACTGGAAGAACCAACAAACCTGCTTAGAAAAACTGTTGGCTTTTGAAATCTAGTTTTAAGCTCTATAGTCTCTTACAGTCCCCATGAGTCTTTTTCTCCTATACATCTATTAGTCTAACTGGAATCTGTGTGAGCATGACTGAAGGGGATAAATGAGGGAGAATTCTGAGAAGACCATGTTTATGACTAAGTCTTATAGACCCTAACTGAGACTGAACAAACGGGGTTCTAAGGAAATGAAAAAAAACCCGTTTCTCAAAAATTAAAAGCCTTTCCCATAACTTTTTAAAAACATTTTATAGAATAATATGTCAGGTGTCTATTTTTTTACTAGGTCCACAAGATCTTCAGATAAGGGAGAAAAACCAAAAGGCAACTGAATTGAGATGCTTTAATGGGTACAGTAAAGGGAGGAAAGCAAAACTGATTCAAGCTTTAGCTGCCTGCATTAACTAAATTGCAAATTCACCAAAAGACTAAGCTTGTAACACCATTTGATTAAAAAAAATGACTGATTTTGATTACCTGAAATAATTCTTAATTAGTGCCCAAAAAGATTGGATTTGATCGAATCTGAGACTTGTAAATGAATGATTTAATGCACAGTGCATGAATAGAACGGAAGTTTGGATCACCAGATCTATGTCAGAATGAAATGAATCAATTCTAGAGTTTTATTTTACAGAGATCTACAATCAAACTCTAAAGTAATTTCAGAGTAAACAAGTTTAATCTTGAGTATGGACACCTGTGTGAATATTAAATCTCCTATAGTATTTGATCTCTGAGGGGATTATTTTTCTCAAATGAGAAAGGCTTGGGCTTTATGATTATCAGTGCTGTTCTTTACCCAGGCAGGTGTGAATACATGTAGAACAGGGAAAAGACATGATCTGCTATGAATATTTATCACCACATTTCTTCAAGTTGCAAGAGTCATGAATGAAGTCACATAGAGGAAAATAGTGTATTGCACTATTACCCTGCCATATACAACTCCTCATGTATTTGTCCCATGTTGAAAAAACCACTTTAGAAATATCTGGAAAGATTAAAAAGGAACAGCTTGTACAATTTATTCTCTCTTCTAAAATCCATCTGCTGCTTAATCTTATCTATTATGGCCCAAGATCTCCTTTGAAACAATCTGATTGCTTTAAAATCCCCTTGGAGCAAGGCACTTACTTGCTATATTGAGTACATAATGACTTATCACTAATGAAAGCTTGGTGACACCTTGCCCCCATACAATGCCCTATTTCAATGTCCTCGGGACAACCACTGTGGTTAGAATGATGCCTGAAAGCTGAACAAATCCTGAACATTGCAGCCATGTTTTTTGTACGTACTGTTGTGAGGGAACTTTGTGACTCTAAAGCCAGAGACTGGCTTGCAATTTATATGGGGTTTTGTAAACATCACCAGGGGCCTCTCATCTCCTGGACCAATCCAGGACTGAGAAGGCATATAGGTGAAGGTGACTTACAGCTACTTTAGCACCCCTTCCTAAGTATGTTGCAAACTGATCTCTGGCCACAAGTCTTACCTCTGCCATGAAGCCATGTGAAAAGAGTTTCAGTAGCAGAGAAAAAGTAAACTGAAAAAAAAAAAATAAACCTTCTTGCATATAGTTAATTGCTCTTAGTCCTAGAGCTTACTCAAGATATAGGTGTGTGGAATCTCCTGTGCTCAGCTTTGTAAACTGCCCATCTCCTCTGACAGATGGAGAAAGCAGTGCATTTTGAAACGTTATGTGTGGCAAGACTATCAGTGTACACTACAGAACAGAATTTCTCTGACCTGGTCCACAGCCTGATAAAATTCTGATTTATTTGAGACACTAAATGCCGGGGGGACTCAATAGGACAAAATTTACATTTCAAAATCAGAAATGGAAACTTTATTTTTGGCAGGTTAGGATTTTTAAGGCTCCTCTGATGAAAGTGGTCAGACATGAAATATTCAAGTAAATTCTATGTAGTTGAGTCTTGTGGTAATAAGGCAAATGAAATGATTAGTAAAACAATAAATAACAAATAGGGTATTTTTCTGTGGTTACAACACATACAGGAGTAAAGAAAAATGTGCCTGTTGTAAGGTACCAATATAATGATCTGTGTTGATTGACTGTAGACAGCAGAGCACCATCAAATACTTTCTCTAGTACAGAAGGTTGATTGCATGAGTTCTTACTGTCAAGTCACATAACTAGGTACGTACAGTTTCATGCTTTTGTTTCTGCTGAATAGAGAACAGAAGAAAAGCTATTATATGTGTACCCGGAGGCTACAAAAGACAGGAATTTTGTAAACAGGAAAAGCACAATGACAGCTCAAACTAACCTACTAGATTGTGAGTGGGTCACACAAGCAGAGCCTACTCTTAATTTTGGTGAGGACCCCAGGCAGGGTCAGCCTAATTGAGTCAGTCTGAAAAAACATATTTAAGGTAGTGTTAGAAGGCTCAGGTTTATTCTACTTACCTCTCACACTGGGGAAATTTCATCACTGAGCATGAGGCAGGAATCCTCTTTCCTTCGGTGCTCAATATCCATGCTCCTTAGTTTATGTTAATGTTTTATACTGAAATTCCTACCATAAGTTGCCAAACAACAATTTATTTTCTGTCTTCCCACAAAAGAATTGCTAAAAATTCTGAGAACCACACAGTGGATAATGGATCAAGGGTGCCAGGATACTCTCAGTCCATGCCACTTCTCCATGGAGGGTCTAGCAGTATGCTGCTCCTACCACTTCATGTGCAAATCCTCTGCTTTTCATTTACAATGCTGAGATGGCAAGGCCAATCTTTCTGAGAATTTTGTGTCATTCTGCAAAATCTGCCCTTAGAAGAAAAGCTCCCACATTCATTCCAGCAAGAGACTTGAATAATAGCATGACACAATAAATTCCTTCCCCACCTTGCTTTTTACTAGTAGAACTTAAAACCTTTGCACCAACTGTGTTGTGTCCTGCTCAAAAGCGTAAAAGGGAACAAATTGTACTTTATAAGAAACAACTCATTTTAACAGTCTTACTATAAATGTCTATGCAGTGGGGAGGGCTACTGTTATGCCTGCTTATTCTGTGGTATGGAGGGATTTGTTTAATTAGCTAAGGCTGTGCCAGAAGTTTGTGAAAGAGGTAGGAACTCAACTTGGCTCATTTGAGATCTGTACTGTAATTATAGGGTCATGCTTCCAGAAAGATGAATACCAAACTTTTTATTAGGCTCTTTTTCCTCTCCAGTTCTTTCTCCAAGAAATTTCCCACCTCTCTTCCCACCCAAAACTCTCTTTTATTACAAAGTTTATGGTCCATTTATTAGTCCTGAGTCCATTCTGTAGCTTTGGAAAGTTTTGTTTCAATACAGAGGAATTGCTTATTTATAGATTACAGGATTAGTTTAGAGTTCACTGCCATTTTGGATCACTGATTGAAGAAATTCCTAGCATATAGACAGAAAATACATACAGAAATATAGAAAATATTTATCTGACTTTCTCCAAGAGGAGGATAGTTATAAAATTTGATATCATTTACAGCATAGGTAGCAATTAATTTATAGTCTCTTTGTTTCTAACCACCAGTAGTGCTATTTAATTTATTGTCTTTGGAGGCCTTACTAGTCTACTGAAGGATTTCCACACATGTGAGCATGTTTTGATCTTTCCAGTAATAGATCCCTTGGCTTTTTACGTAGAAACATTCTTCCCATCAGTAATGTTGGTCATAATAATGTTCAGATGCGTCAGATCTGGCAGCTTCTATACTTTCCAGAATAACTCATCCCTTAGTGAGACAGGCCTAAGTTGCTCTAGTAGCTCTGTTGTGTTGGGTTTGCATGTCCAGGTTTTGGTAGCAGGAGTGCTACAGGGGTGGCTTCTGTGAGAAGCTGCCAGAAGCTTCCCCCATATCCAGCAGAGCCAATGCCAGACAACTCTAGGACAGACCCACTGCTGATCAAGGCTGAACCAGTCAGGAATTGGAGTAATGCCTCTGTGGTAACATATTTAAGAAGGAAAAGAAAGTTATTGTGCTGATATAATTGAGGGCAGAGAAGAGTGAAGTGAGAACATCTCAGAGGAACAGCTCTGCAGACACCAAGGTCAGTGGAGAAAGATGGGAGTAGGTGCTTCAGGCAGCAGAGCTGAAGTTCCCCTGCAGCCCATGGTGAAGAATCTGTGCCCCTGCAGTTCACGTTGGTCCACGGAATGCAGAGATGCACCTGAAGCTCCTGAAAGACACCCATGCAGGGACAGGTGGATGCCTGAAAGAGGACTGTGAACCTTTGGGAAAACCATTTAGAGCAGGCTCCTGGCAGGGATCTGCTGACCTGTGGAGAGAGGAGCCCATGCTGGAGCAGATTTCCTGATAGTGCTTGTGACCCTATGACGGAGCCTACATTGGGGTAGACTGTGTCTGAAGGACTGCACTCAGTGGAAAAGTAATCCATGTTGGAGCAGTTCATGAAGATTGTAACCCATGGAATGGACAAACATTGGAAAAGTTTGTGGAGGAGTATCTTCCATGGGGAAAGATTCATCTCCTTGAGCAGTGGAAGGAACAATGTGAAGTGGACTGACATAAACGCCATTCCCTGTCTCCCTGTGCCACTGAGGGAGAGGATGTAGAGCTGTCAAGCAGGAATGGAACAGGGGAAGGTGTTTTTTTAAGATTTATTTTACTTCTCATTATCCTGATCTGATTTTGTTAGTAATGAATTCACTTAATATCCCCAAGCTGACTCTGTTTTGCCTGCAATGTTATTTAGTGAGTGATCTGTCCTGGTCATTATTTCAACTCATGACCCTGTCATTATTTTCTCCCCCCTCTCCAATTGCAGAGGGGAGTGATAGAGAGGCTTTGGTGAGTGCCTGGCATCCAGCCAGGGCCAACCCACCACATCCAGTTAACCTGTTCTTGCTTAAGAACCATAACATCTGTCTGCTCTGAAAAGAGGACAGTGACATTTAGACAATACCAAAAGGGAAATGTTGATTTTCAAATGTCTTGCATATTTTCTCCTTCCACCTCTGAGAAAATCCATTGAAACCTCCCTTGCAGCTCATCAGAAAGGACAACTGCCAGAGTGGATTGTGAAAGGATCAACTGTAGTTACCATGCTTCTTCTGAAATCCTGCCTGAGGCTCTTAATTTATTCACAGATAAACAAAATGCACTTTATTGCCTCACATGTGGTTTTGACAGATGGCTCTTAGCATTCAGCCCAGGTATAAAGAGACAAAAATGAATGGATCTGTTCTTTCTATTTCACACACATAGTTGTGCTTTTTATCTCTACCTGAAAAGCTCCTCAGGCTGTCTATTTCTTGTCCCATCTAATAGACAGATCTTCTATCTGGATATTCACTTTACTGTGCCTTTTAACAGAAATCCCTCCTCCTGGAATATTCAATTTGCAGAACATGAATCATATATATCATTAATATCTTATTTAAAAGTAAAATAACATTTCATTAAGAATGCACATGAGTTCTTGGCTCAGCAGAAAGCTTTATGAAAAGAAAAGGAAAAAATACCCGTCCCTCACCTCACATATGTAAAAAGAGGTTGTTTCATTTCCCACTCAAGAAGTAATTATTAGATAAGTTACATGAAGTTAAAGAGTGAAAGCAGAGGGCAGGATTGAAATGCCAGTGTTTCTTTTAATGTAGAACTTTCCCTATCCTAATAAGCATCTTGACTGCCTGCTCAACTGTGCAGATAATGTGCTGTGCAGAACCTGGAAGAAGTTTCAGGTATACCCATATTTTGCAAAAAATGTTAAGCCATAAGGAGAGCTATATTCCTCAGTACCTTAAGATTTGTCACGTTGGAAACTGAAGAGAATGACAAGCAAAGGAAAAGGCAGAAGTAGTTGATATTTGTTACTTTGCTCTTAGAGTGTGCTAAACCTGGAAGTTCAGAGTACATGTTGCCATTAAGAAGGTAGGTTCCAGAAACAAAAGGGTAAATAGGTTACACAGGATCTTTGAAATCAGGGTAATAATGTGCTTGAGACACGTAAAAACTTGAAAAAAAATCAACTGACTGCTGTGAGGGCAAGGTCGCGTAGTGAGCATATCAGTTTTCTGCACCTGTTAGCTCTAGAATGTTATTTAACTTGGTGCTATAAGGCAAACCAGTGTTGAGGTTTATGTCAAGATTCCCTTGACCACTATCATCATCAGAGAATGTTTTAGTCAGGGTTGCTGGACCTGAACTTCCCCAGGTTTCAAACCAGAAATCATATTGGCTGAGTAGAAGTTATTGTGCTGCCTGTCTGGTTTCAACCATTTTCTATTATGTAATATTGTCATCTTGGCTAAAGAGTTGAAAGTATTTCCATGTCTTCCTCAAATTCTTCACTCACAGTTTGGACAGTAGAAGTTGAAAACCTGTGTGTGTCACAGATTTGGAGATGGTCTCTCTTTACTAATGTGTTACAGAACTGAATTTAGTCAATAACAATCACTAGAGTGATGTGTGATAGAATATAATAATTTCTCTCCTGTGGTTTTAGGAAGCTTGTTAATTCAACACACTGAAGGGTTTCATTCAGGATTTTGTAACACTGCCAAATACACTTACATGGCATTTGCTGGACTTTTGTGTCTCCACAAGCTGTTGCCACTGTAACAAACCATAGGATAGCATGGCCCTTGTCTCAATAAGTAGGGCAAATTTGTTAAGTACGTTTGTGGTCAGTGAACCCATGGGATGCTAAGTGGAGAGGCAGGCTGTGCTGCTTGGGGTATTTTCTCCTCTCCTTACTTGCTCAGAATAGCTGATAACAACCGATATCAATCCTGCTTCTGGTGATGGTGAGAAACAAAAAAATTTCACCAGCTCTATCTGCTGCCTTTGTCTAAGGTATGAGGCAGGAAAGACAGCAAATTGATTAAGCATGAATGAAATCAGTCCAAGGAGTAAGAAATCTCAGAGAGCTTTTTACTCCTCCTGCCCCCTAAATGGTGTCTGAACTGCATTTCTAAGAATTTCTGATGATATTTTTAAATCATACACTATCACTAGCATTTGGAATGAGACAGACTTTATTTCTTTCAGGATAATATATTTAGTGAATTTTTCTACTTTTCCTGCCAGAATGCCAGTGTTAATAAGAAGCACAAATACAAATTTAAAATCTTCACACCTAAAGTAGTTTGCTTTTTTTGTTTTGTTTTGGTTTTGGTTTTGTTTTAACTTGTCCAGAACAAGTGAGAAGTTCAAAAGAAACAGTTCCCACAGGTGAAAATGAAACCTTTGAAATAACCACTGATTCAGTTAGCTTGGATGGAGAGAAGATCTTACAGCCTATGCTCCAGCTACCTTCATGTGCATCACATTTCTCCCTGCAGGAAGAAGATGAGAAGAGTCAGAGGCAAACAGAATCTGACAGAGGAGGATGAAAAAGCCAATCTCTAAAGTTGTTGCTTTTTGTGAGGCTGCTTTAATGCTGCAGTTGGCTCAAGGAATGCCAGGTTCTTTGAGACAGAGAAGGCTTGCTTTTAAAGATAAAATATAGTAAGAAGCAACCTTCTGTTTAAAATTCCAGCAATGGATTTGTAATTGCCTCTCTCATGTGCCATCTTCTAATCAGCCTATGTACAAGACCAGTGACTTCATCTCTGCTCTGAAGTCAGTCATCATCATTTTGGTAAAATCTGTGAAAAAACACTGAAATCTGGCATACTGTAAACAGAGAGAACACTTTAATATGCTATCTGAGATTAATGTTTGGAAAATAGCAACATTATCCTTGCAAGTATCCTGACTGGAATTGTTATTTTCTAGAAATGTTGCAAAGCTTTTTCTCCTAGGCTTTCTTTCTCTCTGTTCCCTATACTTGCCTATTACATGGAATCAGAGTTCAAATGTCTATTCCCTGTTCTGAAACACTCTCCTGCACTAAGATGCAAAAGCAAACAGAAGGAAAGTTTTGATATTCTATGAACTGGTCCAGTGAAGGTTGGAGTTATCTGGTGCCTTGCTGAGGAGTCTGCATTATTAATGGAGCAGCTGGAAACCTTTCTGTGAAGGGGAGAAGGGTGAAAGAAGAGATTGTGATTATGCTTCTACCCTCCCTTTTTTCAAGGCATTTCCTGGGGATGACATTTTGTAAGGTTGTACTGCCTGAGACTAATATTTCAGCTAGATGGAGAATGCAGTGAAACATTTCACTTCTGTGTGTTGTGTATGTGCCTCAGAGGAACATGTTAGCTCAGACAAAGGGCCATACGGCTATGCAAATCTGTCTATGGAATTTTCAGATCATAGCTGCCTCCTATCCTACCACCTCAGAGCGTGAGCAGAATAAGTTTTTGTCTGCTTCCAAACCACATGTAGACATACCCCCTCTTCTGGATTTGTGCTTACTGTCTTTGGCATAGGAAGGTGGTTTCAAGTCTGCATGCAAATTGTGAAAGGCAGTAGGTGAATGTATGGTAAGTGACTATTCCAAAGCTCTTCCACAGCTCAATTGATTTCTTAACACTTGCAGTTTCAGCTTTTGGGGTAGCAAAAATTATAGGATGGATATTGAAAAGCTTAAATCAGTCCAGTGTCTTCATAACTATCTTTAATAAAGGTTGATAGGCAAAATAATTCTGATTTCTTGTACTACTGCTGTAGACAGATGAAAAAAAGAAGAATCTTTTAATGAATATGCATGATTATAATAAGAACATAAAATGGTACACTTAAACTTTTTGTATTATAATTTGAAGACTATATTCTTTTGGTCCTCCTGATGTGATATACCTGAGCCACCAAGCAGCATTTGCATAGCTTTTGATCTTACAAGAGTCTTCTACTATTACGAGTATGATATAATTTGATACTTCGGTGATTTTGACTCATACATGGTATTTGCAAATCCTTTCCTTTCTTTTGGAGCTGAATTTTATGGAGAAATAATAAGTAGATGACATTTTTGTAAGTGGAAAGAATTGGCCTATCTCTGTGAGGTAGAGAGCATTTTCCCATGGAATGGAAGGTAGTCCCTAGTATGTTCTTCCTCTGAACTAAGCTAGCTTGTTTTTTTAAAGGGAAAAGTAAACACATTTCTAAGCTAAAGAATAAAAAAATTGTGGCCTATCTAAGCCAAAGTAGTTTCTCCCAGAAAGATAAGATTTTTTTTCTACTGTGCCTTAGTGAGTCATCACAGAGGTAACCAGTCTTGGCAAATATTTGAGGTGGCTTAGTTGTCTTTAAAGTTTTGATCATCTATAGGGAATATGGTTTGATACAAGCTAGATTAAATTCATAATGATAGAGTCTTTTCCAAGAAAACAACTTTCAGCATCAAAGCTATGCATAACATAATAGAGTTCTGTTAGAGATGACAAACTCCTTCCAACATGCTGACATTTAAAAAGCAGACATAATATTCAGTATGATTTTCAATTTCTGGCAGCAACAAACACTACATCCTGTGAGGATTTTGTTGCAAAAGGCTCTTAAGAAGCAATTCGTAAGAAGATCTTCACAAGATTTAGTAAAGATATGTAGCACAATAAGGCAGTCTTGCCCTGGTTACCTATAGTGAGGAACAGCAGCTATAGTAACAAGCACAGATAATCAAGGAGCAACTAGATAGGATCCAAGGCTCACAGTGTGCAAACCAAGACAGCTGAACCAGGAGGGAGATTAAATCATGCACTGTAAATTACTGTTCTGCTTTTACTGAGAAGTAGTTTTGATAAATTTCATATTTTTGATAAGAGAACAAAATAGGAATAAAAGGTGACTGCAGCTAATTTTACTGTTTAGGAGTAAACTTATTTGATATGAAGCTAGTAGGAGCTTTATGATATCCTGAATACATATATGGGACAAATATCAGATATCTAAGTTTTAAAAGCTGGCCTGTGTATTACAGAAAGGATCCAGGTGGAGGCGATGATGAAGTTGACAGGTGAAATTTTACACACACACACAAGAATTGAAATACAAACCTGTTTAATCAATGTCTGCCAAAACTGGGGATTTCTGTGTTGCAGCTCAATTCTATCTTGAGAGTGTGTTGTGGTTTAAGCCCAGCCAGCAAGCAAGCCCCACTCAGCCACTTATTCACTCCCCTAACAGTGGGATTCAGGAACAGAACAGAAAAGGTAAAAGCCAGAAAACTTGTGGGTTGAGATAAAGACAGTTTATGAGGCAAAGAAAAAGCTATTCATGCAAGTAAAGCAAAACAAGGAATTCACTCCCTCCTATGGGCAGGCAGGTGTTCAGCCATCTCCAGGAGAGCAGGGCCCCATCATGCATAACAGTTATGCAAGAAGACAAATACCATTGCCCCAAATGTCCCCTCCATTCCCCACTCTTCCCTCTACTTTATATACTGAGCATGATGTCATATGGTCTGGAATGTCCCTTTGGTCAGTTTGGGTCACCTGTCCTGGCTGTGTCTCCTCCCAACCTCCCATGCACTCCCAACTCCTTACCAGCGTGACAGTAGAAAAAGCAGAAAAGTCCTTGGCTCTGTGTAAGCACTGCTCAGCAATAACAAAAATATATTTAGATTATCAACTGTGTGTTCAGCACAAATCCAAAACATAGTTCCATACCATATCATGTATTAATGAAAGGGAAATTGTTCATGCCAGAATTTTGTAAAAATGTCAGAAAGGGTGTCATTAGAATGAGCATTCTGCCCAGGAAAAATCATGTTAACTTTCTGAATGTAGAGGTACTTGTTATATAGAGCCTGCTAGCAAGGACTCATGCTGGCTGAAAAGCCTGTGGCAGGGCAGTCTGAACTCTGGTGCATGGACTCAGGCGTTGAGATTTGCTAAGAAACTCAGCATAAATTTGAACACTAATGAGAAATAAATATTATATTAAAGACAAAGAAATCAGAGAAATCCTTTTCTTACCTTCTAAGGAGACTGCACCCTGAGGCTGGCTGGGGATATGCTAGTCTGACTGCTCAAGACAGAGGACACGAACAGAGATAAGTTTGAGAAGCAGGGCTGGAAGAGCAGAAAGTCTCCCTTTCCCCTCTGTCCCTGTTCTAACTAAGAGTGCTTAGGAGCATGACAGGCTCTGAATTGTGAGCCAGGCATCCTGTGTAAGTTGCTGCTTACAGCAGAAAGCCACAAAGAGCCAGAGAATAGGAAATGCAAGATACTGAGACTTCAGTGGATATTAAACTGCTGTTATTGAACATGGCCTAATGGGACAGCTTTCAAGTTACTCAGACATTTACATATTTGTGTGGGAGGACCAGAACATTTGGTTGTGATAACGGAGTAATGGAAATGTGGCAAAACTGGGTTTAGTGAAAAGTTTTTAACTCGGTAGTTTTACCAGATATGAACAAGACTGAAATGATATTTCAGTGTTGTTCACTGTGTCAGATTCTCAGACCAGCAATGAATCTTGTAACCAGGGCAACTTAAGCTGAGAATTGTTTGTTTCATTTACTGAAAAACCAAACCAGCTGTGGCTCAATAATACATCTCATTTTCCCTTAGCTGAAGCTCTGTAACTGAACTGAGATTCACATAATATAGACACAAACACAAGACAAGAGGAACAGAGTATCCTTAGCATGTTTATTTTTCCTGGTACCATATCTTGTGTGTTTCTTCAGTGGATACAGTTTAAATTGCTTATCTTAATGTGGTGAGGATAAACTGTAAATAACCATCACAGAAGCAATTTTTAAGAGTAACCAACCAGCTATATGCTGTGTATTTTACTTGTTCTTACAAAGAAAAGCAAGTACTGACTGTAGCTAATACAACATTCAAAAGCCTGTAAATTACTTTCACTCATCACACTGGGGCACATATACCTAGAAATGGCCCTGTTCTGGCTCCTAATGATCTGAAAGCATAAAGTGGGTGTCAAGGTGTCACATACCTCTGCTTAGAGCAGCCATCAGTGCAGCAAGAGCTGTAGAACAGTTCATGTAAAGAGCAAATACATTAAATCACAAACACTCCTTTCCCTAGATGGAATGAAAGTATTTCATATAATCCAAGCAGTGCTTACAAACGAATAGGAAATTAATTTATGTGTAGTGTTGAACAGATCTCTGAGGTTAGCAGGGATGAAGGCAGGAATCTTAATTATTTAATGGCTCAGCTTTTTTGGTAGTGGTGATTGATTCCTTTATTTTAAATAAATAATTTAAAGTGTGGCAATCTGATGCTAAAGCAAGTACTCATTTTTAATTGCAATGTTGCTTTTAACAGAGACACAGAATATTCTGTGCCTAAAGTCATATTACAGTTTTTGCTCAAGAAATTCTTACAGATACCTGCAGCATCTGTTTTCATATATACAAAAATTCCACCTCCAAGCCTCTCACTTGGTATCAAAAGTTATGCATCTTCTTCTTTAATATTCTACTGGTGTTCAAAAGCACCAAAATAATATGCAAATAACAAACACATTGTATCAAATCCATAATGGATCCAAAAGATGTCACAATACATTAAAAATATACTTTGGAGCAAGTAAACAAAGGATTTTATAAAAATTTACTTAGATTTGGAAGCAGTCTACAGCAGACCAAGGGGAACCGTTATGACAGTCACAGAACCACGGGCGGCAAAGGCAATCAAAGACAGAGGAAAAAGGCAGGTAAGAAAATTAGGAATAAAGAAGAAATGAGTTGGGTGTTTCTTGAATCATCAGGTAGAAGAGTTGGTGTCCAAGATATTACATGCACATCTATGAACTTATGAGGAAGAACAGTGGAGGATCATTGCCTTCCAGTCTGTCTTTGTGTATTTCACCACAGTGCACACTAATGCATATTAGTTTTACTGTCCATCCAGCAGCTCAGTATTTTTGCTAACATGAGGAGACAACTTTTCTCCTAAATGCCATTCAGCTTTCAAGTCACAAATATTTGTCATGCTGTGGGTTTTTTAGGACAGGTAATGGGCAAATCTGTATTGAGATGTACTTGCATTTGAGTACCTCTCCAACATCCCTTTTCCCACAATACTTTGCCTTTTCTTGCACTTTCCAGTCAGCTCCATTGGACCTACACCTCTTTGTCTTGTATGACAGCAACAGTATCATGGTAATAGTGACCACCAAAATTCATGTAAGTTTAGACCTGCCCACTTGTTCTAGTCTACTAATGACAGGATCTGTTCATTCATTTCTTGTAAATGAGGTGCAGAGTCTTTTTTTTCTAGTAAGTTGTCTACTTGAAGGCAAGGTTTATGAGTAAAATCTCTCATAGCTTAATGAGGACGTGGGAAATGAAGCTGAATCAAAACTTTTTATTGTTGCTGTCCTGCCTTTCTGTTCACTACAAATGCGGTGCTCTTTGACCTTGGGAAGAGCAATCACCAAGGTCATCTTTCCAACTCCTTCCTCCTGAAGGAAGGGGTAGGAAAGCCACAGGAGTGCAAGTGTAAAGGACATCAGTACTTCACATAATTAATGTTGTAAAATTCCATAGCATTCTTGTGGTTTCCATTCTCCTTGTACAGATAAGCCAGTTGTATTGAGATGCTGGGGTGGACTTCAGTCTGCAGATAAAGACCACAACCTCAGTTAGGAAGCAAAGCCTGCAATGTGTTTATTGTCGGAAAGAAGCTCATCCTGGCAGGATGTGACAGGGTATTAACAACAAACCATAACCCATAATCCAATAAATAGCTGTACAGTCTCCAACTTTTGTTTCATTTTTTGATCAAAACAAGCTACAGATCAAAATAGTTTGGATGTTGCCTTCCATCCTTACACTGAAAGTTGTAACCAAGGTCCATCCTGTTTATATGCTTCTGTTATATCTGTGCAACATCTGACCATCCTCGGCTTAATAACCTTGTCTCCCTTACTTGGGCTGGGCGCTGTATATATCACTATTCTCCTTTTACATTTAAACTTATTGAAGCTGATGGATATTGCATGGTACATAGTTCCTTTCAGGTGCACATTGCTCAGTACTTCAGCAAAATCTTTATATAAGCTGAGCAATACTTCAGGAAGACCCACAATGAATACCAAAGATGGTTTATTTTCATTCATGAATATTGCTTCAATGGATAACAGACTAAATTTTGCTTTGTCATACATGCTTCAGTTACCCTTTCCCCTAAGTGAAATCACTTCATTTACAATAGGATAAAAAAAGGGTTATGTTTGCTCCTTTAGTTGGAATTAATTTCTATTGATTGAATAATGTGTATGTAATGTTTAACTTACTATCTGTTGTGTCTGTTTCAGGTCCTTTTTGATGCCTGGGCAATTTTTAGTTCTTCCCTGTCTCTTCTGACAACTAATCTCTGTGTAGATACACAACTAGTAATCCAGAGTGTGCTTATACATGTTTTTGAGTACACACCATGCTAATGGCATATTTAGAACAAGAGGTGGGTGCTTTCAGCATGTCAACAAACGAAACCTCTACAACCATACAGGAAGTTAGAGGGCACTTTTGCAAGGTGGGAGCGTGTGTGCTTGTGGAAAACACTCTTGGCTTTCCTTTTTAACAAGCTGGCATTTACTATGTGTACAAAAGACTTGAGTCTTCCAGTCAGGAAAATCAAACCATTCTATAGGACTGACTATTTCTTGGCAACAGGATCAAATGTCCTATATATGTGGCATACTGCTGAGTGGCTTTGCATCATGTGCAGAGTGGCTGGTGTAATTGGGAATGGTTGTATAAAGGCCTCCATAGTCAGTGGTGATATCTTTCCCGCATGTGGTTTAGAGATTGGCTCTAAAGATAGGATCTACCTGGACTGTGGAGAAGCAAGGTTTAAGCTTTTTTTTTGGTTTGGAGGGACAAATGTTTGAGCTCAGATCTCATACTCCCCAAGAGTTTTATCATGTGTTTTTTTTCTGAATTTTCTCTTCAACATTAAGGCATCAAGAATATTTCAACATCACTTTTTTAAAATCATGGTATGTAACTATTTGTCAGACAGAGAGAAAAAAAGAAAAAAAAAGGTTGTTTTTTGTTTCTTTTTCCCAGATACCTTTAGTGCTCTCTGTTTTTTTTTCCCTCAACTTATCTCCTAGTACTTAGTGCTCTGTGAATATCTCTCTCTGTCTTTTCTCTGCTTCCTACTTAGAGGGAACATGCAAGGTGGATCCCACAAGGTAGCTGAGCCCAAATGAAGTTTTTTGCTTTATTTTTGTACCACTTTTGTTTGTGCATTTACTACTTTTTTCTTTCTTTCTCTTTCCTCTCTTTTTACATAGTCCTGATACACCTATAAATTGGCCCAAACTCCTTCAGCAGTGACCTTTTCTGGCTGCATGGATTCCTATTTCATGCCAGTGACACTTGGTGGGGCCTGGCTGCCAGACCAGGTGGCTTGTATCTGCCCCACTGCCAACACTGCCAGCACTGCTGCCTGTAGGCATGCACTCCCAGAACAGCCTCTCCATGCCCCACTGTGCAGACAAATGTGTAGCTCTACATTTTGAGTAGCAGAATTAGAAACTGAGTGGACTGAAGTAGCAAATGTTTGCATACAGCTCTGGCAATCAAATGATTCCATTCAGTCAAGTCTGTTGCACTGACACCCTTACAAATCCAGACAGAGTTTCCATTCTCCTCTTCCTATTTTGTCAGCAAAAAAAGAGTTTGAGAGGGCTAGAATTGTGGTTGTAACATCAAATCAGTGGTATTTTCCAATATCTGAGCAGAAATCACAAAAATTGAGGTTAATATACTGAGCATGTGGATAAACTGATTACTCTGTAGCTCCTGGAAAGGCAATCTGACTCTAAGGTTATGAAGGGCTGTGAAATGGAGTATTATGAATGGCTGCTTCCATTGCCATTACTTGGAGCACAGTGCAAGGGAAGCAAGGAAAACTGATATAAATCTATTGGTCTTGTGTCCAAATGTCCTTTTCTTGTTCCTGTCCCCGAAAGTCAATAGGGACTGTATTATTTTATAAATATATTAATATGGCAAGTGCTGAATACAAGCCCCAGTGCTTACTTAATCAACCATTCCCTTAATGAGAGCATTGAGTGTTCAGGAGATGTAGGCACCTAAAGAGTTCACCAGCTTAGAAAAACCAGAATTCTATCTCCAGGAGTCTGAAACAAGAAAGGATATTGGATAGCTGCTGTTTCTATTCTGCAAAGGTAATAAGACAACTGTTTCTTTGTGAAGCTACATGCAAGATTTGTTTTTCTGCATTACATCCCTGTTCTTGGTAATATTCTGACATGCAAACTTCCCTGCAGGTCGGGTTTTTCAGCTTCTCTAAGAGCATTCATATACTTGGATACATAAATAGGTTTGAATGAGGCCAGGATAGCAGCACAGCAGAAGCAGGCACCACACATAGTGTCTGCTTTTGACTTCTTTATCTGTCTTCTTGTCCTTTTCTCTTTCAAAAGCTTGTGGAAATGGCAGAGACAGCCAGCTCCTGCTCACAGCAGGTAGCCTGTCAGACTTGGAATAGAATTCTAACCCAGATCTGCTTTTCTAAATATTGCCTAGTTCAGGGCTCCTGTGCAAGGCTGCACTGAAATCAGAGCTCTTCCTTTTTCGTTCATTGATGGCTGCATGTGTTTTCATCTTTCTTCAGAACTTTTTGTGCCATCCTGCTTCCACTATTTTGCTCTTAGGAATTCTCCCATATTTTTCTCTTCTCTAGTCCCAGGTGCTTTGACAAGATAGGATCATAGCTGCTCAAGTCGATCATGGAACAATTACTGCAAAAAGAAGTGCTGTTCAGCCCAGGGTTTCACCTCATGCCCTCTGATCTATCACAGGCAGTCTTTTCCATTTAGTAGCCTAGCTCTTAGCTTTTCCTCTCTAGATCTAATAACATTTTGATCCTATTTAGAATTCTGGTCTCCACAGCCTCCTACAACATATGGTTCTGTAGTTTAACTATGCTCAGCTTTAAGCCTGTAGTTACAGAATCACAGAATGGTTTGGGTTGAAAGGCACCTTAAAGACTACCTTTTTCCAACACCCATGCCATGGGCAATTTGATAATTTAATTTGATATCCCTTTGTTCTGACATGATGATGATCTGAATAATATTTCTTCTTCATCCGCTCACTATGTTATAATACCTCTACCATATTCCCCCCTATGGTTCTTTCTTTTACCACCTGAAAAATTCTAGCTAATTTAACCTCTCATCGTGCATCATGCCATACATTTGATCAAATTTTTTACCTTTTTTCTGTACCTTTTATAGTTGTGTTATACCCTTTTTGAAACAGATGACTGGAACTCCGTACAGGAGTCAAAACACAGATATATGATTAATAGCACAGTAACATTTAATATTTACTTTGTTATCTCTTTCTGGTAGCTTCTATTAGTCCCATTTATTCTTTGTCATCACAGATTCAAAAATAACATTTTGTGAAAATGGTCTTCAGTGGCTCAAAAATCTCTTTCTTAGTAATGAGAAGAAATTTGAAGACTACAGTTGTGTTCAGACAGGTCTGTTTATTCCTCATTCAGGTTCCTTTGTGTTTATCAACACTAAATGGAATTTTATCTATACTGATTTGAATAGAATTTCATCAGTGTTAGTACTAGGAGGTCCTCTGAAATCTGCCTTCTCAGGAAGATTGCTGTATGTCCTTGAACTACATTCATATATTTTCTAACTCACTGAATTCCCAGGAATCCAGATCCTTGTAGAGCTTACTTGCCTTTTATTAAATTGTTAACTTAGAAGAGGCAACAGAGGGTTGGTGAGAAACCAGTTTTGTAAATGAGTTTTTATTCAGAATCAGGTAAAGTGCCATCATTCTTTCAAATTCATTCTTTTCAAATTCTGTCTTTTCAAGAAATTATTTGTCTCTGAGCACATGTGAAGATAAAATCTGTTTGCTACTGGATAAATTCAACTGTGATGCTGTTTTCTTCATTTTAAAAACCTTTGAGAATAAAATTGGTGCCCAGCTTGACAAACAGTATGTGTGTCTAAAGGAATATCCTCAGGTATCCAGCAAAGTTTTGTCCTGAAACCTGAAGCATTTGGGTCTTCATCAGGACTGTAAACAGTCTTGACTGAACAGCTAAACTACTGAATTTTTCAGAGCAGATATTTTTATTTTCAGAGTGACAGTGGAGAAAGGCTGATATGATTAATGAGCTTCATGTGCCCTCATACCAGCTGGTTTAGCTTTTCCTACAAGGTACATTACTGGATTTAGCCCTACTTTTGAGTTCAGCAGTTGGGTTTTTGTTTTTTTTTTTAGAACATTGCAATTCAGATTCAGGCATTGAACAAATGAGGTTGGAAGGAACCTTCATATTAATGAAGGAAGATTGTTTTGTCCGCTCTCTGTTTTCAGTGAGTGGGGGGAAAAAATCATGCACTGGAGGTTAATACTCCTTGCATTTCTGAACATATCTAAATACAGAAAGACAAAGATAAATAACTGCCTGTGTTACTTAGACGGGGTGGGATGGTACAGTGTGCAGGCATTTTTCCTGACTACAAGAGAAGGTTAAATTTAGGTACCACATACAGTCTACCTAATTAATTAATAAATATCTGTAGCCATATCAGCCTAGAGAGTTCAGATGGGGAAAGAACTACCAATTTCTTATATGATATGTATTTGCTCCTTTACATCTACTCCAGAGATCCAAAGTTCAAATCCTCCTTCCTCTTCTTTTCATCACTGCTTTTCACTTAAGAGGAGGGGAACACAAAGCAGGTAATCAGTCATATTCCACTAACATGACACGGCGTTGTGAATGTCATGTATCAATTGCTAACAAAAGAATTTGCTGACAATATGTAGAGCACCAATATTTAAGAAAAATAAAAATCCGTGGATCATCATGTTCACAAAAACTATCCCTAATTAATTACTCAAGGGTTTTACTTCCCTCACAGTGTAAAAGGGACTGAAAACAGGATCTTAGAATTGTAATATGATTTTAGCATAAAATACAACCAGCCTGTTTTTAAACATGGTGGTTAAAGTCTGAAGTGGCTCTTCTGTTTTCAAATATAAGAAAAATGTAATGAAATGTCATTGGACATAAAAATGTGTTCAGAATGCTTTGGCTGCTTCAGGAAAATCTCCTTTCTGTATAAATCTGAAGAGATTTTCTTGACTGATGAAAATAACATCCTACTTTTTTACTGTTATAACCAGTTTTAATTATTGCTGTGACATTGTGTACTGAAGGTCTTATTCAAAATCTAGTTGAAGTGTTTCATGATATCTCACTAAGCTTTGAAAATAAAATATTGAGTCAACTCCAGAAAAACATCATGCTGAGTGTAATAATATTTCAAAGAATTTTTTTAAAGAAAATTTTTTTAAAGTACTTGCAAATGTACTCCTTCCTCTTACTAATTGCTTTAGAGTTGAAAACTAAATTTCCTGATTTTACACTGTCTATCTTCCTTCATTCCTCTGCTCAGCCTGACATTTTTCAAAGGAAATGAGGCTCTGTGCAGATCTTCCATTTCCAAGCATGACAGTAAGTGAGGATTAAACTTTAAACCTTCTTGAAGTACACTGAAATGACTAACCTTAGATGAAAAATGCCCCAACATCTTTATCAAATATTTGATCCTAAACATCTGATGCCAGATACTGTTCCCATGAGAAAAAGAAAAGCAACACTGTTCCAAGTGGACAAACATCATTTGCTACCAGTGGCAACAGAGCAATAATGAGCAGGATGTGCACAGCTCTGCTGGCTGTGACCTAGGAATCTGATTCATGAGTGCCACAGCAGCTGGATTGAGCAACAGGAGGCAGAACAACTGGTCAGATTAAGAAGGAAATGTAACAGCTATGAAACTCTGCCTTCTACTACAAACAATACAGCCACATTCACGCCCCAGATACAGTACCTTTATTTCATTGCAAAAATGATGTCTGGCTCCAGAGTTTGACTTTGAAAAGGAAGGAACAGAGCAGTTAGTTTTCAGTTTAACTTCCCTTCTACATGTGGGGTGCACTCTAGCTCATCTGATTTTTTTATCTACAGTATAGAAACTTACCTCTGAGTTGGTGACCCCAGGATCTCTTTAGCTGCTATTAAGGGCTATAGATACTTTTAAGGCATCATTCATCTAGACTATCTGAGCCACCAACTTCAGAGACAGATGAATTATGGCCCACAACTACCAATTTTTCTCAACTGGCAGTCAAAGGATCCTGGAGTGATTAGCTTAAATGTAGATTTCTTATGCATATATCTCACTCTCTGCAGTGTCCTAATTGAGCTCCCTAAGGCCTTTTTCTACAAAGAGAACTGGTTAAAATCTTTTCTGACAGCAGTGCCCACTTAATTTCATGAACCAGTTTCTGTTAAAGGAAGTAATGGGGTATTTTTCTGAGATGGAAAGTAAGCTTCTTGATGTATTTGTATACACTTATTTTCAGTCTAAAGGATGTGGTTATATATGTAAACAGAGAAGTTTTTTATGAAAAACCTTAAAGTGTGCACTCTCATGATTTTTTTTTTTTTTTAATTGAGGGAGAGTTTAGAAACAGTGATTCAATCAGAATCCAAAGTTGTCTTCGAAGTCTTCTTGTTTAACATTTGTATTCTGACTAACTGTGAGATTATGTTTTAGGATTTAGTGAAGTCTGAAAGCTTTCTTTTGGCTAGATCTGATTGTGCTGTGTAAGTACTTGTTTTCAATTTAAAGACAAGCTGGAAAACTTGGATGAACAATTCAGTTATCCCACAAAAGCTAAAAAAAAAAGAAAAAGGTGGCTGGAATGGGTTCAGGCTGTGTAAGAGATTATTTGATTAGAAGAGACCTCTCTCCTGAGTGGCAATTGAAGTTTATAAGTTTCATGGCCAAAGAAATAGTCAAACATATGCCCAGAAAAAACTATTTGCCCCTCTGCATCTGTCAGTGTGAGCTCTGTACAGGCTTTTTTTTCCCCATTGGATGTGTTCTAGGGGGAACTTTGAGAATTGCAGTGTCACCAGTATGAAGCCTGGAGACACTCAAAGCACCAAGTTTGACTGCCTCAAGCTTTCAGTGTATTCTCATAAGCCCACACAACCTGGGAATCTGAGCATCCTTTTACACATCTGAAAAACATATTTTCACATCGTGGAAAACTATGCTAGTATCCATTCAATTCTTACGAGAGAAAATAATCCATGTGTTTGTAATTTAACTATGAGAGTACAGTGTACAGTCAAGAGCAAACAACAAAAATGTTATGAAACCCTTGATTTTAAGTAAAAAACTTTGAGGGTGCTTTCCTTTGGCATGCAGAGTGGGAACCATCTCCTACAACTGCCTGGGAGTTTCACTCAGCAAATCCCACTATTGGGACTCAGTGACACTGATCTCCATATCTATACTCATCTCTTGCAGCAAATTAAAACTGAGTATTCTGCTTGTGAATTTCTCCTGGGCTGGTGGCAAGCATGTGTGACCCTCAGTGCATTTGGGTTGTGAGATGAAAATATTCTGCAGACCTTTCTGTTTCCCTGTGATTACTGGACAACCAATTTGACAATCCTGTTGGCTTCTCCACAACCCGCACTGTTAAATTTGTCTAACTGGGAAGAGCTGCAAAGAGGTGAGCTTGTTCCATCAGACACTTCAAGGAAAAGAGGAGATTAATGGTACCTTTTCTACCTCCCTTCTCTGGTAACAGCAGAAATGGCTGGTGTGGTTTTCTTAAGTTTGACCAAATATTACCTCTTTATGTCTCTATGCTCTTGTTTTATAGAATATGGGTAGATGAAAAAGTCTGTCATTTGTCAGCTACCTTTTTTTTCTTTCTTTTTAATTGAACAATATTTGAGCAGGTTGATGAGCCTGAAAGAAAAGACTATGCAGGTGTTTTAAAATAGATATCTGTCATCTTCATGATAGGCAGATGTTAATTTATACTCTTTTTTTTTTTTTTTTTTTGCATACAATATATCAACATTTTTCATGACTGTCATAATCACTATCCAGTATTTAATTTTCTGCAACAGCTTTTTCACTGGATATCCTCTAGTAAGAGGATTTAGACACAAGATGTACAGAATCTCCTTCTTCAGAAGCCAAATCAGCATTGTATCATTTTTGTCCCAGCAGATTGAAATAGAACAGGAAAGGTAGAGAAAGAAAAGGAAATAGTGGAAAAATCAACACATTAGAAGTATCTTAGAAGAGTGCAGTGACTTTCAGAAGTAGTACGGTCAACTAAAATGGAGTATTAGCTGTATGTTTTGTTCTTGGGTAGGCATAAATGAAACACTTACAAGAATTGTCAAAGTAAGTCACTAATTTATTTTTTTAAATGTGCTGAAGGATCTTTGTATCTACAAATTCTAGTCATGTTTATTGTCTCTTTTAGCTCAGATAAATTACTTATCTTCAGCTCTTCTGTCTTTTATATTAAAACATATGAATGCTATATCCATGTTTACTGTACCCAGAATAAATTTCCCTTTTTTCAGTATGCTGTCAAACCATATATACATGTGACCTTTAATTTCTTTCTCTTTCTTGTTTCACATACATAGATGCATTAAAATTCTGTAAGTTGGGTATATTTACTTTCAGTTACACTCACATTTTCACCTCTATCACTCTTTAATACAGTCCTTATTTATATTTTTGAATGCAAATATTTCTTTTCAAACATTTACAATCTGTTCAGAATTTGTTCCTAATTATTGTTGTTTTTAACAAGAAACATAGATAGTAGTCTTGAGGTGGGTCCCAAGAAAGAATACAATAAAATGGAGTAGTAAAACTACTCTAGTGTGTATGTGTGAGTGTGCATTGTTTAATAATAGGAAGTGGATGCAAGAGGTTTTGTGAGTCATACTGTCACTGGAAGATGACATGAAGCAGGTTAGGTCAATACAGCCAAAACCAAAAAAATTCAGGTTTATATTTCGCTTAGGTTCTCATTCCTAAACTGAACAACCATTGGAGTCCTTTAATGCTACTTAATTTTTAATGTTAAAGAATAATGATCAGTGAACTTTTTAATAAAATTGTATAACCATAGAATGATTTGAGTTGGAAGGAATCCTCAAAGATGATCTAGTTCAGGGACAAGGACACCTTTCACCAGATCAAATTACTTCAAAACACCATCCAACCTGACCTTGAATATTTCCAGTGATGGGGAAACCACAACATCTCTGGGCATCATATTTCAGTGTCTCACCACCCTCACAGAAAATAATTTCTTCCTAACATCTAATCTAAATCTCTTTCAGTTTAAAACCATTGCCACTTGTCCTGTCACTACAGGCCTTACTAAAGCGTCCCTCTCCAACTTATAAGCCCTCTTTAGATGTTGCAAGTCTGTAATAAGGTCTCCCTAGAGCCTTTTCCATGTGTTGAGAACTGGCTGAATGGCAGATCCCTGACAGCTGTAATCAGTGGCACAGGGTCCAGTTGGAAGAATTTCTTTACTGTTCAGGCACTGGAACAGATTGCCCAGAGAGGCTGTGTAGTCTCCTTCACTGGAGATATTCTAGAACTTTATGGATGCAATCCTGTGCAATGTGCAGTGTGACTCTGCTTAAGAAGGTAGATTGGACCTTCCAATCCGTTCTGTGATACTCTCCTCCCCGCTGAACAACCCCAGCTCTCTCAGCCTTTCCTGATAGTAGAGATGCCTCAGCTCTGACCATTTTTGTGGCCTTCCTCTGGACCTGCTCTAACAGGTGTACATCTTGTACTCTAGACTCCAGAGCTGGATGCAGCAGTCCAGGTATCACCAGAGTGGAGTAGAGGGGCAGAATCACCTCCTTTGACCTGCTGGCCATGGCTTCTTGATGAAGGCCAGGCTGCAGCTGGCCTTCTGCGATGTAAGTGCTCATTGCCAGCTCACATTCAATTTTTCATCCACCAGTATTCCCAAGCCATTCTCTGCAGGGCTGCTCTCAAATCATTCATTTCCCAGTATGCATTGATATCAGGGATTGTTCTGACCCAGGTGCAGGACCCTGTACTTGACCTTGAAGTTCATGAGATTCCCAAGGGCCCACTACTCAAACCTTATCTCAAGCAAATCAACTGCATCAGTCAGTTTGGTATTATCTGCAAACTTGCAGAGGTTGCACTCAATTCCACTGTCTATGCAATTAATGAAGATACTACATAATACATAATACTGGTACTAATAGGGGCCCTTGAGGGACAGCTCTCATTACTTTTCACTTGGACATTGAGTCATTGACAATAGCTCTTTAGAGGTGATAAACCACATAATTCTTTATCCATCTATAGTCTGTCCATTAAATCCATATCTCTCCAATTTAGTGTCAAGAATGTTGAGTCAAAGTCCTTAAAGAAGCCCAGGTAGATGACATCCACAGCTCTTCCCTTGTTCATTGATGCAATCATTCCATATTCAACTTGACTCTTTCTTTGTCAGCAGAAGAGTGTCAGGAGTAACTCTGAGTCAGTTCATTGAGTTACCCTGATGGTAAGATATAGCTAGTGGAAAAACTGTCCACAAAGCACATGGAATTACTTTACTCCTTGTCATTACTTTGAATAGAGGAAGTTATTTCTGAAAATTTGATATAATATAAACATAACACAGACTTTATATTTTCTTGTAAGACTTGCAAGCATGAATGCCATGCCTCTATGATGTTTCTGTAAAGGGTTTTCACTAATTGAATGTGGGTAATTACAAGTAGGACAGTCTTCATTGTATCTCTTTACTTATACTTACAGATACAAAGGTAGTAATGAAAGATGTGCAGATAACAAGCACACTCATGCTGGAACTTCAATGACATACGCTGCTGACCAGAAATAAAATCAGATACACTAAATCATAATACAATACATGTTGCAGCACAGACTTTCTCTATGAGATGTTTCAATAAACTAAAGTATCTATCAAAATAATTTTGATGAATGGATTGTCCTGGTCCAAGTGAAGAATTTTTTCACATAAAAGATCGATTTGATAACATAAAAATATTTATCATAACATACCAAATTTTTCAATATTTTTTTGCAATTTATCACCCAGACATTTCCTTTTTACCTCACTGAAATATTTTTTTCAGCTCTGATGTATTAGATTAAATACGTCATGAAAACAGGAGAGACAAAGTACTTGGCTCCCCATTCTGATGTAAAAACACCCCTTTTCAAACCCACAAGAGAGGAATTCAGATTTTCAAACAATTGTATAATGAAGATATAATCTGGAGTGCATATTTAGTCAGCAGAAGAGTGAAGTTTTTCACAGAAGAAAGTTAAGATGTTCAGTGTTACTGCAACAATGAGCATATATTTCAGATATTTTTATCCAGGAAACAGGGAAAGAGATGATGTTCTGGCCAACAGATGAAGTGATATTTCAAAATGTCTGAAAGTGTCAGTTGCAAAAATATAGTCTTTTAAAAGAGGATGAAAGGATATTTCCTTTTTAAGGGACTTTTGAAGATCCCAAGGGGAATTTTGATGTTTAGATCTAGTTGTATCTGTTTTTAACTGCTTTTGGATATACTTTGAATCTTCTCTGGGTGGCTGATACATTTCATTCTACTGATGCAATGTGCCAGCATTAATCTTTTAGTTTGAGAGTGGATTTATTTGTTAATATTTTGAAGAGGTACATAACTCATGTGAAAATCTCCAGGTTAATTCTGAAATGAGCCTGGCCCCTTTCAGTGTAAGAAATTGAGGTAGTAACTACATGTTTCATGGTCTGAGGAATTAGAGAGGGGACTTGGCAATGTAGGTGGACCTCTGAAAGGGCTGTAAGCACTGGTGTCCATATAGTGTGCAAGCAAAGGAAAGAATTTGCAGTTGGAGATCTGGTACAACTGAAGAAGAAAGATCCAAGGTTGGGTCCAAATAATCTGTCATTTTACTATCCATAGCCACCTAGACACAGACTAGAAACCAAAGATTATTGAGGTTCTCCCCTGAGACTAGAAACTTAGATGGCCAAGTACAAACTAAGTAGTTGGCAGAGGGGAAAGAGCTCACCTGCAATATGGTAGCTGAAGCAGTCATGCAGTATCTTAAAGTAAAAATAGCAAATGTCAATGGGGAAACCTAGATTGCTGCTAATATAAGCAAGAAGGAAGGGAAACCTTGAATGTACCCTTAATATGCATCTGTTCCTTTAACAGGTAGCTGTTTCTAGGGCTCCTCAGGAAGCTGAATTTCCCTCCAGAAGCTTTTTGATGTACTAATTCTATAACTGCAAGAGTTGGAACCAGGACTACTGATGAGCTTGTGCAATACTTCTTTCAATAAGCTGTTATAAATGCAGATGGCTGGAAAGCAATCACAGGAAGTTTAGGACACTATTTTCTAAGGCAACACTGACTTAGCAGCTACTGGGGATCTTTCCTTGATGGCTATTTGGGGTCGGTGCAGCTGGAAGAAGTAAAAGGAATTAAAGCTATTTTGTCATTAAGTTTTATGTTGATAGAGGATTTCCAAATGCTTTTTTGTAAACTCTGTCCCAGAAATTTTCCTCATGGCTACAATAACCCCTACCAGAGTACAGACAACCATAATCTGCCATGCTTTAAATGTTGAAAAATGCTGAGGTTTTCTGTTACAATGCAGATATGAATTTGTTTATCTTTCAACCTGACTGATTGAAATCACTGTTTAATAAAATTTCCAAGAGACTAAGAAATGTACTTTTAGTACGTATTTGTTTTGAACAGTTTTTCATATTGCATTTTCTGCTTTTCTTGAACACATGAGCAACATATTTATTGGCTCAAGCAGAGAACAGCTGGCTGATCCACAAAAAAATAAAGCCATGAATGAATTATTCTGCTTGTCCTAAACATATAAAACAAACCCATCTACTACAGCAAACAACTCAGGATTTTTGTTTATTTTGCACATTTTAGAAAAGCTATTTTATGAAGTAAAAATAAAAGACTTTTAAGAAAGTTTTAGTGGAATTGCCTCTATCTACTCATTTCACCTGGCAGTCTTTGCTTGCTAAGAGCTGTAGTAATTTAGTTAAAGAATATGCATCTATCAGTCTCTTTCACCTGGGTGAGCTTTGGCTTACTAAGAGCCACAGTAATTTAGATAAAGCAAATTCTGACTCATTTTAAAAGTGAGTACCACTTTACAGTGGTCCTGCTGTTGATCATGGCCCTGGGTGACATGCTCTCCCTGAAACCTACCTCTACAACCCCTTTGTAGTGTAAGGTGGTTACACCAAAACTCAGAGCCCTTTTTTTTTTTTTTTTTTTTTTATGGGTGGGTCAGGCATAGGTAACTGCAAACTGATTCTCAACATTTTGTTCTTTATTGCTGCGCTAAAATGAGAAATCTACTTTGTGGATGACTTTTACCTCTCTGACAGTGTTCCCTCAGCATCTTTCCTTCCGGCATTAACAAGTGATTTCCATCTTCTCTATAAGGCCGTCTTTGAGTTTTTGTAATTATGCTAACTCATTGCTTTATTATTCCCTTACTCCTTCATGTTAAAACTGAGCTTGGGTTTTGTTGATGTTCCGCTTCCTTGAGAAACTGCTGGCAGAGAGGAATGTGCCCAGATATTTACCGCTTTTTCTCCTTTTCCTGTCAGAACCGCTGCTAGGGAGGGCCTGAGGCAGTCTGGCAAACTTGCCGTGGAACAGCTCAGGGGGTATTTGTGCATGGGAGATTTACTCCTGGAGAGTTCAGATCTGTCTGGACATAGGGCAGGTGTGAGTTCTTCATGTGCGTGAGTAATTGCTCTGATACATGGCAAATAGCGTAAATGCATGGTATTCCATGGAAGAGCTGATGCTGTGCTTAAATACAGAAGATTTAAGGTCTGTGGAAAGCCTAGTCACAGATCCTAAGCATAGATAGGTGTCAGACAGTAAAGATCCCCTAATGCAATGCTAGGAAACCAGCATTGCTCAGCCTTGAAGTTTTCTTGTACTCCCAATGGGAATAGGATGGTGGATGTGGGTAGGGATGGGGATTCTTGTTTGGTGAGGAAGGGTTTCTTTAAAAGTGGACATTCTGATACCACAGGCATATTTTGTATACTTAATGTTCTTGAGACACTAGCTTCGACAGAAGGACACAGCTTGGAGCTGGTATGCATTTGGTTTGTTTTCTGGCTTTGTGCAGAAGCCAAAAGCCATTCCATTTATTTGTCACAGACTTCATCTTGCTACATCCTGCTAAAGCACAGTTTAAGATCCAGCATGGCAAATCAGATGGCAATAGCCACAGCACCCAAGCTAATGCGTGAAGTAATATGTAAAAGTCCCTCAAGATCAGGATTCAGTTTCTGGGATCCACACCAAACACAGTGCTGCTAACAAATGACCTTTCAAAAATTTTCCTACCAGAATGAGGGCAAGGTCCAAGAGCTGGTTGAACAGTTAATTGTGCTTCCCTAACATGACTACTCCATGCTGCTCCCTTTTATCCCACATGTTTTTACTGTGTTAATTGCCAAAGACAGTAAATAAGAAGGATTTTGTCTTACATCAGACTGATAAGAGCTTTGATAGAGGTTTATTCTATACTTCCACAAAGGTGAAGCAGTATATATTTTAATGAAAATCTCCAATCCTGATTTTGTTTATGTGGCTGTTGGTATGGGAACTGTTTATTTTTATTAATCTCCTAAAAGGACATCCCAGTTGCCTTCTTATTAGTCTGTAAATTGTTTGGAGTTAAAATTGGTGTTGTTCAAAAGCTGTTGGTGTGCAAGGTTTAACTGTCCCACCTTTGTACAAAGTCTTTGAAAAGTTTGCATATTATTATCAGAAGGGATAAGAAAAAATAAATTGTAGTAATAAACTGGAGGAGAACATAATAATCAGATGTTTTTAAAGTATTGCTATACTTGCTGAAGGAGAGTCAAGATACAGTGACTGTATGTTTAGTCAATTTATTCTTGCAAGAATCTGAGATCAAAGTAAATTCTTTCCCACAGACAATCTTATCCTACAGATCATTTTGTCCTTCAGTATAAAGAAAAGACACTGTATTTTTTTAAACATTGGCTAAGTATCTCATACAGGAAAAATCTGACTACTCAGTAAATTGTCCTCATTTAAGATGACAAAGTAATTTTCTCATCCATAGTTCGGTTTGATTAGTTTGATTACCTACTTTGAATATCTGTTGCTTTGATGACTTGGACATATTCATCATGTCTCTACTTATGACCTTGCTTTCTGCTAGGGAAGGAAAAAAGTCCTTTCTTTAGTTTGCTTCTACAACTTATGTAGTGGCTTGGCTTATGCTAATTTGTGCATTTGTTCATCTTTTTAATAAAATCCTTATATATTCTTATCTGTTTGAGATTTAGCTGACAAATTGAAAAGGTGCTGGCAAATTGAAAAGGTGCTGGCAAACTCCTACAAACCATTTGTGTGATGCTTATCTCTACCTCCTAAAATAGTACCACACTTTTCATAGGTAGTGTCAATGACACAGAAGCATCCTACTAATGTAATGTTTCAATACTGTAGCAATCATTTAGAAAACTACAAACACATCTTGCCTGATTTCCCTTTTTTTCCCTGGGAAATCTGGATAAGATATAGGGCTCCAGTTCTTCAGTATATTTTGCCATTCCAGGTTGGACCTATTGCAGTCCTCTCCAGAAGCAGATCGTATGAATATGGAGGATGTTATCTTAATCTCTGTGTCTACTTTGTTTTCCAGTTTGTTTTGACAGGCTTCCTTTTGTCTTCAGCTTTTCATCTTCAGCCACTTTCCTTTCTGAATCTTAATTATTTCTTCCATTCAGAGTCAAATGAGCATTTGCCCTTAAGCCAGGTTTTCCTATTCCAAGGCACACTTCCTACTCCCAACATAAACTGTCTCTATATCTAAGCAGGATTTTCAGATTTTTCAAATACAATTTTTTCAAACAAAAACACTGTAAGAAATAAAATTATTATTTTCTCTGTAAAATTGAGGTATATGAATAGATAGCTATGGTAATCCATCTTTTGTCTGCAAAAACACTGTTGTAGGGCTGGAAATTATAGCAAAAGTACAACAAAACCTTGAAATGACCTCCACCTTCTTGTTTATTTTATTGTCAAAATTTGCAAGTTAATAAACATACAGCATACATTTTATCAGTAGAGAGAGGCATACTAGGCTTTCAGCTTTCTCCCTCTCTTCCCCTCTCTTAGGACTGTAAACAGCTTAAAGCTGTCATGCTGAAGTAGTCTCTTGTAAAGAAGGATTTAGTTCAGTGGTACTTAAAGGTTAATGAGTTTTACCCAGAGACTGAGTAATCTTTTGGACTAGCCCTGGCTAGCATATCTAGCTCAGTAATTTGCTGCATGGTTAGATTATCAGGATGCCTACATTACAGCTACCTAAATACTCCCTTTATTCGTCCCAGCTTATTCTCTCTTAAATTTCCATCAAAACAACCTAATTTTCTGCAGAAAATATGTATTAAAATGACCTTTACATTTTATATTTTGTAAGTAAATCACACTGAAGTTAATGTGAATCTTTCCATTTACTTCAGAGGACTTTGCATCTAGCACTAGAGATGTTTTTTACAATTGTCTTGTACCTTGTGGTTTGCTCCATTGAAATGATAGGCTGACTGTGAAATTGTAAGTCAGGGATCTTTGCAAAAGGGAAAAAAGAAATAAGCAAAGATACACAAATTCTATCACAGATCACACTGGATCTTTGTCATAATAGGGTACTTCAAAACAGTATTTCTCAGACACTACATACATAGCCTGTCTCTAGGGGGCATGATATTTCATGCAAAGTCCTGACTCCTCGTGTAAATTTCACACAGTTATTAGAGCTTCCAGAAACAGAAAATCTGTTCAATGAAAAATGATACCTTAGCAAAAGTGTCTTGTAGTTTTGCTGGTATTTACTCTAAAATTTACCAGTGCGGCAGTCTTTCCTTTTCTTGGTCATTTCCAGATGATAAACTCATTTATTCTAGAAGAAGTTCTTGCTTTATGTCCTGAAGAACATGTCTTACTTTCATGCTATTGAATTTTGGTGTTCACAATGCTTCAGCCATTTCTTCCTGTCCAACAAGCCAATCCTTTCCACCAACTGGATCTATTAAGTTCACACCACCACCACCATCTTTCTACTTTTTGTGCCAACCCATAAAAACAGAAAGTTAAATCTGTTCCGTCAGTGATACCCGAGGAGCTCTGTTCATTCTCTCTTTCATTTCCAAGGTCTTAATGTCTAAGAAGAGCCATCCTCCCACCCATCAGTTTATTATTCGCTTTGCAAAACTTGTGCAAATTCCATTGCTCTTAATTAAATAATTTCTCAAGTAAGCCCATAGCTAAGTAACTTAATAAAATCTAGTTGATGCACTGTTTCCAAATTTCATCCACTCCAAAAAAAGATTGTTATTGCAGTTATCAGGCTGATCTGCCATGCTCTAAATTAGATGAACATTTATTTCATTGTATCTTACTTCTTACTTGTCCTTTGTGTTTACTTTTTAATTTCTAAATCAGCTATGCTCCTTATGAAGTTACATTAATGGCCACCTCCCATGTCCTTCTTTTCTCGTAATAGTAGGTTTGATATTTTCCAATCACAATGCAGGTTCAGGTCTGTAATTTCATGTATCAACTCAGAATTCATGATGGAGGTTATTTAATTTCCCTGATAGGAAATTAAAATAAACTCTCTGCGAAATAAAGTCTTCTGTGTAAAGAAGTGTAAGCCATAGTGTCCAAGGTAGCTGCCCTAACTCTGGCTGTGACAGGATCACCTCAGTTTTGACAAAGTAACATTTTTTTCATTTGTTTTAACCTAACTACTAAACCTAATACTATATAAGCAGGTTGTCAAAAATGGAGCAATCTGTTTACACTGGAATATCAAAATAAATCCTGAACTTCTTAAATGCCATATTTTAATTAGAGATTAAGAAGAAAAATCGACACTGTCTGTAGGCTAACAGAAGAAAAGACTCCTGAGAAATTTTCCCTTATAGGCTTCTTCAACAGGCTTGAGTGGAGTTAAGCAATTTATCTCTTTTTCTCAACAGGTTTCATAATAATGTGATGCTTGTCTTCATCAGGAGAAAGGGAATTCTGTTCTTTTCCACACTGACTGCAATTATTCCCCCTTATTTTTATCAGAACTTAGTGCCCACACTAGTTCAGCAGTGACTGTTCATAACACTCTGTGTGAATCCTGTAGAGTCACAAAGGTCTTCCTCCACATGTCATTACCAAACTGCAGCATCACTGCAAATCTTCCAGTCAAAAATGTATGTTTTTCTTTATCTAATTTTGAAAATATTTACAAAAAATTTAAATAGGTGCCAAATTAAGACATTCCAGAGTTGCAAAAATACCTTGCTGGATAGTTATCTACCTAGCCCTTAATTCTGTTTCCTTGTATATTTAATATGTCTACAGAATTAGGCAGTGATTCTATGAAGAAAAATAAGTTGTAGTCACATAATCAAAGACTATGGCTTAATGTAGATGCACAAGGGACCACAATAACTTTTCTTGAGATGAATTCACTTTTCATCTTAAATAATACTGGTTTTAAATTGTTGTATGATACTTCGAAAACACTTTTCACAAAGTGCTACAAACTCATGAAACCCTCCTTGTTTGGTAAGAAGAATTTGAAACCTTACGTGTAGCAGCAGACACTGCTTTTATTTGCACTGGAGGACAAACTCAGTTGACTGGCAACCAAGACAGATGATATTGGTTAAATGAAACATTCTCAATATGATGTGCCAGCACGGTAAATAATATCTAGAGATGGTCAAGCTCACAGAGCAGAACAGTTTTCATGTATCTTGTTCCTACCTGGTGCCATGCATTTCTAAAGCCATTAGAGGTCTGATGGTGATCTGGACACAGCCCTAGAACAGCTCTTTTCACACTTTGACAGGAGTGATTTTCATATTCAAATGTCAGAAAAGAAAAAATTCATGGGAAAGTTTATAGACTGGTCTGTAGCCTGTATACAGTCTTCCCTATCAAAAGCTTGCTGTGGTCACAGATCCATTGAAGTATCAAACAGTAGGAAAAAAAACCCATCACCAATTGATACCTCAGGAGGCTAAACAGGTTTCTGATAGAAAACAAACGGGTAATTGTTTTAATTCTTGAAGGAATTGTCAACCATGGAAGCAATCCCGAAGTTTATCTGGTCTGGTACAGAACATTATTATTTTTGTGAGATAAATCTTGCCTTTTTTTTTCATGAGTACAGAAGGATTGCTACATGGCAGAACTGTATTTTTACTGACCTAAACAGGAATTGTGGTTGTTTTGCTATGTAGACAAAAAGGATAGTAGATCAGGCCTGTTGAAGTTCAGCAGCTACTGGAATAAACATGTGCAAATAAACAGGATGCATACCCTGGCTTCTTAGCCACAATAGCAACTTTTAACTGCTTCCAGGGCTGCTTATTCCATTTAATGTACTGTCTCCAGTATCCAGACTGGCTTGGGTGGGAGTAAGAAGAGCCTTCATGTTACTTTACGTTCGGTTCTTTTGTCCCACAATTCATTCATTGCCATCAATCTTTAATATTCACATGCAGAAAAGAGACTGAAGTGTTGAAATAATCTTGTTCATTGCTAGGTTACTGAACCTAAACATTACATCATTTTCCACATTAACAATACGTTACACCACATGAAGCAAAACTGCTAGCAATTACTTGTTTCTTAAGCAACAGATGAACTACAAACTCATATTGTTATACAATTGTTTGAAATACTCTAATAAGAGTATGTAAAATGTATTAACTGCTGTGCAACACAGAAATAAAAATAGAGACGGAGTCACTTGTACATATAATCTCACAATTGAGCTGTTACATTGGCCATCATTTCTCAACAAGATATAGTAAAAAATGTTATTTGACACTTACCTTTAAATTCTAAATATCTTGTTTATTAACCGCTCTCCAAGCATTTCCAACAATTTAACCCACAAGCTGAAGATTTTGGTGTTTCTAGCTGAAAACTGAAGACATTCAAAGAACATATTTTTTTTAAATGTTTTTAAACATTGAGTAAATGTTAAATGTTTAGTGGAAGGTTGGAAAAAGGCAAAATCTTTCCATCATACATTTAAAGAAAAGTGTGCACACTCCAGTGAACAAAACCAAATTATTTATATAAGCATACAGACACAAAATTTATCAGTCTTGTTTCCATAAAGGGAATATTAAGCTCCTTAAATATTTTGGATAAGGAATAGTCAAATACATCGATTTTTGAAAGGTAGAGCAAAACTTTTTACATTGTGGCCAGTTACATTCTCTCAACTTCCTATCTAAAAAAAATGATGCTCCCCTTTTTGTTCGAAAGATGTGTACATCTGAGTCACTTTCAGATGTCCCTCTCTATTACGCATGGTAGTTCACTCTTGCCTTTAATCAATCCTGTATTTTCTCAGGAAAAGTATTGTCAAATTCAGGGTTGTCCTCTATTTCCAGCTTTGCAACTCACATAGACATTTTTATGGCATGGACTAGTCATTTTTTGCTTTAGAGTGACAAAGATTTACTGAGCAAGGTCAATAAATACAGAAGTACTACACTAAAAACAAATGGCCTTAAGCAGTGCTTTTTTTGTGCATGTTGCTTTGCTCTTAAGCCTGTCACAACAATAATACCTCTTTGTCAAGGGCAGATAAGAACAGACAAGAAACAATAAATAAATGAATTGAAATCCCTGTTTGTCCGTTACCATCTGTTTATTGTACAGAAGGAACAAGATGAAAATACATTTTAAAATGAACTTTTAATAGAACTTTTATACTTTTTAAAATTAATCTCTATTTTGTGCTTATCATGCTTATTTTTAATAATTTCTATTATTTTAGATCCCATTTCCATATCTTCTCTCTTTCCACCCTCTTTCATCTTCTTTAGCCACCTCCATTTCCTTTTAAGTGGCAATGCTAAAGAGCTCCAGTAAGAGGTACTGCTGTCTGTAATATTCATCTAGGACCTTTAGTAGTTCAAGGAAGACACCATCTCTGACATCTTCCTTGCTTTATGCTGTCAAAATCTTCCCATGAAGTTTCCATCTAGTCTCTTAAAGGAGTGGTGCAATCTGTCACACATCTTTTATTTAATTTGCCATTTCTTCTGGCTTCCATCCACTTCGCCTGGTGTCAGTGCTTTAACTCCCTATGTACTTTACTGGTCTCTTCATAAGAAATTATATGTATGAATATTTTTCCTGCATTCAGCCTAGATATGTCTCTCTCATATAACTCAATATAAAGCTTATCCTTGGAATACAGCTGGGAAGAAGTGGCTTTACTATGTGTGTCCTCATGTCTGACACAATTAGTTGTTCCAGACAGGTGCACATCAGTCACAGGGTGGGACATCAAGAAAGGAGGCTGTGAGATCAATACATTGTTTTAGCAGGCCAGGTTCCTCCTGTGTGGCACTGTTCAAGACAAATCAGTTTTAACACGTGGAGTGGAACACATGTAATCAGTGAAACTGTGGAGGAACTAAAAACATTGACTCGATGGTGGAGAGTTCATCACAATGACAATTGAATCTAGTAAGGACTATCAGGAATTAATTTTTTATTGATGAATGGAATGTGTTTATGCTGTAAAAGAAAGGGTATCTGAGGGGTATAATATGAGGGGAAAATTCAGATGGGTAAGAAGTTGAAAGGCAAGAGAAGTTCAAGTCTGTGGGTGGCAAAGGATAAGGAACAAAAAGGAGGGGGATGGAAGACAAGGGGAAGGAGGAGTGGAATGAGATTAAATTAGAGTTTTGATTGTCTTATTTTTGTAATCCTTCATTAAACAGACAGTGAGATCCAGTGAGAGTTATAACAGAGAAAAGGTGAGAAAACCTTGATTAGAAATTTAAAGCTGGCATTTAGTTTGTCAGTCATGTAAGAATTAGTTTTAAACAGAATCAATAAAAAGTATTTTTTAAAAGAAATGAAACTCACAATCTGGACCATGATGTGATTTGAATAGCTAAAAGATATTATGCAGGACTCGTGGTTCATGTTTGTTGGGTTAAATAACATTTTCTGCTTTCACAGGATTTTCCTATATGATGGTGAATAAGACGTACAGAAAACTGGAACCTGGGTTTCCCAAAGGCCAACATGCAGTCCAGTATTAAGTAACAAACATTTAAGTGAGAGCACATACTAGAAGTAAACTCATTCACTCCATGTTCTTAACAGAAGATGTAACAATTTAATAGATGTTTATATTTCTTAGAATTTTTCTTCTTCACTAAACTCAGTTTACTATCTCACTTTCTTAAACGAAATATGAATTTAATATTTCACTTGAATTAAATACTGAATTATGTCATGTTTAATTAGCTCAGACTCCCACAGTAATGACTGCACACACAGTGTTTTAAACGGTTACTAATATTCTATGATACTTTTAGTCACAAGGTTTTTTTTATAGAAAACCAGGCCCAAAAGACTCGCATTCGATTGTGATATTTTAAGAAATGGCAGGTTTAACCTCAAGCTTTGGTTATCACAAATTCTCCTACTAAGTAAAATAAAAATTCTTTGTAAAACAAGGCAAAATCTCTGTAAAGTAAAATATATGCAGGCATTCTCCTAAAAATGCCAAGGCAGTGGAAAGTATTAAAAAAACAAACAAACAAAAAAGGCTTATTTTGGAGGTGAGGAAGATGAAAACTTATAAAACCTCATAGTGCTGCAGGACAGCTCTGAGCCTCAGGGTAAGGCAGTTCCCATGGTCGTCTTGGGCTTTTTATATTCTCTCTGTCCTCTCCAGCCCGAGGAAGCCCTGTACACATCTGTGAACCTTATTCTTCTGCATACCAGAGAGAAACACTCTGCAGGCAGAAAAAGGCTTCTTAGAGCAAATAAAATGCTCTAGCTTCCTGTTACAAATTCTTCTGAAAGTGCACCTATCCCTACAACGTTCATTCAGTTTGATTATCCATTTACCTAGCAATATTTCAGGCTGTTTTATTAGTTCTGTAACAGCTACTCCTTGAAATCAAGTAGAAAATCTGATCCCTATTGTTGAATTCTTTATATTATTTATCTAAAGAATATAAAATGTTACCTTCAGGTGGGAGGAAACTTGTGCAAAAGCAGACAAACAGAACATAGAGTTCTTCATAAAATGAGGAATATGAGAGGGAAATCTGCACAAAACCAGAGGTGTTGCTTTGTCTCTTGCCTTGCTAGTGCTGTGAAGAGGTGCTCTAGGATGTCAGGGCACTCATATGATGTAAGCTGGACTGCTTAAGAGAATAAGGTGGTAATTTTCTGAATTTTGGTATGTTGTTATCACATTGCACAGGAGTAGCGTAGGAGGAAGTGCACTCATGTGAATCAATTTGCTCATCATTTTCATTGCCATGTAAAATTCATGTTAGAAATGTCTTGTTCTCGTTTTTCCAGTTCTATTCCCCATCTCACTGGTAGGGGGTGGCAGACTGTGTGAGCAAGTAGCTGTATATGATACTTAATTGTCAGCTGGGATTAAACCACTACAATTTTATATTCAGACATTAACTTTTATGGTTAGAAATCCCATAAAACCAGCTGTCTCTTGTAGTCTAAGCTTGTGCTTAAAAGTGAAAAATGCTTGGCTCCTTTCACCTTGTTTATCTTCTGCATCTCTAAACGTTTTGGATCAAACACACTGCTGAAATATAAATAATACTTGGTTTCCTCAAGCTGTCAAGGTTATCTCTCCAGCTATATGCGCACACCTTTTTCAAAAAATAAGAAGCACTGACAAGAGAGCACTGCCAATTTGAAAGGGGTTATGGAGGACTAGTGTCAGGTTTCCTGTTTACCTCCAGAATTGTGTCTGAGATAGTATTTTTTTTTCTGTTGGACTAATTCTAGAAGAGAGTTGCTTCCAGGACTTCATGTTCCTCTCCATAACCAGTCGTTAACCACCTGAGAAAAAAGGTGGACTTTTACATGTCTGGCGGCCAGAGATCCTTTTGTAGAGTTTCATTACCATCATATCTAAGGGCTACAAATAAAAAGTGCTCTTTATTGTTTGTTTCACTTACAAACGAATTCACTGTGATGTTACAGCTTTGAAAATTAAATTGGGCACATGACCTAGTTGCTAGAGAAACCTCTCTGGAATAAAATGAAAAGCAAGAGGTTGGAGCAAAGACGAGTGCTAATTTACAGAAGTAAGAATATTAAGTATCCTTGATCTGTGGCAATTGATACCACCTCCTTGTTTTATTTATTAGTAAAATGATTGTAAGGAGTTATCTCTTAATTTACCCCCTGGAAAAAATACATTCTCAATTGTTACTTTGCAGTTATGGTCCATTAGTCATATTATCTTGGTTAATACAAGGATTATTATTGTACTGAACTCTATCTGCAACAGAAGTAAGCAGTGTAGTCACTCTCAGTATGGGTGCTACTATTGCAGTCCCTCAAAAGTCACATAACACTGTGCAGTATTTAAACCTTGTCTGGCTGCCAGGTACCCACCGAGCTGCTCTTTCACTCCCCCTCCTCAGCAGGACCGGTATGCGAAACA
>JAWMRC010000110.1:64463124-64498559 GCA_035584755.1 Thripadectes ignobilis | reverse complement strand
CATGGGTTAAGACAAGAACAGGTAAATTGCTCACCAATGACCATCACAGGTGTCTTGGTTTAAAGACAATGTCTGCCAAGGAAGGCGGGAACCTTCCTGGAATATAAAGAAGACCCCTTCTCTGTAAATTATTATAACTTTGAAATTAAGAGAGTGCTTTACCTTTCAGGAGGTTCCTAAAAACTCACGCCACTGGCGGCCTGTCTCAGTACGGGCAGCTGCCGAGGTCTGAGTCAGCGGGGTGTGGCTGGGACCCTCCTGGAGCTGCTGTGACCCGAGCAAGGTGGCAGCTTGAGTGGCACAGCCGATGGGATGGGAGCCATGTGGAGCCGACGGAGGCAAATGCAGGGAACCTCTTCACACTGTACTTCGAGCGAGAGGAAGGAAGCAAATCTCACTCACAGGGTCTTTTGTATTGTTTTAGGCTGTTGTGTGATATCCGCTTTAAAGGTGGGACGGGAGTGGTCTCCTCTGGACCAACACTCAAGCCCAGGATAGAATTTGCCTTCCTTTAAGCCTGAACTCACCACGGTGCTCCCTCCACCCGCTCTGGGCTGGTAGCTCAGCCAGGGCTAAACGGGGATTGGGGCTTCCCCCACTGCCTTAGGGGATAGGCAGAAGAAACAAAAGAATCTCACCTTTGCAGAGAAAGCTATTAGCTTTTCAATGGGAGAGGCATTAAGATCCAAGCTAGAAAAAATTGAACCTTGATGTTTATCTCTTCCTAGCAGATGGGCTTGCTCACCCATGCTAAAAACTGTGTGTTGGTGTGGAAAATTCACCGAAGAGTTTAAATCTATAACCAAGCAAAAGAGACTTACCTTGGGGAAGATTATTTAACCTCTTGACAATCGAAAGTAGAGTAAGACAGTGAGAAACAGAAACAAAAACAAAAAGAAAACTAAAAGCACCTCCCCTTCTCTTTCTCCAGCTTCACTCCTGTTTTTTCTTCCATCTCCCTCCGCCAGGGGACAGGGAATGATGTGGTCAGTCCATAACACTTTTTCTCTGCCACTGCTTCCTTATCACATTTTTCCACCACTTCATTTGGGGGTCACTCCCACGGGATACAGTCCTTCACGAACTGCTGCAGCACGGGTCCTTCCCACCAGCCAAAGTTCTTCAAGATCTGCTCCAGTGTGAGTTTTTCCACAGGGTACCATCCATCAGGAAAAAAGTGCTCCAGCATGAGTGGCCCAGGGGCCGCAGTTCCTGCCAGGACTCTGCTCCAGCATGAGTTCTTCATGGTCTGCAACTTCTTTCAGGACACATCCACCTGCTCTGATGCAGGGTCCTCCATGCATGGTTGTCTGTGGAGTGCAGAGGAATAACCCCAATCATCGTGGCCTTCTGCACCGGCTGCAGTGGAATCTGCTCCAGAATGCAGAGCACTTCTTCCCCCTCCTTCTCCACTGATCTCGGTGCCTGCAGAGCTTTTTCTCTGACATGTTTTCACTCCTCTCTCACAGCCTCAGTGCAGTGTTCTTTTGCCCTTTCTTAAACAAGTTATCACAAACGTGTCACCAGATGGGCTCATCTTTGGCCAGTGAGAAATCCAGTTTGGAGCCAGCTGGAACTGGCTCTGTCCATTGTGGGGGCAGCTCCTGACGTCTTCTTACAGAGGTCACTCTTGAAGCACACCCCTCCCCAGTCAACACCTTGTACCCAATACAAAATACTGAGTTCCTACCATCTTTCTGGAACACAAATTATCTAGCCTGGATGTTTTTTCTAATGATGGCCTTGTATTATAAGGCATATAATCCAGCATTCAGCTGCTCTATAACTGGCTGTTTCTGCTAAACCCCTAATCGCTGGCTGAACCACTTGCTGAAACAGAGCAAGAGTGGGATGCGTACCCCATATCCTGCCTTGAGAACATCACTTGGGACTATGAAACTGATTGGTATAGTGTGGTTGGCCAACAAAAAAAAAAAAAAAAAAAAGTCTGTAAAATCTTTCTAGAAAAAAATCTGCAATGAGCTTAATCCTGGAAGTTGAAAGCTCCTTGTCTCACTGAACAAGGCATTTGGGTCCAACTTTCTCTCCAATCCACCTTTGTCATTATCACCAGTTCTCACAAAGACATATGAGTTTTCTTCTTGTGTGTTTCTTCTTCTTGACTCTTTCTGCTTTGTGTCTAGCACAGGCCATCCACTTCTTTTCTGGTGTGGTTTTCATCTGGCAGTAGGTGGTGGGACCACCTACTGGAAGTTGGCAGGGTGAGGACTAAAATGTTTTATCAAGTGGAAAGGACAGAGCAGAAGAGAGGTAGTGAGTACATGTATGCTCTATATCTTGATAAATCATAAATGATAATCTGTCTTCACCTGACATACCAGTTGCTTCTTTAAACCAGATTTAATGATGTATCTTCACAGATGCAGACCTGCAGTTTTTCCTTAAGAGTGATAACATCTTGCAACCTGCAAAGGTAGTCTGTCATTACTGATGTGTGAGAAGACAGAATACAGAATCACAAAATCAATTAGGTTAGAAAAGACCTGTGAGATCACTCTGTCCAACTTTTGACTGAACACTATCATGTCAACAACCCCATGACACTAAGTGCCATGTCCAGTCTTTCCTTAAACACTTCCAGGAATGGTGACTCCACCACTTCCCTGGGCAGGCAAGTCCAATGTCTAATCATCCTTTCTGTGAAGACATTCCTCCTAATATCCAAGGTTTAGAATGAGCTAAAGCCTGGTGCAGCTTGAGTGCTTGTCCTCTCATCCTATTGTTAGTTGCCTGGGAGGAAAGACATACAGTAGACTACATGGTTGTAGCTCCACCTGGCTACAACCTCCTTTCAGGTAGTTCTAGAGAGTGATAAGGTCACCCCTGAACCTCCACTTCTCCAGGCTAAACAACACCAGCTCCCTCAGCCGCTGCTCACAAGACTTGTGCTCCAGACCCTCCACCAGCATTGCTGCCCTTCTCTGGACATGCTCCAGTTCCTCAATGTCAATCCTGAACTGAGGAGCCCAGAACTGAATGCAGTACTCGAGGTGTGTTCTCAGCAGTGCAGAGTACAGGGGGAGAATCACTTCCCTAGTCCTGCGGGCCACACTATTTCTGATACAGACCAGGATGTGATTGGACTTCTTGGCCACCTGAGCACACTATACACACTTGGCACATACTTTCATTGCTTTAAACACTTGTAAAAAAACCCATATAGATGCAATACAAGGTAATACATCTCTGAACAACCTGGTCTAGTGAAAGGTATCCCTGTCCATGGCAGAGGAGATTGGAACTAAATGATCTTTGAGGTCCCTTCCAACCCAAACCAATCTTATGATTCTATCGCTTGATGATTACTTCAGTCTTTTACTGCCCAGGACATATATATAGTCCATATAGACTACACTCCACTGTTTATCCAGTGGGTTTAGCTCATCATAGTTTAATGAACAAGTAATCCACAGCATGTCCTTCTCTCTAGGCACTGTAACTGGAGTTACTGTTGACATTAAAAATCTCTAGATGTTTTTCTTGTTTGTTTGGGGTTTTTGTTCTTTTGTTGTTGTCATTGTAACTTACCATTTTGTTCTTGTGTGGATGGAAAAAAAAAAAATAGGCAGTTACTAAATCAGAAATAGAAAAAAAATTACTGTAAAGTTCCATGCAGTTCATTCTTATTCTCGAAGCTACTCAGTGAAGTGTAGAGTTTTGCTGTTTAGTTCTTAACTGCAGAATATGCCCAGTAGGTCACAGAAACATGAAGTTGTCTGTTTTCTTGAGTTGACTTTGCCATTTGTTAGGACCAGTAAGTGGGTCAGGTGTTAGAGACTTATGAAGGACAAATCTTGTTATTGATGCTTCTCTCTTTGCTCTCTGTACTTAGAAATCTCTTGGCATTGTACACTTCCTATCAGGTGGGACATTTTTCCCTAAATATGCAATATAAGACATCCTTCCATACAGTATTTTTGAATGGTCTTTAAACAATGCCCTTTCTCCACATTTATAAATGTAAATTTATATTTATATGTGTATGTTAATCTCCTCATACTTGTACAAAAACTGAATTTTCTGGAGCACAACATCTCTTATTCTTCTGGGAAGAGAAGGCCTGCATAGTTGGGAGATTTTTTGACACGTGCCAGAATGCAAGCTTTTATTACTTAAGAACTTCATGAAAATGCAGCTAATCGACAATTGACTGCTTCTTTCCATCTCAGTTATTTAACTTCAGGAAATAATGAATAAAGCATGGAGATTTGTTTCTCTTTTGGTGTGCACAACAACAAAAATCACAGTAAAATATTTCTCTAATAATGTCAAGAACTAGTCACAGACATTTTGCCTTCAGGAAGCAATTAAGAAATTTTTCCAGAGGGGATATCTGCTAAAAAATGCTTTGCAAAACAAGTTAATCAGAGTGGATAGGAATTAATTTTTTTACCTCACCTTCAGATGCCTAGGGACATTTTTCACCTAGTTTATTTATAAAGCAGGAAGCATGCAGCGGCTTCTCTACAAAAAGCTAATGTGAAAATTAAAAGATGGTGTGTCCGTTTGAAGGGTATAAAGACATTTAAGGAGATGCTTGCATGTGAGACAAGGAACGACCTTCCACAAAAATATGTCCTGTTACAAAATAAACAAACTAAAATATAACCTTTTTTTTTTTTTTTTTCCCCCCTCATAAAGACCTCAACAGTAGAGAAGGTGTTTTAAAATGTGTGTATGGGGAAGGGGGAAGGTCAGTCAGAGCCAGTGGATCAACTTACTATTGGAGAACGGAGGACAATAAAATATCTAGCTGGTTTCAGCAGGGAACAATAGTGTAAAATAAGAGCTAAATAAATCTACAAAAGATGCGTTAACTGGGAGACCTTGAGACTGGACTTTAAAAAATATCAGACTTCTGTTAGACCATAGCATTTGCTCTTTGGTACATTCTCTTCTCCTCTCTTTTGCTATGAAGTATTGGTAGGTCCAGACCTCCCAGTTCCTGGTCGACCCAGATGAGCAGATTAAAAATGATGACCCTTGGGCTGAAGTTGTCTACAACAAAGCTGAAGCAGTTGCAGAAAGGCTTGGAAACTTGCCTCAGTTTCTGATCTTTAGAGGAGATGCACAGTAACTTGAACATTGCAGAGATACTGTTAAAAGTTACTGGATGTACCCACTGTAACAGTGGAGTTCTGTGTATCCACATTAGTTTGGGAAGTGAATGGCAAATAGCGAAAGGATTTATCTGATAAGCTGTGTGCACTTTCAGTCTTTCATGAAGAAAATTAATATTTTCTCATGCCTGAATTGTCTGTATAAAAGGAGGTGCAATCATAAGCAAACAAAGAATAGCTTCATCTTCCAAAGAGGCACTAGAAGTGCTCTGTAGTTTTGTGATTAAATATCTGAGGGAGTGATTAACCTTAGATCAATAACTATTCACACGACTGAGTATGTGGACTAAGGCCAGATCTGTGTTTCATAAATTATAACACATTGATTTGTCTCTGTCCTACTAAGAAAGACAGAAGGAAAAAAAAAATAATGTTTGCTTCTCTCCTGTCCAGTAATAGAATAAAAATCAGTAAGATTTTAGAATATCTCTGCACAATTACAACTGAATCTAAAAGAAATCCTGTTATTACAGCACGAAACATCTAAGTGATACTGCCGGGCTGCTACTGCCCACCTGGTGATATCAAAGTATGGTTAAGTCCAATACAGATGTAAGACACCAGTCCCAAATCTGCCAGGAGTATTGCTTTAAAAAATGTATTTAAGACTCAAAAATTTTCTCCCAATGAGCTTTTGCAATGCCTTTGGTTTTTACTACCTTGAGATATACTAAAGAGAAGAAGTTACACGCTTTTCTCACAAGACACTTTTAATTTTAGGAGGAAATAAGGATTTTGGCAAAAGTTAAAAGGGCTAACATACAAGCAAGTAGAGCATTGAACAAAGCATGTCAACCCACAAAACTTAGCAGAATTCAACCCACTGGTTTTAAGTCACCCAAAGTACTAAGTAAGAAAAGAGATTGGAAGAGTAAAGAAAGAAAGAGATTAAGTGAAGAAGCAGAAGTAAAGAAAGAGAGGAGATTAAGAAAAAATATTAAGATAAAAATAGCTACTACTAAAGAATCCTATGGAAGTCTGGCTTCACATGGTGGTAATAGGCTCTGCAGAAGAAAGAGGAAGATGGCTTCATGTGCTGCTGTATTAGTGTGCTTTGGTCACTTGTGGCCACCCCTCCCAGGCAGGACATCTGGCACTGACCACTCAGTGCCTCCCAGGTGGGAGTGAGGGGTGATGCAGGCAATCAGAGCCTGAGTCAGGGATTCCAGGGGGCATGGCCTGGGCGGGATACCAGGCTGCCCTCTTGAATGACAGCTGCTCCATCTGAATTTCAGGGCTGCCATGAGTCTTCAGACCTGGCCCTTCCGACACATACACATATGAATTTGTTCCAACCCAATAATAAAACACTTTTACTGATCCAGTGTCTCAAAACAGATAAATAAATAAACTTATGGTAAATATTTAATTGTAGTTGAAACCAAACAATCATTTAAAAAAAAAAAATAAAAAGAAATCACAATTTTCTTCAGCCAGCCTCTGCTCTTTTCTGTCCGGATAGTGCATACACCTGCTTCTTTTTCATTATTCTTAACCCATTGAAAGTACAACCTTCTTAGGAAAAAATTGTTTTAGTTGATGGTTGCTTTTGCTTGGTGCCTGCGCAAATTTCTTACTCTCCCATTTAACATATGAAGAATAAATTCTTCTTCCTTTGCAATCACAGTTAATAAAATTTATGATGTTGCTCCTCTTTAACAGGAGAAAGATTATCAAAAAGGTAAGCAGACTCTAGAAAGCTGCCATTCAGTGCATGCACTGAGAGTCATAGCAAAATCTTTCCAAGTAGCACTATGCACTGTATATCTGCCCAAGAGACCCCAGAGCAGGTCATGATCTGAGTTTTGTGAAGATGATAAGCAAGAATGTATTTGATGCAGGAAATCATTAGTGCAATCTAAGAGGGTGGTGTGTAGGGTAGGTTCTGATGATTTGGTCCTGACAGCAGTAGCTCAGTGGTTCAGTGAACACAGGGAATCACCCTGTGTCTGAGAGCCGTCCTTCCCAAGCTCCTGACCTACAGATTGGCTGTCACCAAATTTGTACCAAGAATTACCTTACACAGCTCATTTGAGGTAGATATTTGGAGCTCAGTTGACATACACTTGTGGCCTTTCATCAGTTTTTACATTAACTTTAGTCATGTCCTTGGTTAGTAGTTGCACTCCTGAAATGTGTATTCCAGTTTTATTTCATCCATAAAATCCACACTTTATGGATTTTTCCCAAAAATAAATGTAGGACAGTTAGCAGGAAAGTCACTTCAAGGAGCATTGCTCCACCTGATGGATGGTGGAGAGTCGAAGCTGTTGATGTTGAATACGCTGCAAAAGTGTTCAGAAGCAGAAACGCCTGGAACATTTCTTTCACAGGGAAGAACAAACTCTAAAGGCAATGTTCAGGTAGCTTCAGTTCAAGGGTCTGATTCACCATCTAGTGGTTGCAAGAGGACTTCTCTGAATAGTTTGAAAAGGCACTGTAGTGGATTCTGGAGAGGCAGCCTTGGAGGAAACTGTAGGAATACTCTACAACCATTGCTGAAAAATAAAATTAAATACACATACTCTGCTGAGACAGGAAGAGAACAACCTGTACTTTTCTTGAAATATCCATTTCAAGTAATCTGCTGTGCCTTCAGACAATGGTTTCATATCGAATAACATTGAATTTGTCCTTTCACCTATAGATCAGGTTGACTGTTCCTGGATAAGCATGAATAAACTTCCTGAGCAAAGGCGTTTTTTTGGGTTTTTTTTTTTTGTTTTGTTTTTGTTTTTTTTATTGTTGTCCAGAGGTCCCAAGGATATGAATTTCTTTTTTCACCTCTTCCATGTCTACAAACCTTGTGCAGGCAGGTGGATTGGAATGCTGAAAGTCCATCGGTTTGCATACACAAATGCCCACACGATTGGGTGTATTTGACCTGAATCTATGTTTTAGGAAAATCTCCAGAATATTTAATTGCTGGTTTAAGCTGTCTGTCCTCTCATCTTCTAGTTGCAAATGCTGCATTCAGTGGTGTGTTTTGAGATTTTATTTCACACTTGCAGTATCTCATATTTATGTTAATATATGTCTGCAACTGGGGTATAAAAAAAAAGAAGTCATATATATAGTGTAAATATTTGCCTGTAGTTAGACTTCCTAGAAATTATTTTGGTACAATATGTTCTGCATTGATAGCTGGACATAGGAAAAGGATTACTTGCAATGTTTTTTGGTTGTTATGCAACAAACTATTCTTGTAGCTTGAACTTATTGACAGTCTACTTTTTCACACCACCATTGCTGGAGACAGAAGTTTTAGTCTCAGATTTATTGACAAGAATCTAAACTGGATATCCCTAGATCTGTAAAGTTTCACTGTCAAAAGAGACAGATTATGGTCCTGCTAAGTGAGTTTCATGCCATAAAAAAGTAGAAATTAATAAAGCAGAAAATACTATGAATTTGGTGATTTAATTTTTGTTATATTTTTAATATTTTTTCTAATTGGAGCATTTTTTCTCTATTTTGACAGTTATATTTATGGTTATGGATTTATCAGATAGATAGGCTTTATGTAACTGCCAGGAATGGCAATTATATAGGCATTTGCATTGGAGACTTCCCCTGTGGACCTGCTTTTATAGCAGCAGCTGATCTGAGCAGATGGAAATTAGAAACCAGAGGGATATGCAGAAAATCACACCGTGAGAAAACTCTGAAAAAGATGTAACCTGTCTGTTGGTCTGTAAAATTGACCTAGGATGGCATGTGGCAGTCTATCATCAGCTGCCTAATTCATCCAGTTTGATTGACAAAGCCATTACATTGAATAGATGTCCTTCATAAGTGCATAATATTATCAAAATTTTGGAGATGGGAAGTAACATAGAAAGAGGAAACACTCTGGCTACAGCAAAAGCTTATCTGCTTCTCCTTGTTTTGATGTGCTGAGATCATATGGCAGTATATCTATGTATTTTTATAATTCAAAGAGTGGTTATATGAGTTTATACTGCTTTTGGGGGTGCGTAGATATCATTATATGTCCTAAAAGTAGAAGAGATAACTTTTTAATTAATGCTTTTTTGACATTGTATCTGATGTGCTTACAGTTGTCCTTTAGGCCCGTGTATAAATAGAAGAAAATCAGACTGGTGCTTTTACAGAAAGTGTGCTGTCACTTTACTGTATCATTCAAAATGTTGGAGAATTCACAAAGTACTGCAAGTTCCATTTATTTGGTGCATGGAGCTTATATTATGCAAATGAAGCTGTAGTTTTAAAATACACTGATCACCAAGCTTATCCAGATGTGCTCAATGTTAAAAAAAAAGAAATTAGTTAGCTCTTTTTCTTTGAGGAACACTCCAAGACTCTCTCCAAAAGTGATTTGTAGCTGGGAGAAAAAGAGACTGGTACTCATATAAACAGGAACAGAATCATAAAATCATAGAATCATAGAATGGATTGGTTTGGTTTGGAAGGGGACATTGAAGATCATCTAGTTCCAACACTCCCATGCAGACACCCTCAACTAGACCAGGTTGCTCAGAGCCCCATCCATCCTGGCCATGAACACCTTCAGGGATAGGGAATCCATAACTTTTCTGGGCAACCTGTCCTAGTACTTCACCACCCTCACAATAAAGAATCTTCTCCTAATATGTAATTTAAATCTACCCTCTTTCAATCTGAACTCACTCCCCTTGCCCCGTCATTATATGCTCATGTATAATAGTCTTGTTTTATCTTTCCTGATCCTTTTCCATATTGTGTATTATTCAGCTATTTTTATATTTTCATTTCAGTTTCCTTTATTTCAAATTTCAGATACCAAAGAAATGATGTCACCAATGATATGATATGATCACTTCCCTTAAATCAGTGTGAACACAGATCATTCAGAACTAATAGGAAAGAATTTATAAGTGAATTTAATTTTAAGAGTTTTCTACTACTATAATCTGTCACATTTTCACATCTAAGGTCAGGTTCTTCATTCACCTCTGATGATGTCTCTGGCTCAAATATTAATTCTTTACTACCCATGTTTCTTGAGTGCTGGATAGAAATGCTGTAGTCACATTTAGTTTTCAGATTAATAGCTCCATTTTTCTTTTTATACTAGAGACTGTTGTGTTTGTTTAGGTTTATAATATGACGAGTGCCCATCTAAATGGGCAAGGCACTTCTAATGAATACTTAAATAAAATCAATATATATATAAAGCAGAAACTGCAAACCCACATAATTTCAGGTCTGTTTTCTTCAAAAGGGATTTTGAGTTTAACTCACATAATGTCTCCCGTAAGGCCAAGAAAGATGTAGATGACTCCTAGCATGTAAATGAGATCTAAAACTTTAACCCAGACTTCACCTCCTTGAATATTATCTATGTCATTGTTACTCAGTGGTTACCTTTTGCTAATGGGTTAAGCTAACTTCGTAAATCAGGCTTTGGTGTCTATGCACATCTGTTCAAAACATTTTTCTTCTTAAATCTTGACAGTGATGCTCATGCTGTGTCACAGCAGTAAGAATGAACATGTGACATCACAATCAGGATGTTTCAGTTCAGTAATTGTACATGTCAAGAGCACTGAAGACACACATGACAGCTGCTTTTTTGATGAAGACCATACAGAGCTGTGGGGTACACCTACAATGATTTACCTACACAGAAATCCATGCCATTGCAACTGCTCTAGGAATTGGTACTACATGATCTGAAATTATATGTATAATTTCAGTCTGAGCAGAGTTGTAACATTAGTGTTATTATTCCCCATGTCTATGCAATGGGGAAATGAATTGCTTTTTTATTCTTAGATCAAAATAATCTTTGCTCATATACCATCAGAGCTGTGTAGGTGTCTCTTAAGGAGCATTCCTAATACTGAAAGTGTTCCAGGTAGCTGCTGAAACTAGTAAGATATTCCAGGTTTCTGGAAATTAGTTGTTCTTCATTCAGATTGTTCATAATCCGTTCAAATACAAATAAAAATCTTCCAGATAAGTAAAAATATTGAAATATTTAAGACAAAAAGAATTATGTTCAGGTTTTTATTTTTGTGTGTGTGTGTAGGAATGTTATTAATGAGAAATATGAGCCTTTGCCATAAAGGGTCATGAAAATCCTCCAAGAATCAATAATTGAGTTCTACAGTTTTCAAGGGGAGGCACCATGGACTTTAACATGTTGTATGACTACTTTCTGCTCTGAGAACCTTTTGTTGGCCGGCCACTCGCACTGCCAGGCAATTGCTCTTTTACTCCACTGATGGCAATCATGGCTGGTAAAAGATTAAAAGGTGTCTAATCTTCACACTTCAGTCAGTTGCAATCAACAGAAAAAGTCCTGAAAGGTGATGCACAGTTTGTGAGCTGAATAGGTAATGATGTGCACTTTTCAGTGCTAATGGTGGTAAGCAGAGGAAAAAGGCTTTGAGTGATACCACTTTGAGTGATATTAAACGGCGAGCTGCTGAAGAGTGCAGCTGTTTAGGGGTGCTGCTCCCTGTGACTGGTGATGGCACTGCTCAGGATCTCCAAGGAGCTGTGTTTGCCTTCTGGCAGCTGTGTACCTGACAGAAGCTGTGGAGGGGCATATGGGAGCCCGGGGAGGGCAGAGGCAGCTGCAGCAGTGATACAGACGTGGTTTCTACCTGACCTGATTTGAAATCAGGTCATTGATTTCAAATGAGACTCAGGGTTGCAAACCACACTGGACTCAGGGAGTTTATTGCACCGTTTTCATTTGACTGAATGTGTTATTTGACCTGCCACGATTCTTCTGAGCCCTGTGCTGAGCTGCTCTGCCTGCACAGCTGGCTGATCTCCCTGTGTTAGTCCTCACATGTGCACTTCTGCCATTACTATGGTGCACTGACAGCTCTTCTACCTTGGTGCCCAGCTGTGACGGTGTCCTTTGGCAGGGCTACCTCAGCAGTGGGCAGGTGCCAAGCTATTTTTACTGCTGAAAGGAACAATGGAGTATCTGGAGTAGGAGCAGGAGATGGATTCACTATCTCTGCAATCAAAGCTCTTGGCTAGTTCTCCAGGAGCTAAAAAAAAGTAAATGTTTCCATCTGATTTACTACCATCTAACAGTAATAAAACATTTGCTTGCAACCCCTGGCTCTATAAACTTTTATCAACTCTGAAGCCGTGTAGACCTTGCAATGTATATGTCCATTTACCAGCAGCAGTTGATAGAGGTGTTTGCCTCCAGCATGAGAGCAAAGGTTGTTGATGATCATTCTGTGACATTCTCATATTAATCCCTGCAAGAGACATGGTGAAGGTTAGACTTAAAACAACGATATAATTCAAAGTATTTCCAGGGTAGAAGTGGTATCAGTACTGTTGAACAAATGGTGGGGTATATGCAGCAGAATGCCTTCTGCACAGGGTCGCTAAAAGCAGGAGGCTAAAATTAAATTATCAAATGACCATTACTCATTAAACTTGCCTTGTTAGACAGTTTCTAGTATTTCATTGTATTTCATGAGAGTGTTTTTATCTTGAATTCTTTGTTGTGCAGAATGCCTTTTGGAGTAAATGAGTTGAGGCACTCTCTGTCTACCTGCCCTGTGAGAATCAGTATTTACTGATGTGCATGACCTTGTCAGAATTTATGGTGCTGGTAGAGGCAGCTGGGCTGTAATCATAATTCTCTCCAGAGAAGGCAGAGGAGTTCAAGTGCTTGGGGTGACAGATAGGGCCATAGTGACTTTGCATTCAGGAATATGGAGTGGCAACAATCTCTCCTGTACTCAGTGCAAACATTTTGGTTTAGGTTAAAGATGATGTAATTCAGAGCTGCATAATACCAGTGTTTTATTTCCTGAATTACTGCTCTACTTAAGTGACTGTAAGTCAACCCCTTGCAAATGTGTACTTCTTACTCTTCTCTTGGACAGATGCCACTGTTAAAAAGAGTAACAAAGGTTTTCTCCTGAGGATTAGAGATTGCTGGAAGCCTTACAACAATTTCTTTTTCTATGAAATATGTTGGTTAGTCGGAAAGCAATATGTTTTTTAGCAATATATTTTTTGCACCTGTGAGTTTCCTTTTGGGTTACTGGTTGATCTAAGAAAACATGGGAAGAGCTGTTCTTGAAGTAATTTTCTGTTTATGTGGTATACAGTTTCAAAGACCTAAAAGCCCTGTTGTCCCCTCTGTTTTAATATAAAGGACTCTTAGATCTCAAAAATATGGGTAGTCAACTAATTAGTTTAGGTTTTATAAAAAAGATTAAAGAAAAGTCCTAATTCTTCACAAAAATAATAAATTTTCTCAGTTGCATTCCTGCAGGAACTGTCATTTGGACCAAAAAGCTAGATTTAGTAGTCAAAATAGAACTCTTGTGAGATGGGCATGCCAAGTTTTGACCAGTTGTTAGCTGTTTTCTGTGGTTTCCCAAAGAATGCATCTCTATAGAGTCCTTCTTTCAGGACCCAGATCTTGAGGCTGAGTTAAGACCTGGGTTCACCTTTACAGTGCTTTTGAAGCAAAATGGAAGGCATGTAACCTGTTCCCTCCCTGGACCATCTGTTTTATAGCAAGTCATTTGTCTAGATACTGTGGTGAACGGAATGTTTCTGACAATACTGGTGAAGATACAGAAACACATGGTGGAGTGTGGGCAGATCCAAAAATCCATGTGATAGTATCACGTTGCCTTCACTGCACATGCAGTCCATTTCCACTCTTAAACACATTAGTTATCCTATCCCATCCCAATCTGGCAGAGCAGTTAAGCGTATGCTTAAGTCCAATTGTTATCAGTCCGATTTAAGTAGCACTTATACCAAGCACATTCTTAAATGCTTATATGGCTGTGGAGGGATTGAAACATGTGCTTAATGTTCAGTGCATACTGGTATGTTTGCTGGATGGGAACTCTAGAAATGGAGAGGTACTAAACCTATTTTAATTCATTGTACAAGTGCTTATTCCTGCAGATATGCTTATGGCTGTTAGAATGGGATGACGTTAGTTCAGACTGAGTTTAATAGGATTGCTTCCATCTATCTACCTTTTCAAGTTCATAAGCATTTAAAAGAAGGAAATTCGATTGCTGTGGTGTATTTTGGAGGATGTGGTAAACCACAGCCACTGCAGCTGAGAGAATATCAGAAACAATTTATTTCAAAGCAGTGTGAATTTTAAGACAGTTTTCTCTTGAAGAGTCAACAGGGTCTGAAGAATATCATACAAAGGGATAACTCAGGAATTTCACTTGTACCTTCAGCTGTAAATGACAACTATAGCTTTCATCAAGAAGGTATGAAATAAAGAAATTGCAATCCTATTTTGACTGGAAAAAATTAATGATACCTGAAATACTCATTTCCATATATGTTTTCATAACAGAATCATAGAATCATAGGATGTCCTGGGTTGGAAGGAACCTTAAAGATCATCTAGTTCCAACTCCCCTGCTGTGGGCAGGGACACTTTTCACTAGACCAGGTTCTTCAGAGCCCTATCCAGCCTGGCCTTGAATGCTTCCATTGAAGGTACTGAACAGCTTTCCTGGGCAACCTGTTCCAGTGCTTCACAACACTCACAGTAAATAATTTCTTCCTAACATCTAATCTAAGCCTACTCTTTCACAGCTGTGCACACAGAAACACAAAAAAATGCTTACAAACCCATATTATTCACTTTGGACACTGTGAAAATAACTTCACAAAGTTTGCTCAAGCCTGGTTACCTAAAAAATCAAATTTTAAATATTTTTTCCCTTTTTTTTTTAAAAAAAGCTCTATCTTTCACTATTGTGGTCTTCCTAGAGTTTCCTTTTTTTTTCCTTAAGGCTTTATCTCAGGATTATAGTTAAGTTTAGTAAATAGGATAAACAAAAATAATTCCCAAACCTTGACTTTATAACAATGTATTTCTTGTAAAGTTTAAATGGATAAAAGACTACTGAATAATTTCAGCTTCAGAGGAAAAGTGGGAGTCTGACAGATTTCGACTAACTTTGTGGGCGCAGTTGGCATGCTGAGTGGTAAAGACCACATGCAGAGGAAAAAAGGCTGGGCTAGGAGAAATGTCATGAATTTCAGCAAGGAGAAGTGTAAAGTGAGAACATCGAGATTTACCAGTGCTACTTGGGAACCATTTGAAGAGCACTCTTGTGATAGAGACTCGGATGGGCAATGGGTGCCAAATTAAAAATGAAGAAGCAGGGGGACTTTTCCTGACTAAAATATGCCTTGTGTCATTTATCATATGGGAAAAAAAACCCTAACTATGTACATGTAGTCATTTGTAGACATTTTTTCTTAAGTAGCTGACTGAGTTCTACACAACATTTGGTATGTGAAATTAGCACTATCATTCAGAACCATATGGAGTATTAACTAGGATTTGAGCAGATTGATATATCACAAAAACTAATACAATAAAGCTATATGGTTTCTGTATGCACTATACATAGTCTCTGATCTGATGCAACTAATTTTTATCAATGGTCTAGAAGAAATATGAAACCAAACAAAATTTGCAAGGTGACACTAACATTACTACAGCAGCAAATGAACAGTGCAGGGGGGCCACAGAGTCCTCCTGATTACTTGCTAGTTTAGGTCCTTCTGAATATTAGACTTCTTGCTGCAGTTTAAAGCAAATGTATAGACTTAGAAATAAGATATCCATTCCATAACTTAAAAAAATTGGGATTTTGTCTCAGTATCAGTGACTTTGAAAAAGACTAGCTTAATAATAGTTTAAAAAAAAAAAAAAAGCATGAATACTTAGTATGTTATTAGAGAAAAAAATCAGATATAAATTATTACATAAAAATAGATGCAGGAGTACAAGGTGATTTCATTCAGCTTAAGACATTGTAAAGGTATTAGTAAATTCCTTTATAAAGTGTAAGGGTCCAGAGTTTTTAAAGCTAGATGGACTAAATCAATAGTAAAAGAAAAAAAAAAAAGAAAAATCAAGAGACACCAGATTTCTCATTTCTTCAGTTCAAACCTGCATGTTTGTCAGAAACTGTGCTTTAGTCAAAGGTATCTAATTCTTTATTAAGAACCAGTAGCTGAGCTACTGAAGGGTGACTTGCTGAAAAGAAGTTATTTATGACATCCAGGGGTTCAGAATAAATTATTTTATAGTAATATTATTTTATTTATAATATAGTTATTATTTTATATTCATGGCCAGCATTGAACAGTGTGAATCTATTATTTCAGCTGCTGTTTTCTGCCTGCTAGTATTCCATGACATTTCTGCGGTGGAGTTAACTTTCCATGTTCTACTCATCAATCACGAAAGCAGTATTTTCAAGTACACTTACAAATAGTAGAAAGACCTTCTAGCCATGCTTTTCATCAGAAGACTCCTAATTTCCACAGAACAAAAAGCATCAACATTTGTGTACAATAATAATAATAATCTTAAGACTAACCATAAAAAATCCTCTTACTATTAAAAAGCTGAAACAAAATTTTCCCCATAATTATCATATTCTTTCAGTAATAGTGAGAGTGAACAATGAAGAAATATGTGTAGATACAATAAAAAAATCCATATTGTGCTGTAGTATTTAATGTTCATGTTGTAAGCACTTTTACCAGCTTTCACATTTCCAATTGACCATTTACAGCCTCAACTTTTTTATGCTGTCATTTCTTCCACACACACGTGTCTATCACATTTCTTTGGGGGATTCATGGCCCTATGCAAGTCCACGCTGTGGTCAGTACCAAAATGGCTCTAACTTAGGTTAGAAAGATTCCTTTGATTTTATTTGCTATTTAAGACTTTGTAAAATATATACTAGTGGTAGCAATGCATTTTTCAGTATTAACAATTTGAAATCTCATACTTGGAGACAATCTGAATTTTCGCTGTTTCACAGTTGAACCCACAATTCTTTCATGGGTAATATTAATACTTGGATAGTTCATAGGTAAGCATGATAAATCACTTAGTTTATCATGACTGAGGTATAATATCACTTTTTAAATTAAAAATATATGTTGCAAGAATTATTTTTTTACACTGTTACTTCTACAGTGATATCTGTAAGTCATCAGTGTTCTTTATATGATCCCTTCTGTACTGCTGGAGTTCTTCATTCTCCCTTCAGTTTATTTTTCCTGAGCTGTGATTTTCTGTGTGGAAAAGCACAAATATCAACAGATGTGTGTGATCATATTCCTGTAGTCACAGCAAAAGATTAGATATTATTTTCTTAGTGAAGATATGGAAAGATATTCTGGAGTAAATTACTTCCATTATAACAAATGTTGTTTGAGCAAATGCCTAATATAAAGTCTAGCAATGTGAAATGGTATATGAGAAGTAATTTGGCTCTCTTTGCTTATTTACTCCCACTGGAGCTTCTTGGTTTGAAAGGCTTCATTACACCAATTTGAGAGCTATCCATCTTCTTCTGTGGCAGTAAACAGTGCTTTCTCCTGTACCTTCAGAAATAAAGTTATAGAATCATAGAATCATAGTTTTGGGTTGAAAAGGACCCTAAGGGTCATGTAGTTCCAATCCTCCTGCCATGGACAGTGACACCTTCCACTGGACCATGCTGTTGCAAGCCCCATCCAACCTGGCCTTAAACACTTTCAGGGATGGGGCATCCCTAGCTACTCTGTGCAACCTGTTCCAGTGTCCCACCACCCTCACAGGAAAGAATTTCTTCCTAATATCTAATCTAAACCTCCTCTCTTTCAATTTGAAGACATTCCCCTTTGTTCTGTTACTACATGCTCTTGTCAAAAGTCAATCTCCAGCTCTTTTGCAGGCCCCCTTTAGCTGCTGCTGTAAGGTCTTTTCAGAGCCTTCTCTTCTCCAGGCTGAATAAGCCCAACTCTCTCAGCCTGTCTTCACAGCAGAGGTGCTCCAGCCCTCTGATCGTCTTCCTGGCCCTCCTCTGGGGTCACTCCAATACTTCTATCTCCTTCTTATGTCGGGAGCCGCACAGCTGAGCGCAGTACCCCAGGTGGGGTGTCATGAGGGTGGAGTAGAGAGCGAGGATCACCTCTCTCGACCTGATGGCCACGTTTCTTTTGATGCAGGCCAGGCCATGGTTGGTTTTCTGGCCTGAAAGTGCACATTGCTGGTCCATGGTGAGCTTCTCGTTAACCAAAATTCCCTAGTCTTTCTCCTCAGGGCAGCTCTCAAGCTGTTTTCTTCCCAGCTTGCACTTGTGCAGCTACATCTCCTATTCAAACACACATTAAGGAAAGTGAACACTATCAGACTTTTAACCCAAAGTTGTAATTCTGGAGTCTTCAGTTTCACACAGGTTTTCCTTCAGCATTTGCTGCTAGCAGATCTACTTATTTACTTCATAAACTTATATAAGTTCTACTGTGATTAATTTGTGGTTGCATACTGCTTGGAACTGATTTTGAATCTGGGCCTATAGTTGCTGATTTTCTGGGTTTGCCTATTTAATAAAGAAATAAGTGTGGAAAGCAATCATGCTTTTCATTTGTCTGCTTGCAAACTGTTCTTTTGCTCACTGGGAAGTTTCCTCACACTCCTGCAGCTGTGAAGCTTTGAAACTACTTAATGTCCAGCAGATTAGAATGTTTGCACATCTCAACACCTCCTGCAGCTAGGAAATTGGGTCTTTCCATTGAAAGGTTTTATTTTTTTACTGCACGAACTACCATTCCATGAGTGGTTGTTTTCCCAGTGAGACACAGCAGAAAGACTGTTATCTTCAACAACACTGTTTGAATTTGGAATTTGAAGTGTTTTTCTAATAAGTGGCATCAACTATCCTTTAGCTTTCTGCACTATTTGCAGATCGAGGTCTGAGCTCTCCATGCTTCTGAGGCTTTGTGCACATGTTTTGTTCTAATCAGCTGGAACTACTCAGAGTGCATCAAGTTAAATACTTACATAACTCTTTTCATCATCCCGCCCTTGAGAAGAATCCTGACATAACCTTCAAGCTTGAGTGCTCTCCACTCAGCAGAACACCAGTGGGATTTGCATTCTTTCTAAGCATTCTATACAGACTTTTCCTATTGATGTTTGCTCCTTGGCTTTCTTTGATGAAATATGCGGTTGAGTTCAGACAGGGAGAGAGATTTCAACATTGATATGGCTGAGAAGTCTTGAGACCACTTGCCATCTGTTACTCTGATAGTGATAGCTATGTAATAATAACAAAAGCTTTTAGGAGTGGAAAGGTATTAATTTATGAAGGCAAATTGATGCCAGAGGCGATAGACTACCAGGCACAGAAATGCTGTAATAAAGGGATTATCTGACTCTATTAGAAAAGCCCAGTATTTCAGTGCATTATCAGGGGTCAAGAGTTCACAATGCATTCTGAGTTCCTGAGTGCCAGGATCTCTTATGCCATGCTTAAAACAGGCAAGCTGAAATTTCATTAGAACATAAAGGTGACGGTATCAAGTGAAACTAAAGACCATCTAGCCCACTGACTCCAGCAGTAGCCTGGGACACATGTCTGTTTCAGAAGGTGAACATCTCCTTTTGACTCTTCTGTCGATATGGTTGGTTGCTTTCTTAAAATTTAGGTTAAATTCTTCAACCGTTACTGAGGCAATAGCCAGAAATTGTCAAAGATGGAAGTCATGTAATGGATTTAAGAGGCTAGGCAGTCACAGGATCTGGAGAAAAGCAAAAGGATAAGTTTAGGAACACAAAGTGGTGGGGAATTAAAAAAAACCAAAAGGAATAAAAGTATTTGAAGACATTCTACTGATTAATTTTTCCCAGTTCCCCAAGATTCTGTCAGCACTGGTCTCAGCTCACCTTGGCAGAGCTCTTCCTACACTGCCACAGAACCACTGACTCAGGATGCCAGCCCATGGGCTTTTCCCACTTTCAAAATTACTTTTTATTCTGAAAAAACCCAGAAATTTATTTGTAAACACACACAGAGACCCATAAAACTATTAGGAGTGGGGGGAAAAGCAAAGTCATCTAGATTTGGACAGAATTTTTTTAGCTATGCCTCTGTGCAAACTTTACTGAGAAAACTGTGAATCCTGAGTTTCAACACTATTATTTACAAATTATTAAAATTCTGATAGAGCAAGTATCTCTGCCCTCCTTAGTGAAAGGTCCACATCACTTAAAAACAGTTTGAAAGAAAAAAATGTTGTCAGCAATTGAATCATCCTCAATGTTTTAATAATTTAACTTTATCAGAGAGTTGTTTTATAAAGATCCCATTCCCAAAGATGACTCATATAAGAGTAAATATAACCAGACAAGATACAGTTCTGAGATTTTTAATTTAAAAAAGAAAAAAAAAAAAAAGAGGGATTTACTTCCAAAAATGTTAGCCTAATTAAGTCACATTTTTAAAAATTGGGATATGCCAGCATTATGACTATAGACTATGCAAATATAATTAATTCCCCAGACATTAATTATAGAATCATGTGATTTATTTTTTTTTTTCTTCTCCACAGTAACAGAGCCATATCTGTATAGGACAAATAAGTTTCAGGGACAGGTCTAGCTAGTTCAATAAGTATATATTAAGAAGAAAACCACACCTTATCTCACCCAGCAGAAGTGTTCTGAAGATTGATTTTTTTCAATATGTAGAAAGTATTAAAATGTTGTAATGACATTACCTGAGGAAAAACGTTAAAGAAATTAATTATGTTGTCTTTGATTCATGATCTGAATGATATGTAGAAAGATGTATAAAGCCTTTCACGGAATAATGTTGTTAAATAGAAATACTGAATCTCTGTTAACGAAGTGAATGTTGCATCATATGTTGAATGATCAAGTAATTATAGACTGTTTAATGATGCAGAAATATAAGGGAATAGAAGAAATCCTGCTCAGGCAGCTTTAATTTTGGCATTTCCTAATATTGGAGCGCTTTCTTTTGCAACCTTAAAATTCATTCCACTAATATGTCTTTTTTCGTGTAATGTGTATGGATGTAGAACTTATACCATACAGACTTGTGCCAGGATTCAAAATTAGTGACATATATTAGTGACATAAACTGTGATGCAGTTTATAATATTATTAGAAATAGAAACTGAGTAACATCAGAAATAGAAAATTACCTAGAAAATTCATTATATAAAACACGTCAGAATTTTATCAAATAATGTATATAGAAACATAGGAAAACCTGTCTCTAGAGGAAAATTTATAAATGTCCTTAATAACTGAACATATAATTTCTTTCCCAGCCTTTCCCTGTATTTCCTTTTCATTTTTAGCAGTAGGTAAGTAAGAAATTACTTTTAGTTTGGTCTTTCAGCAGACTCCATCCACAATTCGTGCATCACTACTGCTTGTGGCAGCACTGACTTGATAGAAATCACCTTTAAAAAAAAAAAAAAGCTATCTGCAGTCCGCTTCATCATGACTTCATTTTTGCAAAAATGTACTTCTTAATAGCTCTCAAAAATCTGGTTTTCTTTTCTTTGCAAGGTGGAACTTTCAACTACCGAGCTGCAGTACCCCCTCGAGTGAAGCATGATCCATCTGCAAGTCCATCAGTATAATGATATACCTCCATAACCCAGCAATTTATACAGCCATGATGGAACATCTAAAGGCAAACAGCATATATTCCCCTTAATACTAAAGGTCTGAATGAAATGCAAGCAATCAAGTGAAATTAGAGTATGGCATTTGGAAGGAAAGGCTGGATGGGTGGAGAGACAGGCTAGGCATCACTGAAGATGTCTGTTCTGTTTAAGAGGCACCCTTCCCTCCCAATCTTTGAGCTCAAGTTAAAATAAGATTGTGTTCCTTTGCTATATGCAAGCTGTACTTTGTTTTAATCCCAGACTCTAGCAAGGCAAATCTGTTGATGCAAATAGGAGAAAGAAATATCATGCTCCTGAAAAATTTCCATACCGTAATGGGAACCCCTGCAGTTTTAGTTCCAATCATTTGTACAGCAAAATCTGAATCATAAACATAAGTTTATGTCCTGGCATAACAGTAAGGTTCAACTATAACAGATGGATCAGAAAGACTCTCCTTCCCTACTGCTTCTTCCTTTTCATTCTGCTTAACACAACTGTATCCCAGGGATGTGGTCTGAATATATGTTCTTTACAACACCTATTGGAAAATGTGAATATGTAAGACAGAACGGAGGTTCTTTGGGCAAAGAGAGGTAGATTTATTAGTTAGGGTCCAGCATCAGTGACTGACTTAGGACACACTAGAGAGGCCTGATTTGTGAGAGAGGAAATATGTACAGAAGAAAAAAACTGACTGATTCCTTAGGTATTGTTTGCTACAGTTGTTAGAGGAGATACAATAGGTTTTTTTGTGTATTAAATATACACGTTGATATAAAATGTTTAAAATCAGTGTTCTTGCTGATTATTGTCTCAAATACACATGCATAACAGTCTTCTTTAAATTACTCCACACTGTTCACAAGTAAAATATTCCTTTAGTTACAAGAATATTTAATTTTGAGATTTATAGAAGTCTGTAATTCAAAGTATCTCAAATTCTTTGATTAGCAATACAGAGAGGGAGACATAAAGCCTTTAGCACATTACCAGAGTAGGAATTCAGAGAATCATCCACCATTCATACCCTGTGGTGAGATCCAAGGAGCATGATCTTTGTGTCACCTCGTCCCCACTGAGCACTTTGTCGAGTTTAGACTTGAAGCCCGTTTATTAATGTTTGTTTCACTAACATTTTCTTAAATTGTCTTGATGGATCACTAGTTTCCTTAGGGACTCTAGGAAGGTTGATGTAAATGGTTTGTAAAACGGCAATTAGCTCCAATTCAAACCACAAGGTGAAGGGGAAGAAGGGATACTTGAAACTTCATGTCAAAACTAGTCTGGCAGTGTCTACCATGAAGAGAAGTTTGGTCATAACTTCCTGTTTGTCATATTTGCACGGTATGGCTGGGAAGCTCATAAATGCATAGTTATCCAAATGCATAGAAGAAGCTTTATTTTCCCTAGATATTGTGAGCTGTGAGGGATTGTTCTGTAGTTTTTGAATTTGCAGTAAAGAGAGACCTTCTGTTTTTTAAATCTTCCTCCATCTTTTGGGGTATTCTGGATCTCCTAGACTAATCACTGGTGTTGGTCTGATATTTGGGCTTATTTTTAATGGAATTAAGAGAGCTCTTTAATCTCCAGTAGAGAGGAGCATTTGATATGGAACTCACTTACTTGTTTATCTTAACAAACAGTGTAGTTTGGTATTTTTCCAATCCCCTCTGCCCTCCTACCATTCTCTTAAATCACTAGGAGAAAGTCTGTGATGAACAAGAGAATTAGTGGAATTGTTAAAAATATTTAGAGCATGTGAGTTGAAAAAATTTTGGTTCATATGCTTGCTTATCTAGAGAGAAAAATTGGACCTAACACTTCTTCTTATGTATCTATGAACTCTCACCAATTTTTGCCTTATTCACATCGTTCACAAAAGTCACATCATTCTCAGTGTTACATAATTTGTGTAGATAACTTTTCAAAATAGAAATCTATGAAAATATCTTAAGGCCATACTTAATATTTTGACGCAATCAAAGCTTGTTAATTCACCAGAAAAGTATTTATTTGTTATTATGATGGTTAGAGGGCTGGAGCAGCTCTCCTATGAAAACAGGCTGCAGGAGTTAAGGTTGTTCAGCCTGGGGAAGAGAAAACCCTGAGAAGGCATTATAGAAGCCTTCCAGCACTTTAGGGGCCTTATAAGATCAAAGGACACAAGGTTTTTATCAAGGCCTGTTGTGATAGGACAAAGGGAAACAGTTTTAAACTAAAAGAGGGTAGATGTAAGGAAGACATTCAGACATTCTCAGTCTACTTGTCACTGCTTCATCCCATCAAATATCCATATCTGTTAAGTGCTTCTCTTTTTTACCTTACAGTGCTATGGGAATAACTTAGATGCCTGCTTCTGGTCTGTAGTCTGTGTTTGCCTGATGAACTTACTGAAGGTGTGGTTGAAGACAGAGAGGGAACAATTATACTTACACTTTATATATATAGCCACATGGGCAATGCTTAAATACCTCTCAGCAATTCTATTTTAGGGACTTTCTGAAATCAATAGAGTTGACAATTACTTTTTTTTGAACTGTAGAGATTTGAATCATGGCAAGATAAAGGACAAGCTGTCTCAGAAAGTCTGCATCATGTCTTGGTGTCTCCTTGGAAAGTTTTTTATATTTTTTCATCCCCGTGTAGAGAAATCATATTCTTTTGTTGCAAAACTATATATCAGGGAATGAGTGCCTTCATGTGGCACCACCGTAAGAAACATAATAGTTCTTGACAAATATTATGGGGTAGTACTTGTATAGATGGGGAGACAAAAAAATCATCTTCCCAGAAAAATGAAAGGACCAGTTCCTGAGGATGAAGTAAAGCACTTTTGCAGAGGGTTGTATAGATCCTGTAACGTAAAGTTCGGAAAGCACAGAGGTCTCCCAAACCCTCTGAATGGCAAAGCTCTCCTGTTGTGTGTTGGAGTTGTTTGTAGCAATTAAAAATCAGAATAATAGATCACAAAAACACATGGAACAATATTTATTGCTGTTCTATCTAGCTGTATTTCCAGAAGGCCAATCCTGATGTGTTTTGCTGCTGTAAAAATGCATCTGACAGTTTATTATCCCCGTTACAAAACATCCTTCATTATTTATAGAGATTGTGTTTGCAAAGACAAATGACTTCTGTTCTTTCCAGAAGCAATAACAAAGTGATAACACTTTTTGTTAACAACCAATTTCTTTCTTAGCCCTTAAGCTTGCTGCTTGCTCATGTAAGCATAGGGTTTCATAGTTGGTTCGACAGGCTGCACTGTTGTATTTATTAGTTATCATAGGTTAAAGATGTTTTTTTGTCCACTTCCATTTTCCACCCTAATGACGGTAGTAATAAAGTATTTCTTGAAATTAATGAATTCAGTTATGTGTTTTGGGTGTAATTTTTTAAGTAGGTACATAGTTATGTTAATATATGGGCTATTTTAATGGAATATATCATTTTCTGATAGATCACAGTGCTGACACTTCTTCACAAACCACTGATAGGGAGCTAATCCTAAAACTGTTGTCTGTATTAGACGAACATTCAGAGCAGTTCTGTGATGTGTATTACACAATGATTATTCATAAAATAAAGTATTATTTCTTAATGACTCTGCATAACTTAGACATTAATGCTGTGAAGCTAACTTTCAAGCTTTCAAGCACTCATTCTCTGATAATGCTTCCTATTTATGAGACTCACAGAGGAGTTTCTACACAGTATTCCAATAATCACTGTAAAAAATGACAGCAAATTTATTAGTCTAGTGCAGAAACAAGAAGAAAAATCCTGCAAGGCATCCAAGAATATGCTGAGTAGAATATAACAGTGAGAAACATATTTCCACTCTGGGGAAAGGCAAGTAGAAGCTGAAAGACAGAATTTTAAACAAACAGGAACCTAGATATTGTCTAATGTTTACTTCAAGTTGTGTCTTTAAAATAAAATGCACATTTCCAGCTAAGGAGCCTAGTTTGTGCTTTGAGCCACTACTTAATACATGAACCATTGCATTATTCAGTGATAGCACAGTATATATTAATTTGCACAGTGGCTATATTTTTGGCAAAGCATCAGTAGAGCAGAACAAGCTGAATCTTACAGTAATTAGAAAACATAACAAGTCTTCTGTGATGAAATGTGAATGTTTCAGTGAATTTAAAAAAAAAAAAAAGGTTACCTCACAATGTACAAGAAAGACAGTCCTGACAGCCATGCTTGACAGTAAACCTAATGAATGGAAATTAGATCATAAGGCTCGATATGGCTTTAGTTTTGTTATGCCTTTGCTGTATATATGATAGGTTAGAGAACAGGAAAATGACTTTTTATCCTGTTTTCATTGTTTGATTGCATAACTCAGAATAAATGACTGCATTGCGAGTTGTCTTCTGTTGTATCAGTATAAAAATACTGTCAATTTAGTCATGAAAATAATGACTGTAAGTCTAGTAACTAATTTTTCCTTGTTGGTTACAGGCTGTTGTTTTTGATGGAATGTGCTTCGAAATCAGTTTCTCTCTTTTCCTTGTTAGGTGTTGATGGACCCTCCCAACCTTCATTTTAAATGCTGCTGTAGTAATAGAAATGGACTGAATGGTAGTATTGCCTTGTTTTGTGTTTTGCTTTGGCATTTTCAAACCCTTCTGCATAATTCGAAGTAGATTCCACATAACTTTGCTGAAGAATGAGCTGCACTTAATCAGCAGTGCTGCATTTCAGACATTCTGAGCTTGCTATCAAATTAATCAGACTATTTTACAGAGATTTATGCTGCTCAGTAGTGGTGAAGCTAGCATTAATTGAAACTGTTATGTTTATGTCATTCAGGTATTGGCCTGGTCCTAAACCAGAAATAACACATGGGTACTGTGCATTACTAAACATATAAAGTGAGACTTAGACTGAAGAAACAATTTCACTGTTGTAATTCAGATGCTATTATCTCTCTACAGTATTTTACTGGGCATTGAGAGTATATCAGATTGACTTAGTAACTGTACAGAGCCCCTAGAGAATGTAATACTGGGAGATATATGTGGCTTGCATCTTTCCTCATCATAGAAGTGCTATTGCTACATGTGAGAGGTCAAAGCAAAGTCCACTTGTAAGAGTACAATATTCCTTACATCTACATTTCTGATTTTCAGGAGTTTAAGGATATCCTCTTTTTCTAATGTAGGGCAAAAAGCTGCCTTTGAGAATGTTCCATGTCCTCTTTTTTTTTGCTCATGTACTATGAGCTCCTGCAGGCAGACTCAAGGTTCCACAATTGTGACATGTAAGTAATGTCATATAAATAGGTGTTAATACAATAAAGGTTTGAAGAATTGAACCAGGTCAGTGTGGTTTTTTAAGATATGGGAGCTTGTCTAAAAGTACTGAACTCTTTTTTTCCTATGGGATATTTCACTTTTAATCAGGAAAAAAGGAGATTAAGATTCAATGCAGAAGCAACATTCTTCCTGACAATAGAGTCTACAAGAGGTGCTGTGCATTTTGCATAATATGTTATGGTGAAAAGGCATCGTTGTATGATTCTCAGCCTTGAATTTATTTTGTATTTAAGGATTTAACCATCTACTTCTAGACAAATGGGGAAAGAAAACTAAAAGAAACTAAAAAAACAACTAGACAAAACAAAAAAACAACCCTTCCCAAAAGCCCAACAAAAAACCAATAAACATAAAATCCCCAAAACAAACAAAAAATCCTCACATCAACAAAAAAAAAAAAATAATCCCACCAAAACTACTAGAGCGTTAGAGTGAATTAAGGCACAGCAGACCCCCAAAACTGCTATTTTGCCAAATTTTCTAAACAGGAAAACACAAGGGATCTTCAGAAATTAAGATGTTAGAATAATTAATTGAGTCTTGAAAAATGCAGAGAAGGCAATTCAATTACTGAATCTGGGAAACTATTAAGCAAGTATGTCAATCTTATTCTGAGAGAAAATAGGGGACTCCTTTAAAATTTGGATAGCATCCTCTGGGGTTTAATTGCAAATAATCTCACCTAGAATGCAATGAAGGTTTATATTGGAAATGTTCCCGATATTGAGTCATTTGGACTATTCACTTAAGATGTCTGGAACATTGCACAGTAAGTTCCAACATTTAAAAGTTGGCTTGCAGCTATTTTAAAACCAGTCTTGTTAAGATCTCATTTTCCTTTTTATACTTGACATAACTGGAGGCAAAAATGTAATTGAATCTTATGTATCTTTGTGGGGGAGAGGGAGGGTGTGTGAGTTGGGGGTTAAATAAAGGTTGTGTTGTATCAGCTTCACTTCTGAAAGAAAATGTGGGTTTTTCTAATGAGTGCTCAGCATGGTCTAGTGAGAATTTTCCATTCCTACCCACTTACACAGCACTTTGTGACCAGAACAACCCTTACGAAAAAGATAATTTCCTGGAAAAAATACAAGAGATATTAGAAACTAAAGCTGCTTCCTCTTTCCAAGATGCTTATCTGCCCCATGTTAGAGATAATCAAAGCCCTTCCTTGCTCCAACATCCCCAAATAATTTGTGAATCTCAGTTCAATCAATAGAAATGTATCTGGTAAAGTTTGACAGTTGCCTTTACTTTTTATATTTCTCTATAACATTTTTGTGTGTCATGACTATAGTACAGATAGAATGGAAATAGCTCTCATGATGTAGAGTAGTTAAGATCTCCATTTGGGGCTTACGTGGTTTTTATCTCATTACCAAACAGCTTTATTTTCTCATTCTTTGCCCTATAATTTCTTGTTTAGACATTTTGAAAAATAAGCAATTAGCATGTTGTTGACTGTACTTAGGACTGTTAAGGTGAAGCTGTATTATCTGCAAAGCTTATGATCAGGATGTAAAATAACAGTCATGATTTTACATATGCTTTTGACCCTGTTCTGTCTAAAAATGTTAAGGCTGCTTTAGTATGGACAGAGATTACTATTGCCTAACAAATTTGCTTTTATTTGACAAACTATCCCTTCTGAGATAAACTATTTAAATTGTAATTTAAAAAAACCCCCAAACAACACTGTGATATAAAGAAATAGTAATTTCTTTATTTTCATTCACTTCTTCCTCAAAACAAGTTTCTCAGTCAATTGTGTCCTGATGAATTTCACCACATCCCTGTCAGAACACAGATGCGAGCTGCTCTTATACTTGGAAGGTGGTTTATGTTTTCTGCATTTTCCCTGGAATGCAATAGTAAGTTTAACTTAGTAGAGTGGCATAGAATGCCAGAAGTTACTTGCTTTGTTTTGGGAAATGTCTTGAATCATTGATCTAGAAACTGCCTTACTCAATTGTATTGATGTTGTCTTCATCCTCCAACAATCTATAGCACTGCATTCAGGATTATTCATGGAACAGAGATGCCACTCTACACAATGGAGGGAAAATTTAACCTAGAATTTGTAAAATGAGCAATACCTGAATAAGAAACCAACACATTTTTAGAAATTATAAATCACTTTTAAGAATGTAGGTAACTGACTAAAACAAATATTACCTTCTTAGTCTTTTAAAAAAAAGACACTTTGTAAACAAAATACCCTTGTACTTAATATGCCATTTACACTGACACATTCAAAAATGAAGTCTGTAGGATGTTGGAAAGAATTTGAAGTTTTCCTCCTCGTGTTTCACAAGCACATTCTCTCTCACACTTTCTGCACAGAGAGACTTAACTTCTTGAACACCTTCCAAATGTTCTTTCTGCTCTCTGTTGTTTTGTATTTATCAGGTCACAGATCCTAAATTACTGTAATTCTTGGAAACTTGTGAATCACATTTTACATAAACTTCTAGAATTCTTAGTGTTCTTTTTAACAAGCAAAGGGTGGGACCAAAAGAAAGCAAAATCTATGTAACAACATCACCTACTGACTGGTGCTTTTGTTCCATTTGACTTTTACATTAAATTATCAACTCTTGGACATATAACATATACTTGTAACATACAGTTACAAGTATAAAACTGCTCAGTTATTTTACTATAGTTTCCTGAGCTATGAAAATATTGTTTAGAGTAAATATTTTAACACAGAAAGCTGCTATGAAATCAGAGCTGAGTTAAAAACTGGGTTCAATTATCTTTCTCTTAGTCTGTGTGTGCTGTAAATGCTAAGCCTAGAGCTGGTTTGTTTCTCTTTTTACCTCCAGCACCAATCTTTTTTCCCTGACCCAAATGTGAGTGATCTGTTAGAACATGAGAGACTTGTAAAGTAGAGTTGGAATGGTACTTGTATTGAAGATGTGGATGTGAAGGATCTCTAAATCTGTACTTCTTAAGGTTAAAAACTGTTTAATTACTTTGTTCTCCACCAATACAAAAACCAGTATCTAAGATATCCTTAGAAGAAATGAATCAAGGAGAGAAATGTTTAATTACAGTACCTTATTTCCTTTGCAGCTGTGTTCCATGACCTTGGAAGTTAAAGGGTATCCCCTTGCAAGCTTTCATCTTACTACTCATATATTTTTGACCAAACTGAGAATTAGAATCAGTTGCAGGGGACAGAAGTGATGAAGAGTATATTTTTCCCAACAGAGATCTCTGAATTAACTTTACTGCCATAAAATAACTTCTGTTTTACTGGTTGTTAGTTGCCAGGCAGTTATTTGAGAATTTTAAGGGTAAGAGTCATCTTCCTTTAAAAAAATTTTAAAAAAAAATTAAAAAATTAGTCTGGTTTGTTAGAGAAAGCAGAAATTGGAAAAGTTTATGTAGTGCAGATCGATTGGTTTTGAGCACATTTTAAAGGAGTGATTTATACCTGTCAAGCCTGTAATTTTTGCTTATTTTTAATAGAATATTTAGTATACATTTAACATAGAATTCACAAGTAAAAAGCAATGAAAAAAATAGCTGTTTACATTGACTTTTCAAAATCCTCTTAGGCACAGAATTGTATCTGTGGTGGTATTTGCATGCTTCTGAAAACCATGGCACAAATGAATTTAGGATATGCCAGCAATAATGAATTTTTAGATAAGATATATCATTCACCTTGGGGAATTTTCTGAGAGTATTCATGGTGCTACAATGCCCAGATTAGGGTCCTTTGTCTTTTGAGCTGTTGGAATATGTGACTGAGGTATAATTTTTCCTTTTTTTTTTTTTTCCCCATTTTTTTCTATGTGATTATACTGTAAAAGTTGGAGTGGGAAAAAAAAAAACAAACTGTGAACATTCTGGATGGAAAAAGAAGAATATAGCCTCAGGCCTTTTTAGTTCTTGTCTCTGTGAAAAAATATACTAGAAATACCACTGCTTAGGTCTGGTTTCTTGATTTGTTTGGTTGTAGGGAGTTTGGCTATTCAGTGAGTGAGAATCAGGGATGAGGTGGATCACAGGGAGCACCCACCTAAATGTTGCATGTGGCCCATAAACCAAAACTCCTGAGACTCAGTCACGATCTTCTGAATTCAAAAAGGGATATATTGTGATGCGTGAGGTGGTTCAATAATGACCTCCAATCTGTCTATGAAATGCATTGAAAAGGACTGTAGTTATTTTTAGTGACTTTTCATAATCCACTGGGAACTAGAAATAAAGGTTTATTGTTTTAAAGGCTGATTCTAGGAGACACATGTTCTAAAGTCAGATCATACTGGATTTCACATTCTCATTCTTTCTTTCTTTGCCTCCCCATTATTACAGAATACACACTGTTCCTGCCTCTACTTTTTATTTAGATATTTTGCTTTCCTTGACAGCCCTTCCATTGAGAGTTTGTCTTTCATTAGCTTTTAGGCCTTCAGCCATCATATACTGTCGTGGTCCTTTGGGGCACATGGATCTTTATTCCAGCATTGTCTGACTCACTTGAAAACTTATCACCAGCATTTTTTTGAAAGGCTGTCTCCAGTTTCATATTTGAAAGCTAGACAACACACAATAGACCTTTTAATCTCTCAGGTAGAGTTCTAAATCAACATTATCACTATTCTGCTCTTAAATTTGTAGGATTTAATTAGCTTAGATGTGTAGAAGACAAACTTTAAAACAGTCATTAAATGTGATTTGCTGACAAATTCTCATCTGTACTTTAGTAATATGCATGAGTATTCTCAAAATTAATAAGGTCATAATGGAATCTTCATTGACATAACACTACCCATGTGATCTGTCACACAGGGATCTTTTTCACTGGGTTTTTGAGTGTGGTCTTTTTTTGTTTGGTTTTTAAAGTACTAAACACAGAACACCTCTTTCTCCATTAAGTAGTCAGCAGTAATAGAATATGTTTTGTTTTTCAATTATTCTGCTATAAAAACAAAGAGCTGTGTGGGAAATCCTGATAGAGTCACCTTGCCTTAGATTATATAATGCACTTAACAAATTTGGAATTAAGAAGAATAACAAGAGTGTGAGGCTTAGCCTTTAGTTTGTTTAATTTGGAGAAAAGTACTGAGCAGCTCAAGCACTATGTCCTCACTCTCAGGACACAATTTGCTTAATGAACTGATTAGCAGGAAAAAAAAGCAGAGATGAAAAGATGGGGAGCAGGAATGAGGAGATTATTTTTGCAGCTTTGCTCTTATGTTAAGAATATTTTTCAGTGTTTGTGCCTGTTTAGTTCTCATGGAACAGTGAACAGTGTAAGTCCTACTCACCTGATAATATCTTCTGTGCTACTATTTGCCAAGTTTCCTTCTTAAAGCACCTCAAAGAAAATGTGATTACCCATTATTCTTTTAGAAGAATGGACACTTCTACTGACACTGTGCTTTAATCCATGGATTCCTGGCTGATGGATGAGATGTCTCTCCATGTTCCTTATAACCGAGTCTCTCAAATGTGTAGAGCATTGGTAGGAATCCCTATGCAACAATTTAATAAAACAATGCATTTACGTTCCTTGGCTGATACATATATAAATCAATCTCCTTGTTCATGTGAACTGCTGTCACTCTTTAATGCATATTTATTGAGGCCAGAAATTAAGATAACTTTGCTTACTTCTTTTAAATCACCAACCAATACTTTATTCCTTGTTTTGATGTCATCTACACTCTGTCTCTGGATCTGTTTGAGTTTTTTCAGGTCAAAGACATTTCAAAATTAATGCAATGTTTTGAGGCAAGAAAAAAAAATTACAGCTGATTGCCTTATCTTAATCCATATCCTCCTTTGCAGCTTCCTCATTTACTCGCACTCCTCTTTTCCAAGTTAATTTTTAACTGGAGAATGTTTTTTCTAATTTCCAGTTTCTACAAATTTGGTGTCAGTTTGTTATCTTTTGTTTGCATATTACTGTGAGAACTTAAGTAATTTTTCTCCCTCCCTATGGTTTCTACATAAACCTATGTATTTCATCTCTGTTTCCACACTTAGTTTTCCTTTCGGTAAAATTGAATAATCCAATCTTTCCCATTGTTCTGGGCAAAAATAATCTGTTTCCTTGTACATATAATATTTCTTTTCTGAATCTTTTCAGTCTTGAGTCCAAGTTTCTTGAACATGAATGACCATAAAACATCTCAGCAATAATTTAAAATATTTTTCCTCTCTGCTAGTCACCTCTTCATCAAACTGTGAAGAATCAAGACTTGGGTCATGTTTATTATTATTATATATGTATATGCATACATAACATTCAATCTTAAACACGAATTGTATATTTTGTACTTCAAAACTAGTACAAACATAGGAGAAGAGGTGTGGACCAGTGATTATCATGAGGAATCAGTACTGTCTAATTTTAGCAGCACCTGTCTGAAATAGCAAGGATGCTGATCTTTTCCTGCTGAGAATAGCACTGTACAAGCTAATAAGCAATTGGAATAAGGAAAATTCTAATGCAGGCTCATCACTACTCGATGCAAAAAGTCTGCTTTTATCTCCCAAAGACAGTTTTTTTAATGTCAGTAGTTGCTCTTGAGCTGTAATCCTAAAGAGGGAGCCCATAAGAGACAGCTTTGAAATGAGATCCTTTGCTCCATTGTTGTGAGCTGGTGCAATACCTGCCCTGACTATAAAACAGTTTGCAAAGCCATAGAACTCTAAAAACTTGCCCTCCTAATGTTGATAGAAACTGTTTTGACAGAATGAAGAAACCATTCTACTAAGCATATCCAGATCCTAATGGGAAAACAATCCTTTAATACTGGGAAAGCTCAGGCTTTGAAATTGCTTTGATGCAGGTGACTGTCACACCGATGAGCTTGCTGGATTGGTGGGAGATGGGGAGGGTGGGGGGAAAAGTTAATCCAGCATGCTCTCCAATTTTCCAGTAATCATTCATTGCTGAGTTTGTCACAATCCTCTATTGATAGCAATGATGCCTTTCTATGCCTAAACCTGGTATTTGCATAATATTCCATAGGTTGCTAAGAAATATAATACTTGAGAGTGACGCTTCATAGAACCAACCAAACAAAGAAACAGCAAAGTCCATTCACTTGATTTATTAGATCTGTTTTAGTGATTACCACTCCTAGAAACAATGTGAAAACAGGTAGCATTTTCTCACTAAGGTGTGGAATAAACGCACACTTCCTTGTGAATTATCTTCCCCCCATAACCAGAGGGAAGAAAAAGACTCTCCAGAAATTAAATTTGGTCAACTTTGAAATGGTCAGACAGTTTGACTAGATGATCCTGTAGGTTCTTTTCAATTGAACTATTCTATTCTATTCTATTCTATTCTATTCTATTCTATTCTATTCTATTCTATTCTATTCTACTTTTATTCATACACTTAAAACACATATCATAGGAGGAATAAGCTTCCTTCCAGAGATGTCGCTGTCTCATAATCACAAGATTACAAAAAGGCAGGCAGGCAACTATAAAGGATGGATATTTCAGCTTAGACACCTCACATGAGGATTGATAAATTCCATACTATATATTCACACTGAGGAATGTCTATTTTTATTTCTTTTTCTCACCTACTTCTCTTTTATTAATTTTATTTTTGCAATAGCAAGAACAGGAAATATAACAATGAAGGAAGATGAAAATTTGTTTGTAAGAATTCTATATTGCATCCTTTATGTGGAATTTTAACACCCCAAAATGTTAGAAAGTGTATGCTTTTGTTATAGTGAATTTGACCCTTTGTTCAGACTTCAGGAACTTAAGGGATAATTTTAGAAATTTTTTGTACATGACAAAAGCAAACCAATTGTGAATAATTCCTTACTGCATAATTACTTATAGGAAAAAATATTATAACATATCTGAGACAAAACAACGACCAAAGAACATCATCATCAGTTGTCTTCTGAGCTCTCATTACACTACATAAGACATTCTTAATTATACACAATCTGTACTGAGAATCCCTCAAGAAAGATTTGCTAACAGACACAAATTGTTTATGCTTTATATTCCCCTTTCTTAGGTAAAACAGTTATTTATTCTAATTTAGAATTAATTACTTTGCTTATGTTCTGAGTCCAATTTCTCTTCAGAGAAGACTTTCTCTTGTGTTTGTAAACAAAACCGATATTTCTGATTAAACCTCTGTCACTGACTATTAGGTCTGCTTTGCCCAAAACAATAAAAGCTAGCAATAATAGTTCAGAATTATTTATTTTATATTTTAAAATAATAAAATTTGAAAATTAGGCCTCAGGTGGTGGGAAAATCATGGCTCTGCAAGGAAGAGTTTGGAAAACTGGCCTCCTGAGTTCTAACCTACCCAGTCACTGGTTATAAAACACCAGGATGTCCCAGGCAAGGTGATGAAAAGACCCTGCATAAAAAAAATAAACTCTAACAGGTGAAAAGAAAGAGAGAAAGAAAGAAAGAAAGAAAGAAAGAAAGAAAGAAAGAAAGAAAGAAAGAAAGAAAGAAAGAAAGA
>JAWMRC010000110.1:64408701-64458937 GCA_035584755.1 Thripadectes ignobilis | reverse complement strand
CACTACTCAATTATCATATCTAAAGGTTGTATCCAATCTAAGACATGTCCATACCCAGAACTTCCCTTGGTACCACCACATGGCATCAAAAGGTAATGGCTGTTTGGACAAAGAACCTTCATTCCTAATCCAATAATTATAATGATTTTCTTCTCAAGCTTGTATACTGAGTAAATTGTTAAAGCTTCCTTTCAATTTATCAGAACTGGATTATGTTTCAAACAACACACCAAGTGCATCAGAGGTCCCTTACAGCATCAACTTGCCAACTGGCAACAGAGCTGAACCTATTCAGCAGCACAGAGTACTCTGTGATTAAATTCATTATGAATTATCCATAAAGTATCCACACTCAGATTTAGCTTATGAAATTAATGTTCTCAGCTATGTTCAAAATTTATACAGGATTGTCATTAAATTACCTTGTTGCTCAAGAAGGATGAGGGCACAGAAACAAGGAGATAGAAAGAAGAAATTGCAGCTTTCCTAAATGCAAACAATTTTTAAAATAAAGTGGTTTTATAATTAATTGCTATTAATTGCTATTATTTTAGATACAAAAGAACAAGACATTATTTGAACAAATTATACTCAACCAGAATGTTTTTAGTCACAGAAAAATAGTGTTTTAACTAGTCTGGAGCAGTTAAAGCATTATACGCCATTATTATACAAATGCTTGTATATCTATTGATACCTGAGATGTAGGAAAGCTACCCATGTAAATTGTACATATATTTTTATACTCTACAGATACAAACATTTCTATCCAAAAATGACTGAACCTACATTAAGGTTCATACTCTTCTATCATCATACTTGAAATAGATTTACCAGTATAAAACAGCATGTAGCCATAGCAGAGACTTAAGCGTGAGCTGGAATGTACTTGCCATTTTAATAAGATATTTCACTTCTCTGTGCAATGGTTTTATGACTTGTATTTATTAGTTTGATTCTTTCATCCACCTCACTTTTTACTTCATATTAATTTCATATTTATGATGCACTCTGTCAGAATATATAAAATCTTTTAAAAATTGTTTAGAAACAAATGGTTGACTGAGAAGCCAATGCAAAAGAAGGTAATGCATAAATATTGTAGGCATATGTTTAGCCAAGAGTAAAAAGGGATCAGTCCTGTTTATGTTTCTTCCAAAGGAGAATATGGTTGAAGGACAGCAGTGACAGAGGAGGACAGCCAAGAAAAACACACTGCATTTGGAGTTGTGACTATACTTTTTACTCAGCTTTATTGATGATGCTCTTAGGAATACTTCCATTTTATCAAGACTTTTAAATCGCCTACAGAATAATTATTTCAGGCTAAAATTGGGGATATAAAGGGAGACAGACTGCATTAATTCTTTGACTTCTGGTGGCCTGCAGGGGAAGTGGTAAGAGAAAAGCTACCACCGTCTTTTTCCTGAAGTTTTAACTTCACTGAGAAGAGAGAAAGTTTAGCATGCCATGATATGAAGGCATGTCAGTGCTGATAAGCATCAGTGAAAGATGAGTAGTTCCGAAATTGGAGGAGATGGTAAATAATTTAAAACATAATATACTACTATTTAATACAACAGCTCTAAAAAGCCTTAATAAACTGGATCTTTACTTAAAATAAAATGGCAAATTAATCTAAAAGTCTATAACCCACCAAAGATATACAGAATATGATTTTTTACTAAAAAAAAGACTTTCAGATCAGATAAAAGTGATCAGATAAAAGTAGACAGGTGAGCAAATGAGGCACATGAGAACCAATTAAAAGCTACTTATTTGAACAGAAATGGAAACATTTGATATAGTTTTGAATATGCATTGTTGCAAAAAAATAAAAGATAGGCTTCTACAAATTTAAAGATGACAAGATACAGTTTAAAGTATAGAGAAAAGTGAATAAAAGAAACGAATCCCATGAATTTTTTCCATCACTTACAAGATAATCAACCAAGAAGTTTTAAAAGAATGACATATATTTAGTTGGAGATTTGGAATGTACCCTCTTACAGTTTCCTGTTGAACTACGAGAACAAACAACTGATGAAGAGACAAAAAAGAGCTTTCAAGCATGGGATAGAAAATTATTGACATCTTGAGAGCACCTATTCCAAGGTCTATTTATGCAGCATCAGCTACAGCAAGTTGCCTAGCACTGTGTAGAGTTTTTGAATATATCTACAGATGGAGATTCCATGACTCTTCTGACCAACCTATTCCAGCGTTTGACCACCCTCACAGTAAAAGAGAGGTTTCTTATGTTTAGATGGAATTAGCAATGCTTATATTCAAGAATTTGAATTAGGACAAGTCTTCTTGTGGGATCAGGCTTAATATCCAAAGAGAAAAGGACTGAGAGTGCACATGGTGTATATGTATATGTATATGGCTGTATAGATTCAGACTATGCATGATAAGAACACAACAGCAACACAGTTTTGTAGGGTGAAGAAAAAGAGAACAATTTCATGTCTGTGTATTGTTGTCTTCTTCTAAAAAGTTTCTTTGGTCATCTACAATTGAATTCCTTTATCATTTTTGTGTGCCTGTGAAGAATGCACCATTTTCCTGTGTGTTGAGGGAATTTTGTCACAGTTCCTTTGAAATGCATGTTATAAAGAAGATGCCACTAGTATTTTAAAGGGATCATACAATTTAGGAAGAAAGGCCAAAAGCTCCTACATTAGGTCAAAACAAGTCCATCCTATAAGATAAGGAATCGGAAAGACCAAGGAGCTTGCAGCATCAGGCAGCCTTGCAGTATTTTGCAGAGAATTAATTAGGTAGGTTTTGCTGTATGAGGCAGAGGAAAGCAGAGATAATACCAGTCTGTTTGGGAGCCTTGCCAATCTCATCAGGGAGAAAATTTCTCCCTATGTCAAATCCAGCAATTGGCACAGTGTTGTGAGCAAGACACATCAGCCAAGCCACCTGAGAGGTTTTCCTATACTATGTAATATCACATTTTTGATAGTCCTGAGGAATATGAGAAAACATTCAGGAAACTGTGTTAAACATATGACAAGAAAAATCCTTCCCTGAGTCCCCTGATGGACTGTGAAGGAGATCTTGCTGAAAGGAAATTTGACATGTTGGCAACTGACAGACATAAGACTATTAAATCTGTAAGCCAAGAAAGGCTAGAGTTGGCAATAGTGTATGACTTTGAAATCAAGGGAGTCCAGACCATTTCACACATTATCCTCCCTCCTGTATGAGTTTCACAGGTTGATGATCTAGCTGGCTGGCTCCAGTGTTTGTTCAGGGTGTGCATTTGGCCTCGTTTGAGCTGTCATGGGAGTGAACCCCCAGCCAGACTGTCAGTGCAAGTGTACCCATGCACTAGAGCTGTACAGGGGTAGAAGAAGGAAAAGGTGGATCAGCAGGTACAGATTGCCCATTGCTTCACAAAGGGCATTAAAAGATAAGTTTGTTCTATTACTAAAGTAGCCCTCACGTTCTTAGGTAATATGTATGACATAGTATCATTCAATTATAGGCACTTTTCAGTATAAAGTGGGTGCTTATATCAGGTGCTCCATCCTCACTATTCCCCTAAGTATCTGGTTTGGTATTCAACTTACTTTTTCAGCTTGATAATAACATGTCAAGAGCATGAGTTCCAAGGCATAAAGGCTTATATTTAGAAGCAATTAAGTACAGATAAACAAGGACTCAAATCCTAGGTGGAACTTTCCAAAATTGCTATCTAGTGAAATCCCCTATGAAAGCCTGTCTTAGGTAGCATTTTTACTTTCAGGTATCCTAATATAGTCTCAAGATTTAAGCAAGGTTGCAGTGTAAAAACTGTCTGATTTATAAGTGATTTTAATAGAATGTTGCATGCATTTGTACATGAAGGCTTCAGAAAACAATTGCCTAGTTTTAGAAGAGATCCTATTGGGGGTCCTTAGTTTAATTTATTCCTAAAGAAGTATTTATGACAATGGGAGAAGTTTAAATGTAGAGTTGTTCAGACTATTACATTACCATCCACAGCTTTTTTTCGCTGTTTCCAGAGATAGCAGGATTAGACACAACTAAAATATATTCATTTAAAATCCAGATTTGTTATGAGAATTAGGTAATTTCCCATGAAAAACAAAGGATGAGTATCAGAAGTGTAATCTGAGAGCTGATGATGCATTCACATTTTACTGAATTACAGAACTTCTATGTTCTATCTTAGTGCTTTGTAAGCACGTTCTCTATTTTTCAACAGAACCATTAAAAAAGAAATTAAATTGTCAAGTCTTTCTGAAAAAATGAAAGGACGAAAATCAGAAATCTATTGAAGATGCATGTTCTTTCCCCAAAAAGCTTGGAATGGAATTTGGATTCTCTTAGCCTTGAATAAAACTGGGGCTGCAGACCAAAATGAAGGAAAGCAAAATGAAGGCACAAAAAACCCTCCAAACAATCTACCTGAAATTTAAGCTCTAGACCAGGTGAAACATTGTGTGTCTGAAATAATATCTGGCACAGTCCAAATCATGCTTTCTGTTCACAGCATTTGAAGCTCTGAATTACACACAGTATTTTGTAAACAAGTTTTTCAATATGCCAACTCTGCACCCCAAGACATGGAGCAAAACGTGTCATCTGCATAACATGAAAACACACTCAGAAGAGCCAGAAAAGTAGGTATTTGGACTCCAGGACTGGTATTTAAAAATCTTGATTATGACAACATTATAGTTTGCTACGCATTAACAATGCAGCTACTCCATATTTCTCTCTAAGCTGGGGCAAAATAGTCCACCCAGCTAACACAAATTAGGATCTTGCTGAGCTTGTTTGAAAGGCACTTTCAGGCCCTCTGGTAGAAAGTCTGTTCTGAATGCTGTGTTCTGTCGATATATACATTATAAAGCATATTTGTCAGATGGTGGCAGGTAATGATCTATGGCCTAAAAGTAATCAGATCGCAGAATATTTTGCAGGGGTAAAATTTCAGAAGAAATTACTCTTGATGGAGCACCTTAGACAAGTAACCCATTTTTACACATTAATTTACATGCTGAAGCATAATATAAATGTTAAAACCCTAGATGGTTTTGTAGCAGAAGAAAAATGTTCCCTTTTACTCTTTCCTGTTCAGGGTTTAAGGCACTTTTCTGCTTAGCTAAAAACTGCCAAAATCAGCCAATTACAAATTAATTGAAGTTACAACTGATGTTACACATTCAATTTTATGAATGTTCTCTCAAAAATTCTCTGTTTTCAAATGTTAAAAATCTCCCACTTGATGCTAGTCCCCCAAACAATTAATTGGACTGCAGAGTGAATGGCTGGGTCTGCAGTTTGGTTGAAAGAACATCCAAATTGCCTATGGATTGGAAGGCTAAAGGTCTGTAGGAACACATCTAATAGAGATATACCATCCTTAAAGAGCTGTGCTTTAAATATCTCAGGGTATTTTGAATGAAAGATTCAATGGTCATTTTCACAGCAATATAATCACAACATCAGAAGGAGAAAACTGACAGAATTTCCCCAATTAAATCTGTCAAAAAAGCTGAAGAAATTCTATTTGCATCACTGAAGTAGGAGAATATAAGTGTATCTATGGGCAGCTGGTTAAAGATGGCAAATTATGCATAGACATTTAAATGAATTTTTATGTGGCATGCTGTGATTCAGGAAATTTCTTCCATCTCAGATGTAGTCAGAATTGCTGCTAGACTTTATCACTGTATTATGATGTAAGATTTAGCATTGTATCACTGCATCAGTAATTTGAAAACATTACTATTTCTCTTTTACTACACAGCTTCCTCAGCTGGGCTCTGTGGGCTAAAAGCCCAATTGCTGAAGACCATAGAGATTCCCTGTTTCCAAACTTTTATTTCTCTGTTATATTATTTCATCACTTTATCTCATGCCTAACAATATTGCTTTAAAAATTAGGCATGAGGAATTCCAGTTTATTGGTATTAAACAGATTGGTATTTAATTTTAGTCTATATTCTATGTTTTAAATGTTTAAGGTTTACAAAAGAAAAAACTTAATTCAAGGTAAATGTGAGCAGTCAAAAGCAAATTTTGAAATTTACTGAAGAACTATTACATTCTACCCTATTTTTCCCCTTTGTTACTTTTTGTTTCCATTCTTATGACTTATATCCTCTTTTTCATTTTCTGACCACTTGCTGACTCAGCTACTGACATAATTTAAGTGAGAACTTTCACTGATGTTAGTGGGAGGTAAGGGTGCAAAAAGGTTTATTTGAACCAGGAAGAATACAGAGCAAGATAGAGACAGGATTAGCAACAATGAAAGTACATGATTATGTAAGGTAGATAAGAGCATCGCATGCTCATTCAGATTTAATAATTCTTTCTTTAACAGTTTGAACCTGTATGATTGTTGTAATTGCCTGGTGATTTCCACAATGAATGAGTAAGCTTATCTACCAGCCTGGAAGAGATGAGAAGCTTGGAGAACATACAGAGAAAAGTATGTACAGTAATATGTGTAACATATACACACACATATATATTTATACATATATAACTTTTATATATAATTTTTTAATTTTTTTTTTTAATATAGTTTTTCTAGTCTTACTCCTAGCTAGACTTCTGCTCATAGTCAGTGTTGGTAACAGGATACTGGCCTAACTGAATGCCTGGTTTACGACTGTGTGAGTGTTTTTTGATTCATAAGTTTTCTTACAAACGCTGGCATATTTGGTTCTATTTTATGGCAGTGGTTCCCATACTATGTTCCATTCTATATGCCCATAAAAATTATTCACATATAATTACCAGGTTGATGATAAAGGGGATATATGCTTCTCTGACACTATTCGTTAAAAATTCCTCAAGTTCTGTATCTCTTACTTGGGTTTGGTGCTCACGGTTTCCATTATTTTAATTCATGGTTTCCCTGTGTTTTCCTCATGTTTTCCTCATTGCTATCTTTAATTATTAATTCTTCATTATTTTGTTCTTGCCAACTTAATTTATCAAGGCCTTATGAGTTGTTAAATTTATAAGTATTTTTGCAACTATTTTTCTTTCTATCAAATCATTCCTGAGAACTAGCCACTGTCACCAATTTTCAGACATTACCACAAAGAATTTTTATGTACAATGTGCATGACAGAAACTTTTTTTTTTTTTTTTTTTTTTTTGTGGAAGAATTTCCATTTAAGTCTGTGACATGTTTACTGCCAGCCATGATTTTTTTAAAAATAACTGGTTTATTCCTATACAATATCACAAGGAAGATTCAATGCATATAATTTCAAATCTTTGATTTTTACTGACTTGATTTTAAAAAGTTGCCACTAAATAAGCACCATATAACAGCTGAGGCCTTTTAGATCAGTAAGTAAACTTTATTAAAGAGTTTAATTGTCAAGCTGGCATCACATCAGCCACAGAGAAGGACTAAGTATGAATTAATAAGGATTAAATTTACATTAATTTCATTCTGTTTGTACCAACAGCTGCTTAAATTTTGGGATTTACCTGTCATTACATGTAAGCATTTTAAAATAATCAACCAGTAAACAGTAAAAATGAAAGAAAAACCATCATTTGTCTTAAACAGTAGGGTTTATACACATTTTAATAACTCCATAGAAAATAAATTGTAAGTAGCAAAATATGCTGCAAACCTCGACGATGAAACTTGGTGCCTTTATTGATGAATCTATCAACTTCCTACTGAGTCAGCATTGTGCTAGCATGCAAGTCATTCTCGTCTTCCTAAATTAATTCCCTTGAGAAGAAAACATGGGTTTGGGGGATGTACCTGATTAAATAACGTTGCATTTTCTCATCTGCCTTGAATTTCAGAAGGCTTTTTTCTATTGTCAGTAAATAGGAAAACTTCTGCCCATTTTTTCCTACTGATTGAAAATGTGCAATCCATGGAGCTTATTACAGTATGTACTGTGACACAAAAGAGTGCCACGGCAAATATGAAGGTGCTTAACAACCACCAGAGCTATCTCCTATTTTCTGTATTAACTGACTGAGTAAATCATGTGAGTTTTAACACACTGTGTGTATTTTGGGTACTTCAGTTTGATTATATATTTTAATAAGACCTCACTGCTGCAATAATAAAATGTTCTCACTGAAAAGAAAACTAGCTTGCTTAGCCATGCAGTTGATTTTCCAAAGCTGTTGGAAAACTGCATTGAGGCACGATATTCTTAGTCAATAGAAGTTGACTGATTCAGCTGTGTTTATAAGAAGCATGAATTTAATTAGTAGACAACTGTACTCTCCAGAAGCTGATCTGCACCTCTGCTGCCTTCGATATGCCCTGTTGGGAAACTCATTTCATTTGATTTTGCAACTTTGGAGAATACTAAACCTGAGACCAAAATGGAACATAGGGTCTTGTTTCTCCAAGGACTGTCCTGAAAGGATTTATGTCCTTTCTAATACCACTACGTTGGGAAAATGTAAGTACTGGCTAGAAAAAAAAATTAATCTTATAACATGTTTGCAAATCCAGCAGCTAATCTCACCGCTTCTCAGAACTTTCCCCACCCTCCTCTGAAACTGCATTTGCTTTTTTCCTCAGCTTCTATGGCAACTTGTGTAAAGGAGCTGGGCCTAATCATGATGGAGAATGTCCTCATTTAATTAGTTTTGAAATCCCAGATGGACCAACAGTTTCACTGTGGTTTCATTAGGAAAGTTTTGTACAGCTTTTAGTGACTATATTCATGGGGAGCAATGGAGGCATTTGAAGGGAGAAAGGAGGCATTTAATGGCCCCACCTGTTTATGTGTTCAAGATTGCAAGATTATCCATTTACAACAGCTAAAATGGAAACAGCTGTCTTAGAACTATTTAGAACTTTATCCCCTACTTAACTGCACAAATAAATAAAAATCCACTTCCAAAACAAACTATTCTGCATACCAGCTAAAGGTATTTAACAAGTCAGTTACATTTGTACTAAGGCTTTTGAGGCATTCATATTAATTCATATGTTTTATCTTGAAAATAATCACATGAGATTTAATGCTAACAAAAGCTACGACACATACAGTGCAGAAAGGCATCTCCAGCACAGTTGAGCAAAACTACCTAAATGCAGCTCAGCAATCAACTTCCCTTGTTACTGCTTTTCTAAGAGTCTGGATAAGAGACTGATTGTTGATGCCATAGTGCTTGGCAATGTGTCTCTGTCTATCTTTAAAGACATTGCAAAAAATATTATTTGGAATGCCTTGGGCTAGTACAGCCTGTCTACAGACCCCAACAACAGCTGTCTCACGTATTTTAAAAGTGCTGTCTCTACTCATTTCCTCCCAGCATGAAAAGAAAATTACAAACATTAAAAGCCTTTTGGTAGATCCAGCCTTTGTACTTTTTTTTTCCTACAGTGCAGTGTATTATGCTTTGAGTTTTACTCCCAAAAATTCTGCTGTCTAAAGCAACAGTGGGCATTTAGGGAGAAGTACTTTTCTGACGATGCATAAGGGGTTGACACAGTGACCCATGTCTTTTCTGAGAGTGTCACAGGGCTCTTGAAACCAGCATGGATAATCCAAATGTTTTGGCAATAAAAAAGAAAATAAAATCTGCAGCAGCTTTGTTTTCTTAAAAACCATGTGCTGCTCGAATACCTCAGCAGCACTTCTGTGGCAAGAGGGGTGAATTCTCTTACCCCAAGCTATTAAAGAACAGCTGCTTCAATAAGAGATTTGAGGAACTCCCCAATATTCCATTCCCTCTCTTGTTCCCCAGAGAGTGAGAAGGCAAAGAGGATTTATTTGAAGCTGTACTATGTCTTTAGACTTCTTGAAAAGCCAAGTGAATTCTCTATAGGCATTCTATTTCCATATGAACTAATTATTTTGTCCAACTGACTGGCTTTTCTCTCTAGACATCTTTTCATTAGCCTCTATTTAATATAGTCACTCAGGTCTCTATATTGTATTTTCAGTACAACACCTCTGTCATGTCCCATGATTTATTTTTTTTTTCCCCCATCTGAAAGGTATTCCTTTCCCAGGGAGATTTCATGGTGTTTAAAAAGTTTGAACTTATATATTAGCTATTTCCTGAGCCATGATGTTTATAGAGTCATCTTTCTGCACACAAATTTCCATGAAACTTAACACAATTAATTATCTTTGTAATTTCCTGCATTAAATAAAACTGAAATTAGGTAATGAGTTAAAAACCTCTTAAGGAGAACATGTAGGCAGAATGAAGTGCACATGTACAGAAAGTTTGGAGTTTCCAGTGGTCAAGAATTCACAGAGAAAAAGGGAAAATGTCTCCTAGAAAAAGGGAGTAGGATTATCTTTTAAAGAGTTAATGTTGAAATAAATTACTTAACAAACTGTAATAAAAATAAAGTCTTGGAAAAATTAAATTATGATCAAATATCACTTAGAAATTTTCTTGCTTTGAATTATTTCATAATTGATGGTGACATGTTGCTCATTCCTGGCTCTTCAGAATAAGACCAGGGATGTCCTTTAATTTGTTTAGTGCTGCTTTGCCATATTGAGTTAGTCAGACAGCCAAGGTCTAATTCCATCTGGGGTATTTCATCACGCTATATAGTGATAATTTAAAACCAAACAGCAAAACCTCATCTTTGTTTTGTAAAGCAGCACAAAAATAATATGAAGTATGGTTCAACCCAAGTAGATTATATTAAATATGATGTCCCTTAAAAGCCTGTGGGGTTTAAATCATTGTAATAGTGCACAGTATAATGGCTTGTGATGCTGTGTGAGAAATGATCAGTGTTTCTCCTGCCTGTAATGCAGAAGACAAATTTCCACACTGGTGATGTGTTATGAACATTATGAGTCCGTAATTTCTCACATTCATTTTGGACATTCAGCTTAATTCTTAACCAGCGTAAAGAGCACAAAGCACAGAGAAGTAGTCAAAAGGTTTTCTAGTTGGAGTTATTAATTTTCTCTGCTCTTGTCTAATCCGCCTTTTGACTGCAGGTTACTTTGTAAGATCATCATTATGCTAAAATGTGTTGTTAAATGTTAATTAAAAAAAGAGAATAATAGCTTGAATTGGTAGACCAGTTCAGTAATCAGGAGCCTTTGGCTAACATACTTACTTGTTTCCTCCTTCTAGACCAACAAGAGGTTGCAATATCTCCCCATAGATTTTTTTCCCCATATTTTCTTGGAAGGTAACTTTTATCACTTTTTTTTAGTTCAGTTGATTATAATTAAGTATGTCAGTGAATTGGCATTAATGGTTATTAAATTAGTGTGTTCAGACCTAATAAAGAGCAGCAACTGGAGGTCTTCATCCACTACCACATGGCAACTGAACCACAGCAGAGCTGGAATTATTGTCACAGTGCCAAATCCATCTCTTCAGCCCAAAAAAATAAAGAAATAAATAAAAGGAATAAAAAAACCAATTCAGAGTCACGATAAAAATCATTTCCTCTCTGATTCAAAAGATCCTTTGACAATAGTTTGTAAAATTAACTGCATTTACTGAAGGTTTTGTGCTGCATGATTACAAACTACAGAACTGTTACCAACAACTACACAAGTGCTGAACATAACAGCAGTGAACATTACAGAGAAGAGGAGAAGTGCCCAGCCATTGCCACATCACACAACCTGGCACATGTGTGTCATGTGATATGAAAATTATGGTCTTTGAAGGGGTCATTAAAAGCCTTATCAACGTTCTGCTGGAGTAAGTCTTTTCTGAGATTCCACAGCAGAATTGGTTTAAAGAGTCTTTTGAAGATATTTGTGGAGCACATATAAAGGAAAATGCTTTAATCTACCACATAGGAGGTAGAAAACATATATTATCAGTATTTATTTACTCCTGAATGTTTGTTGAATAAATGAGACTGCCAGAATTATACTCTGAACAGTTGACTAATTCATTCCTTGGTGTCCTCATAGTTTCAGAAGGTTGTTTTGAGAGAAAGTTCTTTTGAGAGAAAACTATTTCTCTGTGATATGAACTTCAGAGCATGTACCTTGAAGTTTTTCAAAATATGAAGAGTTACCAAATATTTGAAATGAGATTTGAATGGAAATAGAAGGCAATATAGAATTATACTGTGCCATATATTACCCTAAAATAAACAGTTGAGCATTTATCCTATTATCCGGTCTTATTATTTCCAGTGAAAAAATTATTTCATGACATTTTACCACTGACTTTCTTAAAAGGTCTGGGTTCTCTTATTCACTGACAAACTACCATTAAATATGAAAGCACAAATCAGAATTTGGCCTTCAAAACCAATAATATAATGAAGAAAGAAAACGGTCTTAGGTTTGATTGAAAGCTTAATGGCTTAAGGCAATGTTGCTATAAGCAATTCATAATGGATAGAAAGTCAAGCTGTTTGGATCGTTAAATCCAGACTGAAAATAAATTGCTCCATTCCATACTCAAAGAAAATGAAGCACTATTATCTCTTATGTATGCATTTATGCTCTGCTATTGCCATATAGTAAGCTAGATGAATTTTAGGATATGGAGGATCTTGTAAATCATCAAAAGCCAGTGATGGGTAGTGAGGGGTAGATTTCTTAAAGAGTAAATCATGATTGAAATCCTACTAATAGTTGTTAATTAATGTTGTTTCCTGGCCATTCTGATGAGGCAGCATTATATTTGTATGCAGCCATAGTACTGTCTATTCTGGGCAGAATTTTATTCTCAAATTCTAATTAAGGTGAAAAATTTATTTCTTTTTGTATGTAAGCATACATGTTTGTGAACCATGACAAAGAAAATTTCAGAAGGCAAATCAGCTGTGAGAGTTTACTTGGCCTGACTATGCTATTGCATTTAAATCTTGTCTCGGAAATTTGTGTTTCTAATATAAGTTAGTTACAAATACTCTCACTAAAACTTCCATAAAATATCAATACTATTTGAAGTGGTGTGATTTTCTTCTACATGCTTTGGCTTTGAAAGCTGAGTTAAAGTCCATATCTGTTTGACAGAAACTGTGAAACCAGCATCATAACTTCTGATCATTATTGATCTGGTGTACATGACCAAAAAGCTAAAATATCCTTGGTACTTTTATGAGCTGTTTGAGATTTTTGGGTTTCTTTTCAGGTTTGGGTTTTGTTGTTTTTTTGTGTGGGTTTTTTTTTTGTTTTTTTTTTTTTTTTTTACGGTAATTTCTGATTCAGATTGTCTCCAAACAACTTACGATGTTCTGTATTTTTTTAAATTGTCTCCAAAAATGCCCAGGTGTACGATGCTTGTAAGGTTACTCACTACCCGGCCAAGGGCATCACCATATATGTGGGTATTTCATATCTATTCCACCTCTCAGAATTCTTTCTTTCATTTTCACTCCAGTAGATGATTCATGAAATACATAGAAATAAGTAATGTATGCAGAACCAAACAGGAAAACAGTAAATCAAGCCACTAGATCTAGAGCTAGGTGGGAGAGAGGAACAGGGCACAGATTAATAACCTAAATTACATACGCAGTCTGAGCCTTGCAAATCTTTAAAGCTCCTAACTTTAAAATACAGCTTTTATGTGTTGCAATTGTATCCTTATTAGGAGTCTTAACAGAATTTTCTCAGATGGGGAGGTGTAATTTTTTTTTTTTTTTTTCCCTGGGGAAGGCTGCTCTGCAGATCAGAAGGGAATTTGGTCTCTCGGGCTCTGGATAGGAACTTCAGTTTCTGAACTGAATCAAATGAGGTAAAAGCCATTTGCATGATGAATGTTCTACAGCTCCTGTTCAAAGTCATGCTGGGCTCACCCTATACAATTGACACATGACAAATACCTCACTAGTATAACAACAAAAATCATGCTATTACTGCTAGTACACCAATAGTCAGTTTGTAACAAAATTCTTATTTTAGAAGAGCGCTTTTGTACACCAGGTTTTCTCTGGATATTCCTGAAACCACTTCTTGGGGGAAAGTCAGTAAGGGTAAAATAAGTCAAAAAATCTTGAATGTATCTTAAATTCAAGGTTCATATGATAATTTGTTTGAAGTTATGTAAAACTTGGCAAGGAGTAAAGCTTGTTCCAAAGGTTGAAAATTTCTTTCTCTGGTTATTAGATTTCTGTGTTTGCAATCATTTCTCATTCTGCTAATATAATGCCATTTCCTGACAGACCACCCATCATCATTTAATTTTGTCTGCTGAGAAAGCTGTGCCAGTCTATTCCTCTTCAATGAAGGAGCCATATATCTCAAGATTTTTTAATCCGGATATGCAGTCGGAATTGATTACCCTGTAGTTCTTAACATATACTACTACAAGAAAATAAGCAGATTTTTTAAAAAGATTAGTCACTACTCTTTTTTATTAATTTTTTGACTTTTCTTATAAATTTTTTTCCAGCCAGCCGAACAATATTTCTTTAAATATCATGTGCAGAATTTCAGCAGATTTGATAAATTCAGATGCAGTTTAAAATGCTGATAGCCTGCCACTTGACAAGTTATTTTGCAATACAGATAGCTGAGAAGTGCAATTCAACTGACTTGCATAATCCTAACCTAAATTCAACCTACAAACTGTTCTATAGAACTGAAAAGGTGCATAGGAGTCATCTGTATTGAATTTCTAGATACATGTTGTTTTGCAAGATGAATGTTGTACAAATCAAACACCATACATGTCTTTATGAAAAATACCTTATATTTACTATGTTCATGAGCATAAGAGTATTATTAGAGATTAGGAAAAAAAATCTACTGTGAACGTAGTCACATTAGAATAGGTAATCCAGAGAGGTTTTGTAGTCTCCATGGTTGGAGATATTCACAATTTACTTGGATAATGTCCTTTGCCTAGCACCGAATTTAGTCCTTTTCTGAACTGGTACTTGGAGAAGATGATCTTTTGAGGCACTCCCCAACCTGAACTATTCTATGGAAATATAATTTTTTTAACCACCTTGTGATTTGGGAACAAGTTTTAATCAAATTGTATATCCAGTTGACATTTTTATTGTTCAGATAGATTTCAAACAAGGAATTCAGCATGCCTCTCAGCTATTCAGAATACTTCACGTTTTAAATGACTCCAGGTCATAAGAGCATATTTCTTGTACTTGTAGGTGACTTCTAATATTTGCTGGTCTAATCCTTCAGATTATTCAGTCTCTCAGATTAAAAGTCCATGATAACACTGGGTTTACTTTGAAGACATTAATCTAAACTCTCAAAATTTATTGTACAGCATGTACACAACATCTTTCAAGAAAGTATCAAGTTAATTTCTGACTTCTATTAATTTAGTGGAACTCAGATAAAAGCTTGGGCCCTTGCTAATTACATCTCAAAACATAGAGGAATGCATATTATTGTTTGTTCTTTGTGATTATTGAAAATATCCTTTTGTGATGTGTAGAAATTATGATGCATTATTACATTTCTGCCCTGAAGCCATAACTTCATCCTCAGTTTTGCTCCAGTCTTTAAGAGAACAACTGTATATTTCTATGGCACTATATTAAAAATAATGCTTTCTGTAGTTGTACACTGTTTTCTTGAATTGTCTACACACCTTTTTTTTTTTTTTTTGCTTTTATTTTCTTCAAATATTCTATTAAAAATTAACATTAAGCCAGCATTAAGGTCATTTATGGTAAGTGATTTTAATTCATAAATGCAAATATTCCCATTGCAAACCTGATTCTCAATATTTATATTTGGCATTTAGGAAAATTAAACAGTGCTTTGAAATAAATTTTATAATGGATTCAAAAATAATATCATGAATAACACAAATAGAAGTCCCTCAGTGGATAATTTTGACTAATCTTTATGAAAAAAAATTGCCATTTCATAGAATAAAAATAAAAAGGGAAAGATATGAAAATAATATAATAGTAATATAATAAATATGATATGTAATAATGTATAATTAAACTAGGTTATTATTCACTCTCTGGTGTAGATCATCTTTTACTAAATATCCATTGAAATTACTGAGAGAGGTGGAGAAAAGTTTCATTTTTATGCACGTCACTCTACAAAATACTGGTTTGTTTTTTTTTTTTAATGCCATTGAATATTTTTAAAATTATCCTTGAATTTTGAGAACAAGGTTCATTTGAGGTTGACAGATGATGATCATTACATTCTCCACTAATCTGGCAAAGGAATCCTGGATAAGCTAACAGAAAGGAAAGCATTTTCTCTTGAGACCCAAAACCACCTCAGGATCTACTTCAAGGGCAGTCAACACAGAGTTTCCAGGCTTTTATGAACCTCAGGCTTGTGAAATGTATCAGATTCATGTATCAAAATGAGTGTTTGAGTATATTTCTGAATCTTGATCTTTCCTGCTTTAAAAAATTATACTGTAAGGATCCTGAGGGCATCTGCACATGGAAACACAAGAAAAAATGCACCAAAAGAATGCCCTGTGTAGATGTCCCTATTCCAAAATGGTGAAAAAAGAATGAAGTTGAAGAAAAAAACAGATTTACCCATCACATCTATGAATATAACTAATCACTCTCTTGGCTTGTCTTTTATTTTCTCTTCTATTTGGTGTTCCCTCTCATCATCCTGTTCTTTTTCTTTTTTTTTCCTGTTGTAAACAATGTCTTTTTTTCTTATCATCTAAGAAGAGAGAGGGTTTTTTTAACATTTCAAACATGCCTACCTTACTTTTGTGCACCAAGAATAAAGCAGAATTTAAATCTGTGGTGTGCTGCTTTTTATTTAATTTTTTTTTTTTAATTTAATTCATCTTTTCTTGGTCTTTCAATTCTTTTTCTGTATCTCCTTTTACAGCCTTTAAGGGTTTGACACTTCAGCACTTCTGTTTTAATGTCATTGCAAAATCACAAATTGATAGGGTAGCATTTACTTGAGTACAGTGAAGTCAGTCTTGGACCTTTTCCATTGCTGTCCACCATCTCTAATATTCCATTAGGCAGTGAAAGGCTACAAGTCATTTTAATGGACACCTCAGCTCTTTTTTTAATGAACTTTATAAATCCTTAACCTTCTCCCAAAATTTAAATCTCAGGCTCTATCATATCTTTTTCTTCATCTAATAAATGGAAATTAGACTTTTTTTAAAGTTATTGAGTAACAAAACCCTTAAATTCAACAGAATTTTAGTTTCTCTTACACTAGATCTCTATATATCTGTCAAAGCCTCTCTCATAAATACTTTTCTGTCTTCCTATATCCCACTGTTTTGAGAGAGAGAGAGCAATTGAAAAAGACAACCATATTTTAATTTCATGTGGTTCCTTTAACAAGCTGGTTCTAATTGATGACACATTCAATTTTTGTTGAGCTCCTTATGACACTTCATTAAGGCAAACTCAACTCTTTCACTTAAGGCACAAGTGCAGCAGCTAAGACTTACTGAAGAGCACAAGTCTGCATGACGTATTTTTAATGTCCTGTCTCAGCATAGTTGACATATCTGTGATATACTCAAGTTCTTTAGATGTGTTCTGTTATCATCTGTAGAATGAGGAAGAAAAAGGAAAACAATAACCAGGAACACATAAAGAAATGGGTTTTTAATGCAAAGTTGTATGAGAGGAGATAATGGGAGGGAAAAATTAACCCTGTAAATTCATAAACATTAACAGTTACAATTCCAGTTTGATCCTAGTGTCAAAGATTTTGTAGGTACATAGGTAACTGGGCAGTTAAAATCATAAATTGACAGAGTGTATGTGCACCTTGGAATGTACAATTTACAACATTTATTCTTTCAACCAGATGTTCTAGTTATATTGTTTATGATATGCATTGCTGAGATTAATTTTTATAGGAAGTAATACCTGTCAAAAGGCCAAGAGTAATGCACTTTCGCCATTTTCAAGCACTAAATTCATTAATCCTATTGCTGCTAGGAATTTTGAAAAATGCATTACTCCTCATGTTTGTGTTCTTTTGTTTTTATTTTGATTTGTGTTTGCTGAAGCAGGTAGATTTCTTGATGTCCTTGCTGAGTCTGGCACTGAACTGATGTGAGTTAGCACATGCTAGTTAAGGAGAATTTGTGTCCCATCAGAAAAACTCAGAAATGCTACCTACTCCAAGTGAAGTTTGACTCTGCAGATTTAAGATGCAAACTTTTTCCATTTATTTTTATAAAGAGGCTTCCAGGCTTTTTATTCAACTGCAGATGTAGAAATCTGTAGCATGAAATGAAAAAAGTATGAATTATTGTAGATATCACCATAAGGTTTAAAAATAGTACAAATGCCTTTTCTATTTGAAAATGCAATTATTGCCATTTTAACATAAGAAGGCTTTTAGGAACATTTTGGTTTCCATTTTGTTGGCTTTTTGGGTTTGGTTTGCTGGGGGGTTTTGCGGGGAGAACTTAAGGAAGGAACTAAGTGAAGCATATATTTAATCGGATTAAGATTTTACTTGAGGAGTTATAGCATATTTAAATGGAACTCCGTTATCTTCTTATCTGGCAAGGACCAAAAGAATACAATTTATTATAATTTGCATTCTTTACCTTAAAAGTGAACTCAGATGAAGGAGTCTACCAGAAGATAAAATGAGATATCATGTGAATATATAACATTTTATATTAAACTAGTTCAAATAAGTTATAAGGTAGTCTGTTTCAGTCCCTGCTTCAAATCAGGTTCAGCTTATTGCTTCTAATATCAATTTTCTATCTCTCCAAGTACTAGCAAAATGGAACCCAACCAACCAAACCAAACCAAAACAAAACAACAAAAAATCCACAAAAAAACCAAACCAACCAAATAAAAAACCCCACAAACCCCCCCAAAAAAACCCAGAACCAAATCAAACCAAACCAAAAACAAACAAACAAAAACCCAACCAAACAAAACCCAGAAACATTAGTACTAGGATTATTCCTTTCATCCTTCACTTACATTATGTTATTTTTCTTATGTTTCAACAATGCCAGGATACATCAACTTAATATGAGGTCCCCATTATCATGAGTACTTTACAGGAAAATTAGGAGACCCCACCCCTCATTAAAAAAACGTGCACCCTGGCACCCTGGACAATCAAAGAAGATAAAGTACACAGGAAAGGGAATCCTCTTTTGTGTGACAGACCTTGGGAGAAGACAGAGAGAGAAATCCTGCAGAAAAACAAGTCTTGTTCCTGTATAACCTCTACTGAGTTCAGACGCAGATTTTCTTTAACCACACAGGACCTACTGCAGAGCAATATGCTACTGGTTTTCCTTGAGTACACAATTTCGCAGTAGCACACTTGTACTTAAAGTCAAATCTATTAAATCTCAGAGTAGTGATGTAAAAACAAAACTTTTACTAAGCTCTTAGTCACTCTCATGAAAGTTTAACTGTTGATTCCTGGAAAACAGCATAAAGCCCAAACATTTTTTGTTATACCTTTCTTTTTCAATTGAGTCATACCTTGAAAAGAAGTGCCTATATTATGATAAGTATTGAGGAGTTTGCAAAGGACATAAGGATTTAGGCACAAAATGATGGCAAGTGTAAATAAGGCACCCATTATCCAGAGGGACTGGATTTAACATAGATTTTTTTACTTCAGTGTCTCAGCACTGGCCATTTTCAAGCAGCTTTCTTATGCTTTCTAGCTTTTGAGAAGGCTTTTTTAAGGTAAATAATTTTCCCCCTGAATTGTACAGGGAGACAGGTATTGTAACGTTGACCTTTTCAGTAACCACTTTAGGTCTAACTGTCTCTGTAAGTGTGGTCAGAATCTCAAATATGTGAGAGTGACTGAGCTTCTTTTAATTATTTTGCTGTGTACTTTTGGTTGTGTTTCTTGGAAAACAAAATAATTTCTTTTCCATTCATGATTTTCAGTAAACTTTTAATTATAAATAACTTTTTCTAGTTGTCCTAATTTTTATTAGTCTTAGAAACTAAAATCAATCTGTAAAACTCTTAGTTGCTCAAACGGAATGATGCTCCTCTCATTTCAGCAAACCTTTGCAGTGATTTACACAAGAATTATGTTAAAAACATAATTGGAGTTAGACTTTATGCAGTCTTTATATGTCACCCAGAATTCTAAATCCAACTCCCTCCCTAGATTTAAATGCAGATAGCATTAATTTTTGTCTTTGGAGGTCTGATTCAATTTCCTCTTAAATCTTTGACATTTCTTCCACTGCCTTTAGGAAAGCTACAGTAAATCCACTGTCTGAAGGTGGTCCTAAGTGTAAACAGACTGCTCCACCTTCCATAGTTAATATATTAATTTTAACTAGTCAAAGACTGAAGATAAAACTTAACTGGCTAATCTACTGTATATCTACCAGCTTCCAGATAAGTATAAGGTATAAATTACTGTTAAACCAATTATAAGTAGTAGGGAGAGATGAATTAATGTGCCTGAAATTCACCTTAAATGCTTTGGATTTGAATGTTTGTTTTGAACATAATTACTTTGACATTCCATATACAAAACAACTAAGAAAAATTCAAATCAAAATAAAACCTATTTTGACAGTGTAGAAGAATTTCATTTGAGAGAACTACAAAATGAGAGGTAGAAAATGCAGGAGAGGTGTCTTGTTAAAGAAAATAAGCTGCTTAAATTAAAGCATTTTAAGGTTCTTAGCTGAGGAGACATGATAGCATGTGCATTCTTTAAGTCAAGCATGTATATAATTGCTTTGCCAAGTCATGACTAAGGTCTGCAGGGCGTGTGCATTTTATTGGCCTAGTTGAGGTGAACTGTGACTTGGCTATGATTTAAGGATTTTAAAAACTAATTGCTGAGGTAGATTTAAGTTAAATATGCATCTCAGGAAGTCAAGGGATGAATGCATATTTAACATTTTCAAACAAAATTCAGATTTAATAGACTGCAGAATGTGATTTCAAAAGACATATTCTCTGTCCTCTCTTCCACTTGCAAGATTAGAAGCTTAAGTCTGAGCCTTGAATCTGGCAAACCCAACTAGAGTTTTTATCTTAAGTGTATATGCTGGGTAACCTTGCCTGCATGGAGCAGTCTGCTCTCCTTTTTCAGACAAAATAGACAACTTTTGAACAGTTTCTTTAGTTCTCTGCCGCTCTGCCTACCTTTACTCTCAAACAGGATTCCTTAATCTTATGAGTCCCACTTCACAAGATATTTACTATTCAAGTAGCAAAGCAAAGGCACATAGTCCTTTAGTATTTCAAAATTATTTATTTTCAGAAAGTAGGTGAAAATTGCCTTGCTTTAGCTATATAAAAGATTATGGAACGTAGCAGAGCCACAAATGCTAACATGCAGTGTCCACACCACACCAAAAGTTATTAGCAATCATTACAGGAGCAAACCCATAGAAATAAAATACTCACATCAACTGCAGTTATTTAATAATGGTCATGGTTTGCTCATTTCTCCCACTCCTGACTGCAGATGTGAAAAGCTGTAGATTGAGCAAACATCAAGTCTGCAAAAGGTTTTATCCTCCGGTTGTGTTTGCCTCCCAAGGCACCTGAGCCTTACAGATCTAAAAATCCTCAATGTTATGTGCATTTTTTTACTTCTATTTATCTTTGGCTATTATTCATCAATAATGATATCCAACAAACATTTTCACATTTTTTAACAAATTCACTCTATGTACATATGTCATACTCCGTATGTTCCTTCATTTTTTTTTTTTAAATTTTTTTAATTTATATTTTTTTCACTCCTAGTATGCAAGTATCATTCATGCCTGAATGCAATATCAGGATAACCAGTTTCTTATTTTTATAGAGTCCAGGACATATTGTTAGGGAGAGTGATATAGCTGGCATCCTCTGAGCCTGGTCATCATCACTCTCACCAGTCTTTACATGAAGACATAGCAAAATAACTTGCTCATAATGAAAATATTTATGAAAAAAAAAAAATCTGAAGAATACAAATGGTGGTGAATTTATTTTTCCTAAGACAAAATATAAGTAGATGGAAACAATCACTCAAAATGTAAAGGATGTTAAAAGCTGCCACTGCCTCTGGCAGCTCAGAGCCTGGAGTTCTTTCCTGCCCAGCTGCTGGAGCCCAGCCTGTGACATCTGGGTCTCCATCCCATGGTGATGGATGCACCTGCTGCTTTCCTTTGTGCAGACTCATCCAGTAACGAAGCTGAGCATGTCTTCCAGAGACACACACACACAGAGATGACATGAAGCTGGCTGGCTGCCCAGACCCCAGCTCACTCCAGGGGTTGGCACCACAGGCCACAGGAGGGTACACCCCTGCTGTAACTCCAGTTGCTGCCCAGCTATCAAGTCACACTTGTCCCCCAGTAGCAGGCAGGATAGTGGGAGAGCTTACACACAAAGATAGTCAAGAAAGGATTTAACAGGGAGGAATCACAGACTGAAGTGATCAGGCACAGACAAGTCTATCGACCAGACCCTTTTAACACTACTGGCCCTTTTTATAACCCTTCCTGTCTCTCACCCCATTATTCCTACCTGATCCCTTTCCCCTACATAGTTCTGCTTTCCACCCCTGTGGATATTCAGGACTCTCCAGGTTTGTATCCTTATCAGTTGCAAGGTATAGGCTTGTCTGCAGCTTCTTGATAAGACCATCAATTAGTGTGACCACAAAGGTTTGTTTCTTCTTGTTGTGCCCATTATGTTTTTCTGTCAGGTGTGTGTCTTTGTATGTTTTATTCATTGCCTTTCCCTTTTCCTTTCCTTTCCTTCCCATTTTGACAAGTTCATTGAGCAGATAATTTTCCTGAAATCAATATTCTCACATTGCATGTATCTTTATGAATTAGTGTATGACCAGGTGTAGTTCTTATTACTGTCTCCATTATAGCTTTTTGGTCGTTTCCTTCTCTGTAGATTTTGCTTGTTGTTTTCCACTTTTTTCTTGTTATCTCTTTTTTCACCAGAAAGGTCTTTGACTAGATACACCTAATGGAGCAGATGCTCTCTCCTCCCCATATCCTTGCAGAAACTGCTACACATCTTACTTTGGAGTGACAGAATACCTAAATCAAATCAATTAAGTAGCAATCCCAGATGAGAGCAGTGCCTTAAAACGTAGCATAAACCACTAGGACTACAAAAAAAATATCCAATAACAAAGTGATTTGGCTTTTATTGGCTTTAAATGTAACCAGGATTTCACCTGGGTATTTGCTTTTTATGTGAGCTATTTCGGTCACTGCAGATGTCTTCTCTTGCTGCTCTTCAATAACTCCATTCTTCACCACAATGCACACCCTTCTTTTTGAGTTCCAGATCTGAGGACTACAGTTTAAAAATAATATGGATTGCAAAATGTCTTACTGTAAATGTCATGGGAGCCTGTGTTGATGTTGAGTTTTAGTGTTTTGTCTCACAAATCAATCTGCTATGATTTTTATTTTTCATTGTAAAAGAATTTTCTCTCTCTTTTTTTTTTCCCTTCCGTCCGTTTTCACTTTCTCTGGTTTCTATTTCAAATTTCTCATGGTTTGTCTGTCTACAAATAATATAAAGCATCTATCCATACAATTTCTTTTGCCTGTATTTGGAAAAAAGTCATTAAGTATGTCTGAATTTTAGTATTTCACTATTGAAAAAATAGGTTCAGAAACCTTTGTAAGTCACTTAAAATCATATGTCCATACAAAAGCAAAACTAGTGATATTCTACTGATTTTTTTTTTTGTCTCACTGCTTGTGGACTACAGAAAGTGATCTTTCTGAAAATAATTTCATACTCACATGTTTTTATACTTACTGGGTCATATGTCTAATATTCATATTTTATTCTGTTTTGATTTCAATTTCTATGGGAAAGTTTCATCTTTGGTGTAAAACCCCAGACTATATACTTATGCTTGGGGTAAAATTGATCCTTGGTGTATATTGTTTTCTTTTTGTTTGGAATGTTTAATAAATATTTTAAATTTGTTTTCCCTGCATTTGTTTTTCTGACCTTTGTTCTTCTCATTTATATCTTCTTTTTTATATTAGAGGGGGGTTTTGGTTTGCTTATTTTTTTGTGTTTTTCCTCATCAATCCTACCATTTACCTTGTTTAATGGCTTATTTTCTATTTTCTGAATCTTGCATGTTAAGGATAAATTCTCAGGTCTCACTAGCACTATTTGGTCTATCTCCCATATCACTGTCGTACTCAGTGTTACTTATGTATACTTTTTTAAATGCCATTTTATGTAAGAAAATGAAAGAAAGAGTATGATTTTTGGTATGGGAATCAGTTTTGGCATTAGAAATAATTTTTCCATCATGAGCTTAAGTGCAGCAGTGAAATGAGTTGACCAGGGAAGTGGATCTCTCATCTTTGGAAGTTTTTGATATGCAGCTAGGCAAAACCAGGAATGACCTGATCTAGTCCTACTTTGAGTGCAAAGGCTAGGCTGGGTGATCGGAAGTGCTCTCTTTCAGTCAACTCTTTAACAATTGCGGTCTCAGATCGAGGATCCAGGACCACTGAAGGCCAATGGGTGTTGAAACTGAACTCGTTGCACACAACCCAGCTGTCAGGACTTGTGTTTCTATTACCTTCAGAAAGCAAAAGTCATTCTCTCCTGATGCAAATGGTGCTGATACTGTAAATACAGAAAGAAAAAACAAGTCCTTAAACTCACTTATGCCTATACCATTCTATATCTGATCACAAAAATGACAGTTAAACAGGGGTAAAGTGAGAGAGGAGAGCAATAAATTGCTTAAACAATTTGTTCCCAGTAACATAGGTGTTTTTTGCTTTCTCCCCTGTTCATAATGTCCCATACAGTCTCAATGCCATTCAATAGCTTTTGTGCAGAAATGTGGTCATTAATTGTTCCTTTTACTTCAGTATTTTTGAATTTACACTCTTTCTGAACATAACTGAAAATGCTCTATAGAAAAGCAGCTTGAGATACACAGTAGTTTAATGAACACAGAGATCTAATATTCCATTCTGCACACAGTTTGTTGACATATTTAAACTATAAGCCCTGTCCTTTCTTTTTTCTCCTTCTTGCATTTTTTTTTTTTTTTTTTTTTAACAAGAAGGAAGAATAGTCTTAGGAACTAGATTAGATCAGATTAGATTAGATTAGATTAGATTAGATTAGATTAGATTAGATTAGATTAGATCTTCATTGTAGAACCTCCTTTAAAACAGCAGCCTGCTCAGCGCATGGTTACAAAATAATACATAAATGGTAATAGAATCTAGAGAAGCACTTATCAGAGCAAGCATGGGCATTAAAAGAAATTGTTTGAGTGTCTTTTTTTCTTTCATACTTTTAGTTCTAAATTTGTAGTTCTATTTTAAACTTAAGAGCAACAATCCGTCCTGTTCCTGAAGCCCAGTTCTTTGAAATGTTAGCAAGCATACCTAGCTTTTGGGTTTGATTAATTACTGACTTTTCTTGATCTTTTTTATATGATCAAGTGGCATATTCTCAGTGCCTGAATACAGAGGAAGGCAAGATTCCTGTACTTGCAGACTGGAACATTTACACAACATCTATACATCATGTGGGCTTTGCATGTGCAGGAAACTTTACTGAAGCACGTACTGAATTAGGCATAAGAATTGCCTTAATATGATATTCCCCCAGCACTACTCTTTCAGAGAGAGCAGAAAAAAGAAGTGAGCAGGAGAACAATATTTTCCTTTGGAGAACCCTAACAGCTGTTACATTGTTGTCTTCAAAACTGTCTCAAATCGAGCACTCTATGAGGCTATAACTGTCAAATAGATGCTAGCATTCCTACAGTGAAAGAGAGATAATAATTCATTTAAATACCAGTAAAATGCATCTGCCAGAGATGTAGATGGAAGTGCCATATTCTGTTTCAGAGAACCTTGCAGAACAGAACTATGATGTGTCAAGAAATAAACTTTATTTATTCATAGTTTGTTGATATAAAACTTCTTAGTTCCTACTCTGAAAAAACATGAATTCAGAAGGTTTCAAGTCCAGTGACAAGAAGTAAAGGTATAATCTGATAGTATTGATAATGTAAAACTATTGACATATGAGATTTCATAGGTTTCAAAAGACATTTTTTGCTCTAGGAGAAGAGATCCCCATGGATTTCTAAAGCAAAGCTATTTGCTAAACATAAGTACCAATCTAGAGTTAATATGTATACTGCACCTTGTAATTTCACTGGATAGACTCCCAGGAAAGAGTTTATATGTGGCTGTTAAGTCTTCACCATGGTTAGAAACTGCTTCATGCTCAAGATACCTGCCAGCATTTGCTATAATCTCAGTCTAAGCAAAGGATCAATCAAGTTTTTTAAAGAGAAATTTTTTTCATTTTTCAATATAATGAGTAACCTATTATTATCTATAATTATATTAAACAAAGAAATAAGTCCCATTCTGATGCTTTGGAGGTTTTTTGTGTTTGGTTTTTTTGTTTGTTTGTTTTTGTTTTGTTGTTTTTTTTCTTGACACCATCCATTTTTTGCTTAAAAAACACCTCCTTGTATACAAGAAATTCAGGACTCTAGTACTACTCACTCAGTGGCACTAGGTTAATACCTGATCCATAGTACCTGGGTTTTGAGTACATGTTAAGACTACCAAAGACCTTAAAGGATTCTGATCTGAAACTATTATAGCTGTCATGGACACTTCTTTTAAACCCAGTGAAGCCAGTTAAGCAGATAAAAGGAGATAACTGGAAGCTTAGTGTGAATGATCTGTTTATGAGTGCACTGTTTTTCATACATCATAACTTGTTCCAGCTGCATTCCCTACAGGATACCACATGATTCAGAGTTAAAAGTTCTAAAGTATATTTGATCAGTTTTAGTTTGTCACTTGGAGGAAAAGCTGTCAAACTGCCATTAAACTAAGATTCTCTTTATTTTAAAGTAGAAACAAACCCCAACACTTCACATGATATGGGTATCAGACAAAACTTACACTGTAATAGGGAATGATGTAAGCAAAACACCCCAGAGTACAGGTAATTGTGATGGGACAAAGTAACAAATACAGATAAATCCTGTCTTTCAGAAAACATTCATTTAGATAGACTATAAAAAAGAACCCAGAGCAACAACAACAAAAATAATTCATTTTTTTCACAAATTCCTAAAGGCGTTACACTCTAATTTAGAGTTCTGCAAGTTGCTCTCCACTGCTTTTGTGTTTCTCCCACAGTCACATTGCTACAGTGCCCAAGGAAGGTGAGCATTATGGAAGGACTGGGATGGTTCTCACAGAAAAGAAAGATAAAATAATTTAACAGTAATGTAAATATTAAAGAGAGAAGGGACATCTGGCATATCAGTTGTTCCACTCTTTAAGACAAATTTTGTTCTACATTTTAGTTTACCTTACTGGTGCATTCTTGGGTACTATACTTAATTTATATTTAAAAAGTAAAATATTGATGTCCAGCTGGTGGCCAGTGACTAGCAGTGTTCATCAGGGGTGAATAGTGAGGCCAGTCCAGCTTCATGTCTATATTAATGGCATGGGTGATGGGATGGAGGGCCATCATAGCTGAGGATGTTACCAGACTGTAGGAAAAAGATCATATTCAGAAGAAGCTGGTCAAGCAGTAAAAAATAGAGTGACTTAAACTTCAGGAAATTTAGCATGGAAGAGTTCTGTACCTGGGTTCCCATGCAGCAGAACAGTCTGGCTAGAAAGTAACTTTGCAGAATAGATGAGGCCCTTCTGACTGACAAAAATTACACATAATTAGCAGTGCACTCTTGCATTAAAAAAACAAAAAACAAAAAATATTGTCTATCTTGTAGTAGTCTTCAACCACTTGACCAAAGAGACACACATGAGGGAGATAGATTCAGAGGTTCACAATGGAAGGGCAAGAGGCTATGAACACAAACACACATATGGGAAATTTTGACTTGATAGAAGGAAAAAAACCCACCATAAAAATGTTCAAACACTGGAACAGGTTGTTTAGAGAGGTTGCAGGATTTCCTCACTTGAAGAATTTTAAAACCCAGCTGGGAACTGCCCAAAATAATCTCATCTAGCTGGATTTGCTGTGAGCAGAGAGGTTGCATGAGATGACCTTTCTTTGGATTCATGACTGATTTTAATTTGCCCACTACAGTGACAGGGGGCAGAGATATGTGAGATAATATAAGGCTTGGGGGATTTATGTTTAATGCATTGCTGTCATTAACAGAAATATTAGTGATTCATTCATTATGTGACTCAGTTGCCAAAGTGAGCAGCTTCAGTGCTGGCACAATCTGCAGAGGAGCACTCTAGCAAGGTGCACATGGGGGTTTTCTGAACTGAAGGAACCTCAGGGGAGCTGAAGCGAGCCATCAGGAGCCCATAGGTGGTGCCAGAGCTGATGAGACCTGGGTGAGGCCAGGAGCAATGGTGTCCAAGACCTACTCCATGTACAAAAGAAGTCCCAGGGGAGCACCAGTAGCTAGGATCACCACAAAGATGGCATGATGTGTCAGCAAGGGTGTGGAATGGCAGGGTGCACAGGAAGGGTGCTGGTGTCCTGGCAGCCCAGACAGGGACCCAAGGTACCCACCCAGCAGAAACCATGACCTCTCCAAGCTCTGTACCCATCATGACTGATGTAGCCAGGGCTCAGATCTCCCAAAGACAGAGCTCTTGGAGGAATAGCTGCCACCCCCGTGCCAGCTGCAAGGTGTGTCCTACCCTGAGGGCAGTATAAGATGTCAGGAGTGAGCACCCCTGTGGGAGGTGCATCAGGACAGAGAAACTCCTCTGCTCAGTGACAGAGGTCTAGGAAAGGATAAGCAGGTTGTGGAGTACATGAGGGGTGCAAGAGAGAGAGAGTCAACTGGAATCACACCTTTCTTTGGGACAGGCCCAACATGGAGACAGAATGAATGACATGGAGGATTCCACATCCTCTGTCTACCTGACCGAACACATGACTTAAGAGATAGGGAGAAATAGTGACATCTCCTCTGTGACTGCCCCACTTACCCACGTGCCCTGAAGAAACAAGTGTGAGGCTTTGTGAGTGGAACCAACAGTAATGAGGGTGATCAGTTCATCTAGATTGGTGGTGTCACTGAGATTAAGTTGGCCTATGCCCTGCAACAAAACTGCTTCCATAAAGAGAAACAGTGTATCATTATCACAGGAGACTCCCTTCTGAAGGGAACAGAGGACCCAATATGCAGATGGATGCACTTCTTAGGGAAACCTCCTGCCTTCCCCAAGGCCTGGGTTAATGATGTGAAAAGAAAGCTTCCTGCCCTGGTATGGCACTCAGGTTAATCCATTATTGATTTTTCAGGTATGTAATGATGAAGTTGAAAACAAGGAATCTGAGGGCAATCAAGAGAAACTTTGAGGTCTTGGGAGGACTAGCTAAGGGATCAGGAGCACAGGTATTGCTATGCTCTGTGCTCCTAGTTGCAGGGAATGACAAGGGAAGAAACAGGAAGGTTCAGCAGATTGATAACCTGGCTACAAGCCTGGTGTCACCAGCAGAATTCTGGGGTTTTAGATCATAAATTCCTCTACATGACACCAGGCCTGCTGGCCTGCTGGTGACAGACAGGGTACACATGTTCCGAAAATGGAAAAGGATCTTTGTGCAGGAGTCATTGGGGCTCACTGAAAGAGCTCTAAACTCAGCTGGAAGGGGGAAAGTGGTAAAACCAGGCTCTCTAGGGATAAGCCTGGGAGCAGTATGGCAATGTTTTGGGGACAGTGTGCAAGCACAGTCCTTCCATCTCTTGTCCCAGCAGAGGTAAGGGATAAAGATCCAAGAAGGTAGCAAAGACATGAGGGTTATTTTTCTGTTAGAAACCAGAAGCACCTAGAACAGTCATTCATGAATTAGGGCTTCTCCTCCCTAAAAGGTGGCAGGATCAGCAACCCAACTGAAGTACATTTACATCAATGTGCAGAGCATTGGCAACAAACAGGGAGAGCTAGAAGCCCTTGTGCAGTGGCAGAATGTTGCTGTAGTAGAAATATAGTGGGTCACTTGCACAGCTGAAGTTCTGCAATGGACGACTATAAATTCTTCATCAGGGATAGGCAAGGAAGGAGGGGTGCTGGAATAGTCCTGTATGATAGGGCATGTTTTGACTTGATGGTGATGGTGAGGTTGAGTGTTTATGGCTCAGAATCAGGAGGAAGGCCAACAAGGCAGGTGGGAGTCTATTATAGACCACTAAACCAGGATGAAGAGGCAGATGAAATATTCTGTAACAGTTGGGAGAAATCTCCGAATTGCTGGATCTTGTACTCATGGAGGATTTCAACTTGTCAGATGTCTGCTGGTAATAGATTATAGGGAAGAGGAAGCAGTCTAGGAGGTCTTGGCTGGAACTCCAGGAAAAAAAAGAGGAGTTTATGACCTTTGGAAGATGCCATGAGTTTATACAGGGAGAAAATTAGAAGAGCCAAAGCCCAGCTAGAATTTGTTCTGGTGTAAAAGACAATAAAAGAACCATTTCCATAAATACATTAGAAACAAAAACAGGGCTAAGGAGAATCCCCCTCTCTTATTTGATGTGAGGGGAAACATAGTAACGGAGAATAAGACTGAGCTACTTAGTGCCTTCTTTTCTTTGTTAGTTCTAGTAAGTCTGTCTTTGGTAACTGAATAGTAAAATGTCACAGGACTGAGAAACTACAATCACCAGGTAGAATAAGATAGAAAGCAAGGGTTCTGGGTCACCACATCAACTCTTTTCCACAGGAACAATCTCATATAATCAGAAATTTAAACAATTTGAAGGTATTTTAATGATAACCTCTTGAAGCTTGATTTCCTCCTAACCAGTCTCATAGTTTGATTTCATCCTTCTGCAGTGTTTTTCCAGGCAGAGACTGAGATTTTCCTGTGTGGACTTCTGAGTAAAGATACATAACAGCACTTGGTTTAGTATCATTAAATGCGTTTCAGTTGTGATCAAAGCTAAATTTCAAATGATGCTCTGCGTACTCATCTGTTGAAGCAATTAATGAGCAGAAAAACTCTTACTTGCAATACTTAATTTTGTTTTAAATAAAAAAAATCTTTTTTTTTTTAAATTAACCAAAAATTACAAGTGTCAGTCTTACAAAGACAGTGCAATTATGGCAGAGGATTTGTATGATTTTTCCAAGTTCTCCTTGGCGTGACTGGGTCAGGCCTTTAATTTAACTGATTTCCAACCAGCAAACTGCCAATGAAAAATCTAGCTAATTGCAATGCTTTCATGTGTTTGTCTCTTGATCCAGCACTGTTCTGTAATTGCCTACTTTGATTTAGTCACAGGGGCTTCACCCCAGATTCAAAAGAGGGATGGTGCCACTACAGTAAAACTGATCTGAAACACTGAGCTGACGTGAAGCTCTTGTAGGTTCCAGTCTGCAACATATCAGTACTTTTCTTTCCTTGATACTTTACATCTAAAATTCCTCACAACAATTTTACCAGAACCAACTTAGGAAGCTCAATGTCTCTATACTTAACTTTACTAAAATAAATTAAATTATAATTGATAGTATACTTTTTTAGTAGAACAGTCACAAACCTAGTTTAAAAAAGAACCAAGACAACAATATACTCTGCTGGGTGGGACATGCTATGAGACTACTTAAAATTGATTGATGAAAAGGGAATTGTTAGAAGAAAGATTGAAAATCTCTTTAGTCCTGACTCATAACAGTCTGTAAAAATTTTTAAGCATCCTGAGTGTGTCATTATCTTAACTGAAGATGAGCATATAATTATTTTGCTGAAGTATTCCTTTTGAGATTTTATTATAATCCTCTTACACAGACACACACATTTATTGTTTGTATTTAGGCATTTAAGTCTCCATGTGTTTTATTTATACAAAACATATAGTATTACTGAAAATTCCCCAAACAAAAACCTATGTTTCATTACTTTGCTGATATTACATAAGAGCAACAATGTGTTTTCTGGGAAGGCTTAGTTGGGAAAACTTCCATTTTGCTATTTTGAGGCCATAACTATACTATACACAAGGTTGTGAAGGAATAGAATGGTCCCAGAGGGCATGATCAAAACTCTTTTCCACACAAAGGAAGGCATGTGCTTGACCTTTTTCATTAGAAATTTCAAGAAAGCTATTTAGCCTGGACAGTAATTTTTTTAACAGATTTTATGTCATTTTCTATAGGTGTTTTGAGTCTCAAATTACCTCTTTGATCTCACAGATTAAAGAAAATACATTAAAAAAAAAATCTTATTTTCAGCAGTGCAAATATGGTCAGTATCCAGTTATACACTGACCTTCACTAGCGCTGAAGGACAAGACAATATTTTGGGCCTGAACAGAAAGTTGAATTACTGGGATATTAGATATTTGTAGCATTGTAATGAATGGATTCCATTCCCATAATTATTTTTTTGTCCCCAGCATAAACTTTAGAAAAGTGTCAAGATTTTTTAGTTTATGGATAACACAAGATGTTGTGATTGTAAATCTTTATTTGGTGCACTTTTCTTTGCTGATCCTAGAATAATGTTCCAGATTTTGGAGTTCTTGCAAAAACGTAAGCCTCTCTTTTAAACTAACTTTAATAGTTCTCTACCTTAAATATTTTTTCCTGCTCAAAATTTTGATGTTTTATAAATATGCTTGGGAAATCTTTTGTAATAGGATTCAGAGGATGGTGAAAAAATATTGCCCTGTGGAAAGAAAACATGAAGAAAGAGATTAGGTTTGAAGATGAGTCTACTGCAAATCAGCAATCAGCTACTTCTGTGCTTACCAAAGAATAGGTGTGCAGTGATTTGTATGTGCACTCTCTCGTCATGCTGCTGAAGTTTTTTTAAGGAAAGGTATGATATTGACCATCTTAAATTATTCAATAATATTTTTGGCAACTTCATCTGTAACATTTGTAAGAAAGGAAATAACAAATTGTCTCTTCAGAGCAAAAGGCAAACATATTTCCAGAAGAGATGGCATTTCTTTGCACAGAAATCATTCTGTTAACTATACCATAAGCTGTGTCCCAGCATTCATTTATTTGTAGAGAATGACTGAATAGTGTCAGGCTGATTTCAAAAATATTACTATCTGATTAATAAAATAATCTAAAACTACTTTTTGTTTTGACAGGTTGGAGAAAAGTAAAGAAATTCAATCACAAATTTTTAATTTCTCTGGTGATATTTATGAATTATGAGTACTTGGGGTCTAGAAATGCTGGTGCAGTTAATAAAGAACATGAGTCCAAACAGTGAGACCATAAGCCCTATAGAAAGGAAAATGAAACCACTGCAGAGATGCATTTCCAGCATAGGCTTTCTCTTCACATTCTACATTTCATTGCACTGAGGTTGAAAATAATTTGACTGCTTCAGTAGGCAATGAAAAGATGTCAAAACCATTTGCAGAAAACATGTAGTGACTTTTTTATGTTCTAGGTCCAGGGAATTTTCTTCACCAAGTAATAAAAAACATGGCTTTGTGCACTAAAACAGCTAAACAGCACTTGGCTTGCCTGAATGGTAAAAGAAGCGGTGTAAGACATTCTCTTCACACTACTCCACAAAGAATAAGTCCTCAAAAGTGAATTGTTTAGAGATACTACTCAGCTAATTCAGACCAAGCTTTCTTTCCCGGAAAACAACTGTTGAAGTTCCTCATTTGCCATCTATTTGCATTCGTATGTAAAAGTGGTGCATAACTACTGAGGGCACAGTAAGTTATCTTGCGTAGTACTTTTAATTGCATATTTTTATTAAGCTACCAAAGGAATCCTGGGATGAATCAGTGCCCTTTAAATAATGTGCTATTAGCTTTCCCTGAATTTGTATGAGGAAGAACACCCCTTTATATAAATGTCCAGTTTGGACTGAAAAGCATCTAGTTAAGGGGAACTTCAAAAGTCCTTGATTGAGTGATGCTTGGTCTGATTACTCTCCCAGTTAGAAGTATATATCCTATTCTTTGATATAGTATGTTTAGATTATTTTTTTTCCCACTGTAACTAGTAGTAGGATTTTAGACATTTGTCAATCTGACTAAACTGCCCTCTTTTATAAATTTCCTGTTTTTCATGCAGCTACTAATATAACTGTTGGTCTTCTTTTTATCAAGCTAAACACCTTTGAGCTCATGGAGAGAATTACTATTAATTTATTTCACAATATTTAAATTATTCCATACATCTTCTCTGTATCTTTCAATTTATCAACATTGCTTTGGAACTGTAGGCACCAGAACAAATTGCATCACTAGGCAATTCATCTGCATTGCTACCAAGAGCAAAAGGAATATGGACTTTCTGATGCAATATAAGACTATATTATATTTATACAGCAGAGGAATGCATTACTTCTTTGGAAATAGGACCTAAAGTTCATTATGCACCTCTAACACTTTTCAAGATTTTTCCATATTTTTATAGTCTTTGTGACATCTACAAACAACATTAATTATGACTTTTTGTTTTCTCTCAAAGCACTGACAAAAATGTTGGACAGAATAGAGCCAAGAACTCAGCCATGAGGAACCCAGCAGGATGGTCACGCTCTAAGAAGTGCCCCATGTTTACTTGCATCTTAAAACTTATCTGTGAATCCAATTTTAATCTAGTTAATATCTCCATTGCTCATTTACTGTTGGCTGAGTCTCATTTTTAATAACCCATATCTACAGAAAAACTCAGAAATTACTCCTTCAATGGACAGTTCTATCAATATTACATTCTTATACTGTTTTTCATTCTTTTTTACTGTTTTACTGTTCACAGAAGCCTCCTATAAAACTCTGGGATATCCTAAAAAATAATTACAGTTGTTAGAAACTGCTATTGAAACTGTATACTAATTTAAAAAAAAAAAATGGATTGTCAAGGTCTATTTTCTAGACAAGTATGATGAAAATTGGTAGTTTTATTATTAATACCACTCTGTACTAGCAACTGACAGTCGTTTGAATACTTTGTTCAAGCCATTTGCTTATCTGAAATCCTAGCAAACAATAGCCAAACAATAGGTCTCAGAATTTACCACATTGTTCTAATACTTATGGAAGTTCAATATAATTGATAGAAGAATCTCATGTATACTTTAAAATTCTATCAGCTAAACAATATAGATCCATTGATGAACTTTAGGTATTTCTCTTCAATAATACACTGCTTACTGTTCAAATGGAAAGTATTGTATTTTGAAAGTAATACCATATTATGAAAAGTTTTCATTGTTTACAAAAACCCCACAATACTTACTGGAAGAAAACACTCACTGGACAATCTCTCTTGGTTATCTTTATTAGTTCTACTACCTTAGTCTGTAAAAGCCAGCATGATTGACACCTGAAGTCATGGCCTATTGCTGAATCTCTGGAAGGCAAAGGAATTTCTGGTACGGATGATACATGTGCAGAATGGTTTTGAGAAAGCAAAACTAAATGTTTTCTTCCAGCAATGCAATTGTGTTCTCTTGTTGTATTGATAGATACACCCCTAAGGCCCCTGTTTAGAGATGATTTTCCTGTGGTGATATCATCATGGTCCTGTCACCAGCTGTGGAGCTTTTCCTGGAGATTCCCTGAGGCCTCCATAGAAGATCATGCTCATACTCGTACTTGGGAGTTTATTAATTAGCTTGACTTTATATGCTTGTGCAGTGACATCAGTGCAGAAGCTGAAGGCTGTTAATAGGAAGGGCATGTTTACAGGCTATCTGAGTGGCCTATGCTGTGGGCATGAAGTTATTAGGTTGGGATGATTTCACTGAGACAGTCCTCAGGGGCATTCTAAGGGCATGGGGGATGTAATGCCCAGCTGTAATTAGCAGCCTAAAATCCATCCTGCTGTATACATCTTTATCCATTGCATTTGGCTCACCTATGTTTACCTGCCTTATCCAGTTTTACTGTCAGAGTGCTGAAAATGGCCATTTCACATCCAATTTCCAATGGTGAAGGACAGGATTTTCCAGAGGTAGTTTTAGTCAGAACAAGGATTTTATACCCTGATTAGCTGTATGCTATTGACAGATATAACTTTATCCCTAAGAGTCTGAGACACACTCTCCATTTCTGAGCTTCACAATGATTGACTGCAGACCTATTTAGGCTGAGGCATTCAGCTGTATTTAGTGTACACTCTTCAAGGGCAGCCTGAAATACCTTGCACTCTTAATTCTATTGAGGATATGGTTTATGGTTTAATTTCTTTAATGCAGTATTATCCTTCTGTCACAGAAAGGCAAATATTTTTCAGAATGAATTTATGTAGGGGTTAAATCTACCTCAGTCATTTCATTTTGAAGTGACCTTGTTTATGCTGGATGGGAAAAAACACTTATTATGTGTTTGTTAAACTGCAGCTGCGTGCTCAGCATAATAGGAGTCTGGACCTCTGCCTCCAAAGATTAATATAGTTTTTGTTTTGAAGCCAGTAAGAATCTTAAAATGCTTTATGTATTATATTATTGCATTCTGCATAAAATTTGGTCTATTGACAAAAAGAGACTTTTCACAGAAAACATGCTGATTTTTCTCATATCTCATGTCTCAGTGACCTAAATAGTGGAGAAATCAACTTAGAGCTTGGAAAGCAATACCTGAGTGACACTAAAAATATTCTATTTAAATAAACATCACAAAGAGCAATAAAACTGTTTCAAGGGCACTCCTGAGTTGTTTGAGTATCAGATGAATGTGATTAATGCTTTCTGAAATAACTTTATTAAATGTGCACAATTCAGGACACATGTATCTTTGGCTTTTGTCTTTAATTTTTGTTAATATAAGCCTTTTCTTTCAAATTTCTCTTTCTGACCTACTGAACATATTTCATGGTACCATTTAGTATCCCTGGTGCGGTCACTGTGGTTGTTTGACTTTAGTGAGTTTTAAACACTCATTGCCCGTTCTGAAGGTGTGGTCTAAGGGTTATGATTTAGAGCTATCAGATTAATTCTGTGTTAAATCATGAAAGGAAAACAATACATGGCCTCAAACCATGGCATTTAGATGGAGGCTTCAGAAATTCCAGGACTGGAGTTTGGCAGTATGATGTGGAGTTTTAATTTTGCCTGTTTTAACAAAATGTCACTTTGTAGAATTTAAATCTTAATTCACGGTCCTATTTCAAAGAACCCACAACTTTTAGAAGGTTATTCAGATTCAGGGGTTTAGTAAAAACTTGGGGGTTGAAATATATTCTTACTTTCAGTTCTCAAATAATTTTACAGTCCAGGGACAATTGGGAAGGGCATAAATAAAAAAAGGTTTTAATTGTGTTAAAGTAAAAACTGCGGTTGTTCACATGGAGTATTTGAAAGAGAGGAAGGAGAATGACTTCTGCAAGTGAAAGGCAAACAGCAGCATAAATTGCAATGGTTCAAATCCTGTGATTTTATAGAAGGAAACGTATAAAATAACATAAATTAACTGTATGCTATTTCTTCAATTGAATCTTTCTTCTCAACTTTGTTCTTAGTAACATCTGGTAATTTTTTTCCTTGCTTTGCTGTGAAAGAGTCAGTGTCATTATTCAAAAACATTATGATCTGTATTTATGACTCATAAAGACAAACTAACTACATATTAATACTGTTACTGATTGTATTTCTGTAAACTGAGTTTATGGAGGAATTAATCCTAATGAGTGCACACACTGCAGTCAGATGGCATTGTTAACTTTGCCATTGATCAAAAGAGCAAAGAGAATTTCTAATCTAAGCCTTGCAGTCCTCTTTTAGCTGTCTGCTGGTACCTAGCTTGTGGCATTTATCAGTTCTTCAAACAGCTTTTGTTGCTCACCCATCTGACTACCTTACCTGACTGATTTTGAAGAGCTAATAATGTCTTTCAGATCCTCAAGGTCTGAAGGTCTGTACTTCTGAAAAGCAAAAACAGATTGGTTTTTGAAGGGACACATTGATGAGTCAGTTTGCATATTATTTGATTGTCTCTTTCCTGACCAACCTAGTCATTAAATTACAGTGTATCTTATATCTTAAATTTTTTTCTGTAATGGCCTTACTGAAATTTTGGGCTCTAGACTCCAGAGCCTCAGATGCTGTAACAATATTCTTTCCATGGTGTTGATAAAGAAGCCAGCTATCTCATGATGAGGCATCAGTCAATCCCTGATGCCTATAGTTAAAATTTTCTGTTCCTGGTGCCAAAAGTTATGTGCAAAGCTAGTCATCACTTCTTTTTGCCAGCTGTGGTGTCTGACCCATCAGTAACAACAAGCTATGGATGTATACAAGCTGAGGTAAATGGTTTTACTAAAGGACATTTACCCCTCTGGAGCATTAAGCTTCAAGAGCGGACTTCCAGGCAACACATGAAATATTCATTTGTATGAGCTGTCATTTTTCTATGTCCCTTTATAAATTGGTGTACTGAGGCTCTGACTATACTGCCCCGTATTTTATCTCCTTGTATTTGATCTAATATAATCACTATATTTAAAGTTAAAATATTATCTTCTCTAGCTCTTTTCTTTGAGTATTTGATTTGTGGAGATTAGAAACTCATTAAGCATTCACACTCCACAATGATGGGTGTAGCCTACCCAATCAAACAGACAGTTTATTGGAAATGCGTGTAAGGTGAAACATAAAACATATTTAGATAGCAGTTGAGTGTAAATATTTCATAGCAGAAATCAAGTGCCAAATTTCAATGCTTCAATCCAAAGAACTGACTGCATTTTTCAAATTAATGTCTCTTTAGCAGAACATAAACAATTTAAAAATAAAATCAGCTTAATGCAGTCCTCTCATGTAATTTTCAGTTTATATATCTATGCAAATTTAGCCTGTTACTAAATCAGATTACTGATTTCACAAAACAAAAGATGCATACTTTTAGGAACTTGGCATACTAATATTATTGGATTTCAAATTATCTTCTAGGCTAAAAAAGTAAACCTGGTTGGTTTTGGGTTTGTTTTTTCTTTTTGCATCATGAAATAACAAAGCATTTTCTAACTCAGTCTCACAAAGGACACAGAAAAGTTCATATCCGAGTCAAATTATAGTTCCTCTAAACTAGTTTCTTTTTATTCTGCATTGAGATAATATTTACACTTGTAAATTAATAGACATTGCAAATAGATATTATGCCTTGATAGAATGTAAAGTAAGGGATATGTATACGTTTATACAAACACATATATGTATATCTGTACAGGTATATGCCTGTGTTTATATATATATTTAAGTGAATAGCTTTAATTGCATCCTTGTATATCAAAGCAGTCAGAAATTATACTGCAAATTTCAATTTGATTTCTGTAAAGAAGATACACAGTTTCAGTTAATTCTTTTTATTATACATATGCTAATAAATGTTTCTGAAGGAGCTAAACAAGTACCTAATAAAATATCATCTGAGACATAACCAATTTATAGTGATACTGTAATTTAGATGGTTTGTGAGGAACAACTACTCTGTTACCAATTTACCTCATAAAAACATGTAAAACGTTTAGCTTTATATATGCTGTATATAAGAGGGATGGTTATCATTAATAACAACATTAATAACTGTATTATCATTGTTCATATAGCCAATCATTCGTTCATGTGTTGCCTAGCCCTTAGTGCAAAATATTTTAAAGTGCTAATTCCTTCTCCCCTCAATATATGCCCAAAATATTCCCATATTCATAATAATCTTAACCTCCAAAAGCCATGTCTCTGAAACACCTTTGGCAGCTTCTTTCCTGGTACATTTTCAGTGTCCTGGTGCCAGGAATATGAAGAGCCTGCTGTACACAGAGACCACATAGATAATGGAATTATTCTGTGGAATGTCCAAACTGGCATCATCAGTAGTATGAGAGTTCTATGCACAGGAAATCAGACTTCTCTTTACCACCTCAAGCAAAAGGATAGCATTTCATAAATACAGATGACAAATCTCTCTATATCAATATTTTGTGACTGTCATGCTGGCAAAATCTTTAAGTCAGAATTTTCCAAGAAAGCATGTATTTTTTAGCTCAAGATTTTTAAGCTAACATGTTCTTCTCTTTCTGGATTTGTATATGCAATCTCTATTAAGCTAGGTGAATTTTCTGTGTATTGTTCTGATTGGTTGTACCTGGAGGCATTAATGCAAGCTATTGCTTATGTGCAAAAAAAAAGATCAAGTCTGAGAGTTTTTCAGAACTAATGCTGAATAAGTGGTTTCCCTTCCATTTCAATCCTATATAATATGACTGTGATTTTTTTTGTCAGCACTGGGGTTTCCAATTATTTTATTTATTGTGAGTAAATTTTAACTGTTGCATAACCTTGTTATCGCATGTGTCATTGCAAATATACTATAGTTTCATGTATGAAAGCAATACAATTTTACCATAAAAGTCTGTAAATTAACATTCCCATACACCTGAAAATCCTGCTGTTCTAAGCAGGAACTTTGCAGAACTTAATTCTGTATAAGGTACATTTCTTAGGAAAACATTTTTTAAAGAGCCACTTTACCCAAAAATAAAATGAGAGACTAGTTTGGGGTTTGGTTTGGTTTGATTTTTTGACCTGGTTTTATGCCAACTTAAGTTTTTCACACATAAAATCAATACAAGTGCAAATCTTGATAACACCAGTCAGTGTGTACTACAGAACACTGAAAATCCCTATGGAAATGGGACATAACCAGATCAGACATTTCCTTTTTACAACTTTTCCCAAGTCTGTGTAACTGAAAAAAGAACAAAAATTGCACATCAGAGATTTTGCATCCCTTTCCTAAATCTCTTCAGATTCAAAGGATCTCTCTGAACAGCTTTAGCCTGACTGCAGTGGCTGCTGTACATCTTTCTGTGTGAGAGGGCAGGAATGATAAATCACTCCTTGCAAAGAGAGTCACGCTCAGACAATGAACACAGTGAGAGTCCAAACAGTGATCAAAAGGCAGCATGGCTCAGTATCACACTGCTCAGCAGTTCCAGGCTGCGTTGAGCACTTAGAAATGGTAATGAGAGGCACAGAGAGTGCCAAAGACTCTCTACTCACCCGCCACAGCATAATAAGATCCTGGTGACCTAGAACTACATAGTCCGATCATGAAATACTTAAACATTAACTCTTGGTAGTCTGTACCTTATTAAAGACTGTACCTTATTAAAAGAGGAAAAGGAGTCAGCAATGAACAGGAAGAATGTGATATCACTGACCACAGCTGAATCCAGCTTGGCGTTGTAAAATATGATGGCCTCTGTCCTGGCAGATCTCTGAAGTTAACTACACTAGCCAGTTTGTCTGCTTTACTGAGAAGACTAGAATAGCCCTAATATTTTTAAGATAATAGGCTGAAATTAGGCGATTGTGTTAATTATATTAGATAAGGTAACAAGCTAGTTAGATACTGGTTTATGGTTCTTTAAAGGAAATGCATCTAAATGGTGCTTTAATATGTATGAATAGCTGTGAAGACTGCCAACCATTTCAAGAAACAGACATAATGAGGTTATTTTCTTTTGCTAAAATTTTCTGCCACTGCTACCACTGATTTCATGCTGCTTCTGGTAACAAGAAGGGTAGTCATATGGCCAAGACTCTGGGAGGTACTCTCATTTCTTCAGCACCAAGCAGATTAACAGAAGTGTACATCAGACTGCAGGTGATAACAAGTTATCCACAATATATCCTCACTTGCAGAACTGTTGTATCTCTAAGTATGAATGAAAAGAATTTTGAAGATACTCATGCCACTGATGAAACAGAACTTAGCCATGTTGGTTAGCTGGTGAGTTTTCCCTGATGCCCTTCAAGATCAATGGAAAGTTTTTACCTCTTCTAGAGGGACACCTTAGAGGTCTTCTATGTTAGACTTCTCCTATGAATTTTCTTCCAGATGAACATACTCCCCTGCAGTGACTAACCAGAGCAGGCAGAAGTCTTTAAGGCTGGTTTCAGCTCCTGAAGATATTTGCCAAGACCATTTTGGGTAGATGAGACCTGAGGACAGACTGAGGTGTATTTCATGAGAAGTGTCTTTTTAGACACTTCGCAAAAGGAGACTCTTTAGGCTTGTTTTGTGTGATGTGACACTAAAAGTTTATCATATGGCAAGAGTATGGTTTTACATGTTAGAAAGACTAAATTCAATTACTTCCTCAGAAACATCTTTGACATTTGTACTAACTTTATCTACTGAAGAAAGAAATTAAATACTGAGACGTCACACTTTACTTTTTAATGTATTTCTATAGACCCTGTGATAGTAATTGTCCCATGTTATATGATTGTTTTAAGTGACAGATGAGACCTATTTTTGTTGCTGCACAGTTATTAGCAACTTGAAAATTGCTACTATGCATTAGAGCACTGTAATACTTACAGATTTCATGGCTGTAAAAATATTCCATGAAAATCTAAAGTCAGCACCAGGTGATATTTTTTTTTTTCTGTTTCATTATTCCAACAGATAAATGGAACAAAGTTTTCCTTCTCCTAAGGCCTTCTGAAAACCAAAAAGCAAAAATTATCCTTTTCTGATTTTACTTCCTACACATTCATTTTCAGAATGAAAAATTTGAAGGACTGAAGTGTTTGTGATACACTGCTAAGACCAATGGCTCCAGAGTCCTTTCATTATTGATGTGAATCATTCAGGAAGACACATCAGTTTTAAGGCAAGGTGGGTAACAGGAAAATATGTCTCTTAGCAGCAAAAGATTAAACTTGCCCCTTACGAAAAATGTAGTGTCAAGGGGACACCCAAACACGTGGGAATTTTGAGTAGGCCATAGAGTTATTAGCAAGTATATGGACAACATAATAATGGTCATTTTTTTCATTTTCTACAGGTGAGAATTTTTTGTTCAGACTGTTCTGAGGTAGCTGAGACATGACTCTTTGTTTTTAATTCTTGATCTGAGTGATTTTGTTTTGAGCACTTCTCACTCCAACATACAGTTCTTTTTTGCATTCACAGTATTATATGTTTTGACATATGAACAACCACAAGAAAGATCCTGAATCATTGATCTGGCTTACTTAGAGGAGTTCCTTTGAAAACTTAATTGCTGACTTACAACACAAAGAAGAGAGTTTTCATATTTGAAAAAAATTCTATATTACAGATTCTGATAATTTCAAATGTACATTTATTATCGTTTTAATAAACTGAAACTCATAATTTTTTAAACAACCAATAACTTATTCAAGACCAGTTTGTTTAACACTCTGTAGAAACAAACCTTTGTTCTTAGAGTTCTGCATATTTTCCCAAAGGCAAAAATTTAGTCATGTTACTTGTGCCTTCTTACTCATCCTATAAATAAAACAAGGACTCTCATTATAAAAGGGCAGAGGCAAGTTTTCATTAGTTATAGGGTTTTGATGAATGTGAAACAATCTTTATTTTATAAAAAGATTCAATACACAGGGAAATTCAAGGAACCATAGAAAGAGCTACAAGTGTCATTTTTATTAAACATTTCAATCTTACTAAGTTTATGAACTACATAATTTAAATAATATTCCCTAGTTACTCATAAATGAGACAGTACCTGCTTTGTGTGACTTTAATTAAAGCAGCAATTTGATATGCATTCTAGAAGACAGATAGTTCCTGACATACTGAAATCCTGTCCAGGCATGTGTCCCTTTTTATGTTTCAAGACAGGGTTTTATTAAACTTTTTTACCACTTCAGTAGCCCATTTTCTACACAACAAGAAACTTTCTTTTACTTGTTTTTTAATTCATTTCATGTTTTTTAAAGATTATTAAAAATTGAATAAGACAATCTGTAAGCTTCCTTTTTTAATTCTTTTTTTCCAGAAAAAGGACCACGAGGCATATAGAAATAAACTGCCCTGGCATCACGACAGTGTGGTTTCCAACCTGAAGTTTTGACTCTAATGCTTATTCCTTCACAGAGTCTTACTGGATTCGTGTCATTGAAACATTGTCTACAGAATTATATTTGTTTGATACAAAATTCACACAGAGCTGAGGAGAACTGAGGCACCTAATTCTGAGGTTTAACACACAGGCCACATACAAGACCATGTAAGAACATTCTCAACTTTAACAGAGTATTTGAGCACTCCCAACAAAGGTAATAGGACTGCCTGTATGAAAATAAGAACTACTGTGCTTAAAGAAACACACTTCACCAGTATATTCATTAAATTTTAGTGTTTAAGACATCTGCAAATGAATGTGAGAATAGTTTCAGTTCTTAGAGCAACATTTTTAGACAGTTTGTTTTGCTTATTAGCTGGAATAATAGTGTGAACTGGTCATCTGGTAGCAAGAGCTGGACAGTCTCTAATCAGTACTGCCAAATTCAGTGATAACTGCATCCCTTTCTGTAAATGTTGATACTCGTAGTGGAACTGTTAAATCTCAGTCAAGTGTCTGCTTTGCACACACTTAGTAAGCAGGAGCATTTGCTGATTATATACTAATATACATTCCTTGTTGGGTTTTTTTTTTTTCCATTACTTACAACTTTACATAGTCAGCTTAATAAACTGAGAGAAAAGCTTAAACAGATACATAATAATGGACCAATGAAGAAAAAAACCCTAAAAAACAAACCAATTATAAGAGGACACTGTCTTTCTGTTTTCATAGCAGGAAAATCATTCATCTACTTTGAAGTCTTTAAAATCTTTGACATAATCCCACACAACATCCTTGCCTCTAAATTGGAGAGATGTGGGTTTGAGGGTTAGACTGTTAGATGAATAAGGAATTGGCTGAATGGCAACAACTAAAGCATTGCAATCAATGACTCAATGCCCAAATAAAGATCAGTAAACAGTGATGTCACTCAGGGTTCTGCAGTGGGTCACTATCTCTATTAATGATATAGACAGTGGGATTGAAAAGCAAGTCTGTAGATAACAATGAGGTGAGTGCTGCAGTTGAGGGAAAGGAAGCCATCCAGGGGGCACCTTAATAGGCTTGAGGAGTTGGACAATGTGAACATCATGAAATTCAACAAGGCCCAATGCAAGGCCACTTTAAGACTGAATAAAAGATTGAAAAACCCGTTTACTGTATGTGATAATTCAGCAATTCCCTTTAGATAAAAAATTAAAAAAAAAAAACCAGCTAAAAAAATAAAAGGCATGTAAATTTCATATGTAGTACATGCATATGTAGTATGGTATGAAACTCAGTATCATTTAAGTATCACTGAGTGTATACATGCAAGAATCTGAAGCAGGCAAACTCATACTCCATTACAGCTGTGGCAAAAAATTTCAGGCAAGAGATAATTTCAAAGGTAACTTAAGCATAAATATTCCTGTACAGTAACAGGAATGTTTGAGTGCAGATAAGTAAATATGTACACTCAAATGTATAGTCCATGACCCACTGATACTGCTCAGGAAAAATTCTATAACTAGATGTCAAGAAGTTATTGTGGTAGATATTAGGCCAGTTATTGTAATTTGAAAACTTTACTGAGAAATGTACTTTCTCTTCCTTTATTGTTGAAACAGAAGTAATCAGGATTGACAAGTCACAGTTTTGGTTTAGTCTGCATAGGTGTTATGTATCCACCTAGATTTTGATTGTACTTAAAGTTTGACTGGAAGACTCTTCTAAGCGGCTGATTTTTCATACCTGATGGGTAGACAGTGTCCAGAAGAACAAATATGCTTTCTGTATTTTCTCAGGTTTGATACTTCAGGTTGTCTAGAGAAACATTCAGTAGCAGATACTGGGTCACCCCAGACACAGGTGCTGCATTCTTGAAAAATAGATACTTGTCACTGAAAAGGTTCAAAAGCTACACCTAAGATTTTTATTTAAAAAAAATAAATTATATTAGATGACAAGAAAACTGAATTTCTCGCAGAAGTATTTCTTTGTAGAGCTTCTCTTTGTGCAGTGACATTTTGTTTCTTGCCTGCAGAGCAGCTGATGCTCAGCGCACAAGGTGGAGACAGTAGGCAATGGTTGGAAGTGGAATAGCATTGTGAATGTCCTGAAGGTAAGACAGGAGCTGAACAGAGCACTTCCATCCTGTGTCTGACTACTTTAATGAAAGCAGCAGCACTATTTCAGGAATGACTCCAGCTGCCTTCACTTTGTACGGGATTGTTCTTGTTTTTCATGCATGCAATAACTAATATCTTACAACTAGATGTGTTTGCTTGTGCTCAGACACTGAAGCTGGCTGCCCAGACAAGTCTCAGGCTGACAGGCAAAAGCCTCCTGAGCTTTAAGTGGGTCAGGGATGAGGTGACTGCAAATGACTGCGTGTTCCAGGTAGGTGGGTTTTTTTGTACTCATGGACCATAATTTCATCAAAATTTTATTTTAAGCATGAAAGAAGGTGCCCTGAATCTCACTTCTCATTTGTCTTAAGGTATGTCCTTGTGCTTTTCCATACACCTGGGTTTGTCATCTCAGCTCCTGATTCTGTGTAGTCTGGTTGCAAATAATCAAGGCACAAAATTCTTACCTTAGCAATGACGTGGAAATTTTTGCTTCAGGGCAACTTAATCTTAAATAAAGTTAAGGTGACATTTTATTCCTTATCATGCTATGTTTCTCATAATTCAACTTCAAATATTTTATTGAATGAATTATTTGTATTTTCTTAGTTCAGGAACTATATTCTTATTCTGAGAGAAATACTGGTAGGCTGTGTGATCTACCACAGGCAAAGAAAAGAGTGTCTGATACTGATAACAAGAAAAAACTGTTTTTTGTTTTCAAACACCATTTCATTTCACAAAAGAGAAAAGAAGATCACTTCATTCCTACTCTTTGTCTCTCTGGCTCCCACATGCAAACTAAAGGTAAAGAAAATGACTCCTACAGAAGGACAAATGGAAGGTTGCTAGTCTGGCTGCCTGATCTTTCTGAGAGAGACACTTGATGGCTATGCTGAGCAAGTTCCAGGCCATGGACTGCTCTTGGGTGGTGTCCAGGAAACAATCCCTACACTGCATTCAGACAACTGGGTTACAATTATGGGGCTGGCACATGGGAACAAGACAGTAGAAAGATGAAACAAAAAAGTGCTTGTCCAAGTGCTCCCTGACATTAAAAAAGGAAGATAAATGCATCATGATGGATCTTAGCTGATGCTCCCTTTTCATTTCCTCTAAGGGAAAACAGACTGCACTCTAAGGGTACATTTTTTTCAAGCTGCAGCTAAGCACTGCCAATAGCTCATCCCCTCTCCAGGCTCACCTTGAGAAGCAGTCTCATAGCACACCAGTTGTTGTTGAGCTGTCTTTCTGCTTGCCTGGGCCTCCTTGGCTGCCCTGGTCCAGTGGTTGCTGCAGCTACCATGGAAACTGCAGCAAAGCTCTAAATTGTCACACTCTGGCATGGAAATTGTTTGCATTTTGGAGTCCATCTGTCCCTACTGAGCTCTCTGCTGTCCTTCTTCCTCTGATCCTAACTACCACTGTGTTTTTGATGTATGACGAGGGGAATATGGGAGTTAATTGCCAACCAGAGGCAGAAACATGGAGTTCAGTAAAAACAGACAATGTTGTGTGCTGAACTTGGAATATTATATCTGGGTAGAAACTCTTTTTCTAAAAATAGTCTTACAGTCTTGTGCTGGCTATGAATAAAGTATCTTTCTGATTCAGATATCTGACTACAAGATCTGTGCCAAATTCAACTGTGTCTTTCCCTCAAAGGGTAAGACTTAAACCAGAGGTTTAAGTCTTCAGGAATAGTCTATTAAAGGAATTGAGAGACACAAAAAAGTTCTTCATCAAATACTCTTCAAGAGTTCCTGGAGTGGAAGTGGGAAAATCTCAAAAGAGATTAAACACACAGCCAGAAGGCGCTGTACAATTCTGTTTTTTTTAAAAAACTACTAACAGTAAAGTAAATGTGGTGACTCCTCCATGATGTGATTTTTACATTGCTGATTAAATAAGGAAGAGCTCAGAAAACAGCTAAATGAAATTAGTTATGCTGAAGAGAAAGACATCCTTACTGAGTACTGTGGAACACCTGAAAATGCTCCATTACCATTTGTTCTTTGCTGTTCACCACCACAATGACTCCCACTCTCAGGTTTCAGCACACAGCATGTGAGAGGGATAGGGAAAACAAAGAGATCAAGGGAAAAACTGAAAGCCAGAAGTGTCCACTGTTGTTCCTATGGAGAAAATTTCTGTAAACTTGTGAGTAACTTCTCTTACATGATCTATTAGATGGTAGTTGTTCCTAGATGGACAGTGATGCAACACAGAAACCAAAGGAAGCCCACAAATCATGGATATATTTTCTCTTATTATATGTATATTGCTAGAATATTATAGTCTTCAGATTTATTAATTTTTCTGTTGGAAACTTGTAGACCCAATTAATACTATTTCTATCTTCTTAGTGAAGTGCCAGAAACATGTTGAGAGACAGCGGGGGCAAGAGTGGGTGGTAGTCATTTGAATCATTTCCATAAAACAATTTGATTCCAGTTTCAGCTCTTCAATGAGTCCCAGACAGGTTTCCTGCAACAAGTTAGCTTTCCTAGCAGGAATGTGGTTTCTGCTCTTGCTGGTCCCTGCTTAGAGCCCTAATTCCAGAGTCCTGTTCTCAGCAGCCATCAGGCATGATGCCTCCAAGCTGTGGGCTTTAGGACTGTGAGGCTACTGTTGGTAGCTCTGCTTGCTTTCATGCAGAGTTTGAAATTTGGGGATGTTTTTCCCCTCAGTTTAAATGGAATCAATTTTCTGTACATGTTGAGCAGTGAGCAAAGTTATCTTTCTTATTCCACATTCAACTGAAATTATATTCGTATAATTAAAGTGTGTCTCATACTTTCTCTGTGTTTCTTATACTCTTTTGTCCTTTTTTTCTTTAATTATATATGTTTTCTTCTTTTCATAGCTGCAATGATTCAGAACTTCTCCTCAGTGAGTATCTCTCACAGGCTCTGATTTTTCTCCTCAGTAGGCTGTACTAGGAAGGATCCAATTAAGGTCTTTCCTATGAGGAACACTCCTTGCCTGCAGTGATTAAAATTGCCTCTGTAAATTTGCCCACTTAATACAGTCCAAGTTTTGATGATATGAACTTTATTCCCAAGGTTTTAAAAGATTTCTTAGTCTTTCCTTTTATAGTTACTAATATGATTGCAAGAAATATTCCAGTGTCTCAGAACTGCCTGTTCTGCTCTTTTTTCTTTGAAAGAGTTCATCCTACCAGGAAAAGAAGGTTAAAAGGTATTGAAGTATATAAAGCAATGTGGGGCCTGTGCATGATTTCTTAGTTCTAATTTCCAGCTATTGTGTATGTAACTTTCCTTTCTGCTTACAGCAGCATTACACACGCCTATTTTAGTAAAAGATGGAACTTCTATGGAAATTAGCTGGGAAATATCATATATATTCTGTGAGGAAATAGTTAAATATTTTAGAACATTTGGCCATTATATTCAACATCATTAATATAAATGAATCATCTTGACTCAGAAACATCCTTTAGAAAATATTCTGTAATCTACCAGATTTAATTAAATACATGGCAAATAGAAACCATGGATACAGTTGCATCTTTTGTTATTCAGGAGACAGAAATTATATCCTCAGGTTTTTCATAAAGACAGCCTATAACAGAGTGGAAGTCTAAAAATTACCTGGGCATTAAGGGCCCCAAATAGCCAAGTACTCAAACAGGAAGACCTGGGTTAGGTAGTGATTACTGCTGAGTTTTACTAGAAGATGATCCTGATTATTTCTAATGTTAATGGAGTGGAGAGTTTCTTTGTTGGAGGAGAATAACTTTGACAAACGAGATTTGGTGGACAACAGCATGAAATCTGCAACTGACTTGAGGTGTAGGTGCTAACTTTTGCTGTCTTCCAGTCACTCAACTTCCAACAGCACTATATCTTTGACAACACTGGAGTTTTATGATGGACTTGCCTAAGGCATTATAAATGTATGGTAAATCTTTCATTCTGTGTTATGAATTTCATTTCAAATATTCAAGAAAGACATAAAGTGGTAGTAACTATCCTACTGTGTAACTAAACTATGGGTGTTCAACAGTGAAATAAGTGCAAAGGGGTTACTATTATATTATTATCTAATTCAAGTTAACCTATAGTAACATGCAACATAAAGATGTCTTACTTTAAGCAAACTTTGGTGTTTGTTGGTTGTTTTTTTTCTCTGACAAAAATAACAACTCTTTAGACTCTCTAAATGGACAGACAGTCTTGTTTAAAACACTATTACCTTGAGCACAGTACTGTTGACCTGTTCATATGTTCACATATACTTTGGCTTCTCTTGTGTGATGGTTTGAAAAAAATTGGCCAAATGCCAAGAGCCAGAGGGCCCAAGACAGAGGCCCCAAAGACCCCTCCCGGCCACAGGGGAAAGGGGGAGGGGGGAGAAAACCCACAGAACCGAACTTCAGTAACACTAAACCAGTTTATATGTATTTACACATATATACATGTATATAG
>JAWMRC010000110.1:64389493-64408601 GCA_035584755.1 Thripadectes ignobilis | reverse complement strand
CGTAAAGAAATGAGATGGAATACTTCCTTAGTTATGACCCAGTTACTAGGAAGGGCCTAAACCAAAACCACTACATCTTGATACTTTGTTCTTTAAATTTTGAATATTCCTTATGAGAATTTGATATTTTTTTAGCACAAGTGGCTTATAAGTAGTTCACTTATTAATCTAACAATAATTAGATTGCATCTGGATTAAAGTAATTCGGTTTTGGTTTTGACAGTTTTTCTCTTGTCATATGTTGATTGATTGATGACTAAGATGTAAATGAACTGTCTCACAAACAACTAAAATAAGTGTTGCTTAACCACACATGTGGGGATTAAGTACCAAAATTAATTGCACCAGGGAAGATAACATTTAGGTAAGTCTGGAGTAGACATAAGGACTTAGATCTGGAATAGCAGGGTAAAGGAAATAGACAAAAAGGAAAGAATTGAAAAAGAAGACTGCTTTCTTTTATGGGCTGCATCTTTAGACTGAATATTCTCTATATGGTATCTTGATTTAAAGGTATCCTAAGATTTTTACAAAACCTTCATGCTGAAGGTGCAAATGCATGATACTGTATATATTAAGAGAACTGAATTCTACAGACAGCAATTCAGCATACACTACCCATGTGGTGTTGGTATTCTCTGTGCTTGAATCATCAGTCTGAAATATTTGATTTCACATCCTTAAGCACCAGTAATTGTTTCCAGTGCTGACTTTCAAGCCAGATTTTATGTAGCCAGAATGTAAGATGGCAGAATTTCAAATAAAGGAGAACATATTTTTCATTTTCTTGTTCGTCCTTGACAAGAAATGTAGAGATAATGCTTTTTTAACAAGAACTTTCCAGGAGTAGGGCATATAGGACTAGAGATTCCCTTTCGCTATGAGTACTGCAATATAATGGGCAGAGACAGAGACTCGTTTTGAGGAAGGACTTGCAAATATAAACTGTTTAGTGGTAGAAGGTATTTGCTGTTGTTTTCTTCAAATTTCTACATATTCAAAATTAGACACAACTGTAGGTAGAGAGGTGCTTTGGAGACAGCTGTGTCTTCCCCTATCTAAAACTGGAAAAGCCTTCTGTAAGAATGAAAAGATATGGGAAAGAATAAATATTACAGCACTGTCCTTCTATAAGTCAGTCACAAAATAAGGCCAGTGGTGGAAGCTGCTATATGCAGATACCAGTGATCCACTGCTCTTATGGGGAAAAGAGAGCTTTGTCTGCTGCCTAGGACAGGGCTGAGCAGCTGATATTTACAACAGTGCAAGGGGGATATGTGTAAAAGCTGTTCAGTGTAGAGGTAATACCATCTCACCATAAGATGAAAGACCATTGCTGTATTTAAATCATTTGGGAGGCTCATCACAGACAGTTCCGTACACCTTTTTTATCCATGTCAACAAAGTTTTGTGAAATAAGATCTCCTTCTTTCTAAGTCTTGTCTCTGACTTGGAGTCTGTTCATAAGAAACAACGTTCAAGTCTACTGATGATGGAGTTGAAATCTTATCTCTATCACAATAAGGATTTTCATTCAAAATACAAGAAGTTACCTCACTGTGTATATTCCTGTGGTCATTTTTACCCTAACACTTAAAGAACTGAATTAAATGGTTTGGACAGAGATTCATTATTTCTATAAATGTCATGGCAAAGGCTGAAGGTTACAAGAGATCATCTATCTTCGAGATCTGTCTGGATTACAATACAGAGGTTGAAATAAACCCACCAGTACCCAGCACCACCCTGGAACTTCACTACACAATGTCTACAACCTACAACTGCAATTCATGGGCAGGGAAAAAGATGAAAGGAAGCAAATTATCATAAAAGTTAAATTATATTTGGTGGATAGCCTGTGCAACACAGAAAACAATGAGGCAAAGGCTGTAGCCCTCCTGTCAAGAATACATATTGCTCAGTATCCTCCAGGTAAATATTTTCCGTATAGGACAAATAAAAGTGTAGTCTTAAGGAAGGAGCATGCCAGGAACTGTTACCTACATTTTAAGGGGTTCTAAGGGAGAGGATAACCTTTCCCAGATATATGTGGGATCATAATCCTGTTGAAGAAGTAGAGAGGATGAACATGATTTTTGTTCTGCAGCATGGTATAGGTTGAAATCTTGAACTGACTGTTCTGACCAGATAAATCATCATGTCTCAGTTCAGAAATCTTGGCTTAGGTTCAGTAAAAACGGTGTAGTTGAACCTTCTCATGTGCTCTTGCTTGTCAGATTCCTCTCTGACAAGCAGCAAAGAGCTGTCACCAGCTCTGGGCTGGCCAATTGCTCTTGTTCAAAAGCTGAGTTGAAATGCCATGAAAGCTGTCACTGGGGTCTTCCCAGGCTCTGTTCCAGGTAAAAGCTTTTATGTCTTGTTCCATCAGTAGACATTATGATAGGAAAATCAGGTTGAATTCCTCTTTTGCGGAGATGAAGAGAATGACAGATTAGTTGCTCTGACTGCCAGCCAGATGGCTCAAATGACACATAAAACATGAGAATACAAAAAGTTGTCTCTCTCCTATGGTCACTTTTAGCATTTAGAAAAGTAAAAACACTGTTTACATTATTATTTTTCTCAGTAAACTATCAGTTGCAGACTAATTACTTCTATTTTCTTGATGTTATTTCAGAAGAGATGTAAATAATTGTTTTCACCATCAGATTTAGTATATATACTATGTTACAAATCCCGAACATGTATTATACAGCAAGTAGATAGCTATTGTGGATCCCTACTGATTGTATAGTTGGTATTTTGAACCACTCAACGTAAGTGTGTCTAAAGGAAAATTAAGGCTACTAGAAGCAAGTCCCATTCAATATTTCCTTATTATTCCCATTGTATATGGCTGAAATAGTTAGAAAAGAAAGTCTTAATACTAACACAATAAAATGTTCTTTAAGAATATTACATTTCTAGATTGGTCAGTACTGACCAATGAGGGTTTTGAGATTGATTTTTGATCCCAGAACAACTTGTTATGTAATGACATATTTTGAGGTTGAACAGGAGCTGAAGTCCCTTACATCCTGGTCTCTTTTTCTTACTGAAACATACACAGTACATATTCACTGCTTTTTAATCCTTGGAGACTCTATGACTCCTTCATTAGAGTCAATTTATATAACATTTACTGGTTTTAGAAAAGTAACTGGTGACTGCATATATTTTAGATAAAGCAAAATTATGGACTATTTGACACAGAACTTAATTCTTACACAGTTAATAATAGATTAGGAGACAAGGAAAGAGTTGAATTACTAGTATGTGATAGAAAGCAACTGAGTTGCAAATGGACATTACTTTCCTCAGAACTTCTAAACGTTGTCTGAAGGAAAAGAAAGAGCTTAAGAAGTGAAGGGTATTTTACTTCAAAGTTGAACAGTCAGTCTTTGTGCTTGGCTGGAGCACAAGAGCTTTTGCTGTAAGGTACTATCACAAGATGTTTTTGCCAGGATACCACTTTTAGAGTTTTCACACTGCATTAGTCTGCAGTGAGCTGGGAAGAAATCAAGAGCGAAAAAATCACTTTCTTCCTTTTTGTTTCTGGTTTTTTCCCTCTTCCTCTCTACTAAAATCTTCAATTGTCATTTGAAGTACAGATGATGATAGAAATTAATCTGCTCTTGACCAGTGTGTGATAATGCAATGTCTGTTTCTAGCTACACATATCTGCGGTTTTAAAAACGAATCCTTCCAGAAAAAAGGAAATATTAAAATTAAGTGTTATCAAATAGTATATGACTAAGTAATGCCACCTCCTTGGGTGTTAGGGTTCTCTGCTGCTTCCATATACTGGGGGGAGGGGGGAAATAGTCCACAGAAGCTGTACAGAGGTAAGGAAACTGAGAGATGGGGAGGGACATCCATGTAAGAAGAGAATGGTAAAGAAGTGATTTAAACTTCCTTGATGTAAAGCAATAATTGATGTGTGCAACACAATAAAAATAAAAAATAAAACAATAAACCATTCCCCCCCACTGCCCCCATAACCTTCCCAAAAAACAACCAACCAACCAACCAACCAAAAGAAAAAAAACAAACCCACAGACAGTCTCCTTTTCTTCCAGAAGTAAAGATTTTTGAGGGAAAAGGGTGACAAATATTTCATTTTGCATCCTTTTATAAAAAAGTAACATGGAAACATTCACTGAAACTGAAAGGAATTACATTTAAAAGGAGCTACTTTAAGTCAGTGCATAATTAAACTATAAAACTCACTGTAATAACATCATTACAGATGCAGTTTTATGGAGCTGTGAATACTGTTATTTACATAAAATATTTTTTTAAATAGTCACTCTTTTCAAAATGAAGATAAACAATCATGCTTTGGGGCACAAATCAAACTCTAATGAACAGGACTTAGAAGCTTTTCTTCTCTACTAGTTGTGTCAAATAACTTCATTCTTGGGCTTCTCATTTTCAGCTGTTTCTAATATGGTGGTTCCAGTGCATTTTTGATCAGAAGTCCATTAGCTCTTCTGATGGCCACACTTATTTTAACAATGCAAGAAATATCTAGGCAGAGTGGGCTAAGTTTACCTGTAGAGTCGTAAACACTTCCGAATATTTGATGAGACAAAGGATCAATATGAACTTAGTATCTTACACTAAAGACCTCAAAACTGTGTTGAATGGGAAAATAGTACAATAATGATTGAATGCCATTTATTATTTGTAATTTTCTGGTCTGTTTCTCTGGGCAGAAACAAAATCGAACCCCAATCAAAACCTGATGGAGAGACTAGAAGCAATCACTTTTCCATTGCATCAAACAGACTAGCTAAAGAAAACAAATCATGAGTTCTGAACTAAAGACAACCCACACCATTTGGTTCAGAATGTGCAGTGAAATGACACAGAGAAAGAACTGCTGTGATATGGAAGCAAAAATTGTTGCTGCATGAGCACTGTGTGATCACAGGGATGCTGCTTCTGAATCTACATCATTCTTTTAGAATAAACATACAGTGAACAAATTTGAGACATCTTTTAGCCATAGTATATGCCCTAAGCAAAATTATGTGAGGGGGCACTCAGTGCTCTACTGTCTATTTGTTAGCAGCTGTGCAGCTGAGGCTGACACCAGGTAAAAAACTTCTCATGTTTTGGTCTTCGTCACTTCATGAAGAAGGTAGAAGTTTTATTCACAAACTGATTTAAAGACTTAGGAGAATGTATGTCCCAAATCAACCTAATCTAGCAATTATAATGTCTCTTAGAGAATGTACACCAGAACTTCCATATGCATGTTTTAATGCAGGCAATTTTACCATACCTTGGAGTACCTCCTCCAAGGCCCATTACAGTGAGCAAGACAACAACCAGTGCCTCCAAGGAGGATCTGTGTCTTTGCAGGGCAAGTTTAAGGGCATTTAGAAGGTGTTTAGGTAGTATGGTGATACTTAAATATACAAACATAAATTTATTACAGCCAGTGAAAATCGCAATGGAGATTGAATTTCTTAGAATATAATTATCAGAATGGGAATTTAGCCAGAATATTAACTGAGTTAATGCTCTTCTTTCATTGAAGTGTAGTGAGATTTCTGATACCTGAATGAGTTCATATCTCTCATGAAGTGTTGTGTGTGGTATCGAGGTGTTTACTTTCAGTTCTATCTTGAAACTTGTTTCCTCTTCTGTAGCACTCCAGCCACAGGAGCTGCAGGCTCGCATCTCAGCCAGGAGTTCTTTAATACCTCAATATAGCATCAAGCCATGGACTTGTTCCCAAGGGGCTTCTTTATTAATTTATGGGAGAAAATAAGGGAACTTGGCAATGGTTCAAAAAGGGCAACACACAAGCTAGACAAAATGTTCCACCACAATATCAACCCAGCACATATTAATCCACAACACTTAAGTCAAAATCTAATCAATCCACAATATTAAAGTCAAAATCCAATCCTCCAGCTCCAAACGACCCAAAACATCAAGAAAGGAGCAAAGAAAGAGAAGCAGAGGGAGAAAGAAGAAAGAAGGAGAACGAGGGAGAGACAGATCAAATTGCTGCCTCTGGAACCTTTTGGCAGACAAGCTCTCACACGTCCAGGTGTCAGGGCTGTGACACATGGTACCCTTATGCCTTTGGTTTTATTGCTCTGGTGTCTGTAGCCAAGCCCCCCAGGCAGGGCCTCTGACCCCCTGGCCACTCTGGGGTTCCAAGCCAGGGTGAGGGGCAGTGTTCTCACTGTCCCTGCCAATCCGAGCTGGGTCAGGGGCTCCAGGAGGTGTGGGGCGTTATAGTTTTCCTGGGCTTTTTGTGACTGACAGCTACTCCAGGGCTTCCCTTGTGGGCTCCAGGGCCTGCCATGAGGGATACAATGTCACCCTACCATCATGAGGTTTGACCCATCCTTTCCCCCTCCACACATGCACACATACCCCACAAGGTGGTTCTGACCCCATAATGACTGATCTGGTATGTAACACCTTCTTATCTCCTTGCTATATATAACAATATGGCACAGCAAAAATTTAGAGAGCAGGAAAGTAGTGACTAAACTATTGCTCAATTTAATCAGTAAAATACAATCCTAGAATTTCAGTAGTAATTTAGGTTTCCCCTGGAGATTTACTGGAGAAGTGTGTTAATATGACTTGTGTAGGTGTTTGAGAAAAGCTTCCAAAAACCAAACAGATATTTTTCTTTATCTGGGGACTCATACATTTTAAAGATGATAAAACTGTATTAACCACAATTATGAAGTTTAGCATGTATAAGATTCCATTTACCTGGGGACTCTTTCAAACTATGAACAAAAGACTGTGTAATGCATAAGTATTAACAGGCCTCTAGCTCTGTTTGAGCTGGTATTGCTCCATTTGTTTTTTCCTACTCTGTTCATCTGCATTTACTGCATATTCTTACATCTCTCTCTATTTTTTCTCTGCTGTGTCTCTGCACACAGTGAAGAACAAAGTTGTAACAACTCATCATGGGCTTGTACCTGTAATGGAGCTGAGCAGACAAGAGAGGCCTTTTGTCCACATTTTATTTACTTTCTTGACAGAAAAGAATTTGCTTTTGGTGCCTTCAAACACAGTGTGATTTCCTCTGATTCATAAATATCAGTATAGCTTAACTGAAATATATTTTCTCCAATTTCTTGACCAAGAATTTAAGAAAGGGAATGAAAAAAAAAAATAAAATTAGTATAGAACATCTACGATTCAACCCATAGATCTTAGCTTCATTCAAGCTTTTAAGGTTCCTGTTCTGAGGAGCTTCAGGTCACCAGGAGACTGATGCAAGCCATTGGGAGTGACTGAATCTGTCAGCCACATGGAGGTGAGTTGAGCTATGCTGCTTCTTGTGTCTTGAGCCTGTGTGTCTTAGAGGAGTCCCATGTCTCAAGGAATGTGCTATGAGGGTCGTGACATGCAGTAGTGCTTACAGCCTCCTCAGGGCCCCTTTCATGTGATCCAGCATGCAAGTATTGCACCATCTGCTAGACATATTTGGTATTTCTTCCACTGGAATGGGTGCAAGTGGGGATGTTTGGCTTTGTATTCATGTCTGTAGATGTGAAAACTAGCCTACCTAGATTTTAACCTTTTTTTTTTCTTAATAATTGCATCCTTTCCTCAACTCTCCCTTCTTGATCATGTTCCATCCCATAGCAGAGAAGGATTATTCTTGCCTTCAAATGTCAAACACCAGTTTCCTCTGCTTTCAGATATCCTTTCAAATATTTTCAATCATTTTCGTCTTTAAAAACTCTATTCTCTGAATGGCTCTACTGTGCTCTTGCTCTACAGGACTCACTGCTCCAGAGGCTGAGTACAGTATATGCAGTATCCTTATCATAATGCAACAGTTTATGAGGCTGAATTTGAATGAAAATTGGAACTTGGAGGGTCCACGTGTATTCAATGAAAAATCACACTAGCAGAAACTGTGCTATATTTGTATATTAAAAAAAATCAAGCAAATAAACCCCCCAAACAGTCATGTGGTGTGCTTATTGGTATGAGTAAACTTACTTCTGACACTTAGTATTATGTCTTAGATTATAGAACCAGCGACAGCTAGAGGGGAAAAAATCAGTGGGTATGTATTAAAGCTCATGAACTTCAGCATGCTTTTACCAGCTGTCCTTTGCACTATTTATCTCAGATTACATTACAGTGGGAAAGGTCGAAAAGAGTTCATAATTAACTTCAGCAATTAAAATCTTTGTTTTGATCTTGAGGGAGAAATGAGAAATCCTTTCTTATTCTACTTTGTTCAAAGGAGAACTGGATCTTAAATGTCCAAGATGCTTTGTATGCTGGTTCCCCATCTTATTTGCCACTCAGCTGGGTACAAAACTTTTCTCTTTGGTGCAGCGAAATGGAGAAATAAGCCTGACAACTGACACTGCACATCTGCAAAAGTAACATTCATCTCCTGTTGTGCTGCTTCCAGCACTCTCCCCACAGAATCTTCCTCTTCTCTGTTCCATGCCAGTAGCCTGTGGTCTTTCAGCATTTTCAATTCTAAACCCTTTTTGGTCCTCAGCTGGAAGCTGGCCTTATGAATTCTTCTCCTGTGAGGAGAGAAGGTGGGAATCTAGATGTAAACTGCCTGGGCTAAATCCAGATTACAGGATGTAAAGCAAATCTAAAACAATATTAGGGTGTTCTTTGCCCTTAAACTGTACAATGAAAAAAAAAGAATTTTGTATAATTCTACAGTAATTTGTAGATGCCATCTATATAGTATGTCACCTTACAATTAAAGAGATATTGCTCAGTATACTTAGGGATTTTTGCCAACCTCCAAAATGAACCTGCCCTCAAATGACCTCAGGCTTTGAAGGCACTTGTAGAACTGATATAGAAATGCTGTAGTCATGAGCAATTTGGGTGATGCAGGAAAATGTGTAAATAAATGGCAACTACTATACAAGTACTTAAATATTGCCTGTAGTATAGAATCCCTTTTCTCTTGGTTACCTCTTCTTTCTTACAAGGTAGTAAGCAAAGGATAAGTGATGGGTGGTTGAAGGTAGTAGTGACGTTACCGTGCTTCAGTCAATCTTATTTTCTGACCTTTTTCTACTTTTAGAACTTAATAAACTGAAATCCCACCAGGAATTTGTATTTTGAAGCTTGTGACCCCAAATATGTGAACTGTACTCCTTATCTCAAAGAAAGAGAGCTTTGTACCACTCATGTTCCATGATTTAAACTCTGTAGTCTTCCTCATTTCATCACTAAAAGAAAAAGAAACATGAACTTGCATTCCACATGAAGCACCTTTTGTTAAATTTTTAAAAATAGCTCAGTATCTTCCAAAGATCTGCTGGCATTCAGTCCTAATTCTCCTACAGGCTATATTGAAGAGCTTAGTGGACTATTTTGAAATTGTAGTTTATCACCATGAAGGCTTTACAATTTTACTGAAAGTATTTCAGACTCACATCTAATAAAATATTTTAGTAAATGTCTGTTTGGAATTCTGCCAGTCTGATAACAGAATACATTATGATGCAAATATAGCTACTAATTTTCCTCCACATTTGCACTAGAATAGATGATTTAGAACCAGGTTTAATTGCTGAATGTAATTGACAGCTTTTTCCTGAAGCTGAAGAGGGAATTAATTGTCTCTCATTGTTACTTCTTGCGGTCTACATGTATCCTCATGTTTGCAAACAGGTAAAAGAAACTCTGCTGTTGTGCATGTGCTTTTCTCTCCTGATTTAGCTCCTGTCTAATTTTGTGTTACTGCTTCTGGTCTTTGAGATATTGAACATTCTTGGGATGATAAATAGATTTCTCAGCCTTGTATTCCTCTTGAGTGAGTGGGTCTTCTGCTGTACTGATGTAAAGTGTGTTAAGTATCTACGGGGTGGAGGGGGGTGGGGGGGGATAAGGAGATTCATTTTTCTCTTGGAAGCAATTCATTGATGTGCCTCTAAGAAACAGGCCAGGAGGAACACCAAGAAGCAGCAGAAGTGCATGAGACTTGACATACTGCTAAACAGTAGCTATTAGCTCTGTATATGGTGAGATATTTCTTTAGTATTTCCTCCTAGGAGAAGAGTTTTGATATGGAATTTTTATTTGCATCATTACATTTAATAGTCTTGGGTGGATTTATTTATTTTTTTTTCTAATTCAATACTTCATCAATTGCTTCTTAATCCCTTTAATATTTTCTCCCTCTACAATATCTTATATCTTCTGTTTAATCTGCCTACAGTTATTCTTTTCACTAGAGAGCTAAAAACTGTGGCTAGAGAAACAATGTTTAGTTACTAGGCTCAAAATCGTGTCTGTTACGCAAACAGAGGCTGTTTAGTATTCCAAGATTTGATGATATCAGTGGAGAGCATTGACCTTTATGAAGTTATAGCAATCTCATCCATTTTGACTTGTGTGCTATTTCAGGTTATGTTTATGAATGCCCTTCCATGTGCAGATAAACAGGCCAAGTTTTTCTACATTGACAAGATAGTGACCATCTAGTGGTCACTCAAAGTGACCTTGTGTAAGACTGTCCTATAAAAGTGAACTTAACATTTGCTATTTGCCTAAGCAGAAAGATTTGAACTTCATACCAATTAATTATAAACACTTATGAATCTACTCTCTTAATATCTTAGAGGCAAGGCAGGTGGAATGCTGCCTCGTACATGAATGTTTGTAAGCTGTCTTTCTACAAGTTAAATTGCTGTCAAATTGAAAAGAAATTTAGTATTAGATGGGAAACCAAAGGAGGTGTTTAACTGGAGATTCAGTTCAACTGTCTTATACAGGATCTTTGAAATGCTAATAATACTCACCTGTGAGGACAGTGTTGTCAGGTGTGGCTCCTTAATGTTGATTTCAGGGCAATGATGCAATGTATGCCATTCAAAGTACTCTCTGTTGAAGTGGTACTGAGAGAGGGAGGTGAAATTTGAGGAAACGTTTAAGAGCTCTCCCTAAAGAGTTAATGTCAGTGAGGTGGGCACAGAAACGTACAGCAGCAGAGGATGTGTGAGGGTATGTATTAAAAGCTGTTGCTTGTCTTTTTTTAAGAAGTTAATTCATGGTAGAGCTTTACTCCAGGCTTTTAAAATGTGCACTGCTCTTGTAAAAATTGTAATTTAGTTTTTTTGGGGGCTAGTGAAGATGCATTTTTGTGTATTTTTAGTTCTCAGATGAGGTGGGGCAAGAGGGGAGAAAAAGTATGGCAGTTTGGGGGCCTGAATGTTTTTTTGTGTTAGTACCACCTGGTTATAAATAGTATTAAGCTTCACTTAGTTCATGTTTAATATGCATATGGAAATGGAGGTCTGGCATCTCTTCTTTGTTTGAATTGAGTATATGATGAAGGATGAGCAAATGTCTCACAGATAGGGCAAAAAGAGTGAATGGAGTAATATCAGGCTGGCACCTAGTCACTAGTGGGGTTTTACAGGGTTCTCTCCATGACCCACTTCTCTTCAACATCTTCAACTCAAGGGAATGGCATGGAACTGAGTGAGAAGAGGTTTAGGTTGTATATCAGGTAAAAAATTTTCACCAGAGGGAATTTGGTCATTGGACCTGGCTTCCCAAGGAAGTAGTCATGGCACCAAGGCTGTTAGACTTCAAGAAGCATTTGGATGATGTACTCAGGCATATTGTGTGATTCTTGCATTGGGCCAGGAATTGGACTCATAAACCTGATGGGTGCCTTCCACCTCTGCATGTAATATATGATCTTTATAGGAAATGCTGATTGGTATAGATAATTCAGTATTTATAAATTGGTATGATGCATGCATTTTAAATGAGTGAGAAATACAAGCAATATTTTAAAATTCCCAACAGCCATTCCAGCTTCTTTCCCAGGTCTAGATATATCTATTTTTGAAGCGCAGTTGGATTCCTTCACTATTTTTTGACTTTGAAATTAAAAATATCTTAGTAATTTCTTGTAACTAACTATGAGTGAGTGGCAATTCTTGTATTTCTGTGAGTGGAGGAACAAAAATTTTCACTGATACATATTTTGAGCTAAAATTGTAAATTTAGTTTTCTGTAACATGCTATACCCAGAAGCCATTAGGGGAAAGACACTGAAAAAGGTACCAGTAAAGGTAAACAGTTTAGACTCCAAGTTCTGCAACTTTAGAGCTAACAAATATAATTTTGAATATCTTGCCTGTTACTGTGGAAGAAACAAATGTTTTAGGTAAAAAGGAGACTGAGTTAATGGTGGTTATCTGTGATGCTCAGGTAAATGAGGAATGGGAAGCTGGACATGTCCAAGAAAAAAATGATTGGGGGGATGTTTAGCATATGGTAAATGAAATAATATCTTTGACAAATTTAAAGTACTGCTCACTTGGAAGCAGATGTATGAAAACAGAGAAAAAGAAGGAAAGCAAAAATCACTTTTGGAAAAGAATCAATTAGAAGAGTCCCCCTTGGGTTCTTTTTGTCTTTCCCTAGAAATTCAGTTCAATCCTTCTGAAAGACTTGGGTTTGGAGGCTTGGGATTGCTGAGAAAGGTAGATATGAATTTTTCTCAAGTGTTAAATTGATAGATGTGTTCTCGTTGCTGAAAAACACCTGTGAGAATAGTACATATTTTATTTGGGAAGGGAGGAAGGCTAGAAGGAAAGAAGTATATAAAATTCTGAGAACTAAAAGGTTTATAGCACTTTGATGTTTCTTCTCCAGACTGCAATGTGGCTTGCTCATGTTTTGTAAAATAGGAGGGGTCTGAAGATTCTAGTGAAAGTAAACTTGTGTAATTTTAAAATTATATACAGCTGAAAGATCAATTGTTGAGCAGAAAATTTTAAATCTCAAAGAAAGAAACTGTAGCAGGCCAAAAATCTAAATGAATCATGAGTCAGCTTCAATTAAAACAAACAAACAAAAAACAAACAAAGAAGTCAGGCCTACCTTATGGTATGGGTAAGCACAGAAGAAAAGATTGTTGTGGAAGGGTTTTTTGGTTGTTGTTTTTATTGTGGATTTTATTTTCTGTTTAAGAGACTAAAATCTCAGTTTTAACATTAAGGTGTGTTTTAATTTAAAAGTTGTATTTTAGTTATAGTTATCTGCAAACATATCTAGTTAAATGTGTTGTTTAGTCCTTAGGAAAGAAAACTTAATGTGACCATTCCTACTCAATTCTCCCCTCGGAATTTAATCTATTATTGCAAAGAAATGTGTGCTTAGCCCTTACATATCACAGAATTCCTCAGCTGCCTACACAGGAATTGAAATTTGTACCTTATTAGATGTCTAGGCAACGCACCATGAGACAAAGCCAAGCACAGTGTGGATTTTTAATTCTTAAGATTACAGAACTTATGTAGTTTCTCCAAAAGCTTGTGGCAGACTGATCCCAGATGTAAGTTACCCAATCTGTTGCAACTGCAAAAGCTTGCTCTCATAAGTACATAATTAAATGCATGTCTTGGTCCAAGGTGTGAATTCTGGTAAGCAGAGATTTCTCCAGAAACCAGTGCAGTTGCCACTTCTTGGAAACAGGTTTAGTTCTCAAATAAAATTGAAGAAATAAATAATAATAATAAAAAAAAAGACACTGAATAGGTCCGGTCCCTTTAACTCTTGTTCAATAGCTTACTGTCTTTTTTTCTGATTATGACCAGAGTAACCTTTGGGGGAAAGAGTCTGAACATCCAGGGAACTTGCATAAAGAATACTGCAGCTCTCATAAAGCATACTGAAAAGGTCGCCTTTTTGTAATGCAGAATTGTGTAATTCAAAGGATGCAGTTCAAAGAATGGCATTCAAGTTAACTCATCATAAGAAGAGTTATTTTCCATCAGTTATGCAGGAAATAGTCCTCCCTAAGGTATTTTTCATCTTTTCTCTTCCCTTTTTTTTGCTCTTCATGTACATGTTATTTTGGTGTGTGCAGTTTTCTAGTCATATACCACATGGGGCAGCCTCATGTCTGAACAGTGGAACAGTTCTGTTTTTGTTGGGCATACACCTTGCCCTATTACTATGAGCTAGAATAAGATGTTCAGTTATAAGAAGGTCACAACCAGTTATATAATAGCTAGTATGTACATGAAGTGTGATTCTTCTTACATCACCTAAAATAATTTTTAGTGGCTTACCATATTGTTCAACTGGACATTTCTGCAAAACGTTTTTGTGAACTTTCTACTTTTAAGAGTTCTACAGCTGGTTTTATGTTTTATTTTCTTCAGGAAAAGGGCTTTTCTTCTGTCAGGACTCCTGACAAGGAATGATTATAGAAGGGACAATCCAGGCCTGAACCATTGCGCTGGTTACAGTTTTGTTGTGCTGTTGATGAAGCAGAGGATGGTGTTTGTTTGTTTCCAGGAACACTGATATGTGAAACTCAAACGGTTTGGGAGTTCGCTTGAGCTTTTATATCTTAATCTCTTTGATCAGGAAATCTGACTTAAAGCTCTCAGAATAAAATATTTTCTCTTGAGACTTCTAGTGATCTCCAGAGGCTATGACAGTAGTTATTCTTTCTGTGTTTTGATGATTTAGGAGCTTTGAAGAAGGTAGAAATATGTTGTTGGGTTGGGGCAAAGCACAGGGTGGTAGTAATACTGATCCCTTCAGTTGACTCCAAGATGTTCTGCAGTTAAATTTCAGGAAAAATTCTGGGGTTTTCTTAGCAAATAATTATATTCCATCTCTCTTGGGCTTAGCAAATCAGAACTGTCATGGAAAACAATGAAATCTATCGATTCTAAGGTGTCTGGTGTATTAAAAAGCTGGTAAATTAAGAATAATTCCTTTTATGTATGGTATTTTTGAGCAACACTCTTGTTGTGGGTGTTATTAAAGTTTCTAGCCTTGGTTCAACCAGGCCTGTACCTATTAAATACAGAAATGGCAAAAGAGAAAGACATGTTAAAACATTGTTGCTAGCCATGGTATATGAGTTTTTTTCTGACAACCTATGTGCACATGGAAGGGAACTGTCTGTGTGAATGTGTTAAGGCTTCAAAAGCCTTTCATAGTTCCTCTAAGTTCAGCCATTTTACATAGGCAATAATTTTTCTTTAACTCCTGCTTTTCTGAATGAAACAATGCTGTTTCTATTTAGACTTTAAAAAAAAAAAATCAAAACAACAACCACACACACAACTCAAATGATCAGTTGTCTTTGTTTCTCAGGGAGCTGGTGGGAAATGAAAGAGAGCTTGTTTTTCAAGAGTCGGCTTTCTTGTTTGCTTTCTTTACTCACTACACTTAGTGTGTGCACATCTAAATCAAACAATTGTAATCCTCAATTTACAGTAGTGTCAGATTCTAAACTTCTTGTAATTGGTTTCTGTTTTATATTCCCTATTCTGTTGAGAGTCTTGCTAACTACTTCAGGTATTCTTGGTGTTAGTAATGAGGTAATTTATATTTAAATTAAACAGAGCTGCTACAAAATATTACAGTGGAGCTTGGGAGCATTTATCCATTTTGTCTCCTTGAACTTCCAACTGTGTGGCACTCTGAAAAGTGGCTTTTACTGTCCAAATCCTATCGTGTGTCCAAGCCATGCTGTTCCTTTCATCAGGCTATAATGTTGTTTTACCCTTTTCGTACTTGATGGCATTTACTATTTATCTGAAACACATGACTAGGTATGCAGTGGAAACTACATCTGTTTTTCAAGTACAGTCTTACAAATCAAAATTACAGGGTAAGTGTCTTGGTTTTTATTATTTTATTTTCTCTTGTCTATGTTGTGCTCAGTGATGGTGGTAAAAACCTCATTTTTCTCCCCCTCCCTATGAACCTTCAGGTAAAATAAGGTTACTCTTGCCAGAATGCTTTTTATTATTTTTAAACTATCACATCATCTCTAAACATACAAGATCTTAATTTTAGGCACAAATCACTTCTTAGGTTGCTTAATTCAAAGTAAAATACAAACTCTGGATGCTTTGTGACCTTTCAGCAAGAAAAAAACCATTTTTGCAGTCGTGATCACGCCTTAGAAAAGAATTAAAATAGAAAACACCAGAGAGTTGAAAACCTGTAAAAACCAGAACATAAAAATTTGTTCTGTGGTTATGAAACAAGGAAGTGGGGAATAGCAATAATTGTAAGAGAGTGAATAATTTAATTTTGAAGCTAAGATGTATGCTGCTAGATTCCCCTCTGAATTGCTCCATTTTTAGTATATTGCTAATTTTTATATCCGGTCACATTGTTGTCTGATTTGATGTATGCTGTTAAAGAACTTCTGCTCTGCACAAATATTTTATGTTAAAGCTTAAAGTTTTCCAACTATGGTCCTTATTAGTAATTCAGGTTATGTCCGCATAACTACGCGTATCATTCTGCATTTTTGGATGATGTTGTCAAGTTGTAAATTTTTTTAAGTTGTAAATTATTTTGAAATGAGACTATTAATTAGATGCTTCAATTTTTTTCTTATCTAAAAATCTGTTCAAATCTGAACAAACTTGGAATATATCTCAAGATAGTGGTGTCCATTGAGAATTTGCTTCTCTCTCTCCACCCCATAAACGTGTCCTCCAAAAATAGCGATTTTTCCTCATTACTTGCTATGTAAAAATAGTAAATTTAATTGCTGAACACATTACATTGGAGATCAACAGAGAGTGGGTGAAATGAAAACACAAAAAAGTTGCTGTGTATATATAGTGACATGGTTTTCAATACTGTTTTGCCATAAAAAGGCCCCAGACACAATATTTAACACTCTTTATCATCTTAATTTTAAAGCAGATTATCATAAAAATGGCCTTTTTCATGCATGTTTGTTTTCAACTGAATATACATTTATTGAACCTTGTATTCTGAGATAAACCTCATTTTAGCTCCAGCGATTGTGTTAATCTCCTCTAGAAGGCAGAAATGAAGACACTGAAGAGCCATTTTAGCAAAGCCGGCTGAGAGGTGTTTTCAATAGCAGTACTGAATCCTGCGGTGTGTTAAAATGTTAAATTCAAAAGATGACTTGAAAGGTGTGATAATAATGGGGTTTTTTACATTCTTGGATGCTTCAGAAGGAGCGATACAAGAACTTAATTAACAGAGCACTTGTCTCTTGCCTTTGAAAAAAAAAGAGTGCATACAATATCTAATTGTTGGACTTCTGCACTTAAAAAGATGACAGAATTCTTTGGTTGAAGGCTAGAAGTACTTAAACCAGATCACTGACATACACTTAGTTTGTCTGCAGAAGCAGGATGTGTTTCTTAATGTTTAGGGAGATGAATTGCTTCTAGAGGATAAAGTCGAGGCTGTACTCTCAGTGGAAGAAGTCTGTTCCTTCTGGTTTGGAATACAGAGGCTTGGCATTATTCATACAGTTATGATTTCTTAGCTCATGCTTACTCTTGACAGAATGACTGTGTCATCAGTGGATGGCAGTCAGGCATAGGAAGGGGGAAAGCAAAGTACACAGCACTCTGTCCTTCACATAGCATTCCTTCGCTTTTGTTCAACTTCTGTGCAAAGACAACTTCCATTATTTACCCACCCTCTTCTTCTGCCCAGTCCTGCTGTTAGGACATCACATGTTTGTGACATTTGTCTGTTGCAACAGAAATTGTGCTATAAAATATTCAGGATCGTTACACATTCAGCACAAGATTCAGAAAGTAAAGAAGGTGGGCTGAAAATCTTCAGATGCAAAGCTGTCACAGCTAATATCACAGTATGCCAGGAATAATTACAGAGACTAAGTTGGTAGTAGATTTGCTTGTAGCATTTAAAACTCTCCTGAACTATGGATACCTACATGAAGAAGGTATTCTCCGAGGGACTGACGTGGCCTTGCACTTACTCAAAGTTTTTTATAACAGCACATATGCTATTTTAGTGGTACTGTTATCTCTTGTGACGGTGGCATGTCCTTTGTATTGCTATAGCAAAAACAGGATAAAATACTGGGTTTTGAAGTTGTTAACACCATCAGTGACTCACACTGCTGTTCCCTGAATAAAGTAGACAAAGAAAATTATCTTTCTTCTCCTCAAATTACTTCCTTCTCTTATTTTTATATACCAATTTGAAATGTTATTTTCAGTCCTCAACCTAAATCTGTTGGCTCTGTGATTCCACAATAACTTCTGAAAGTTCTTCACCTAGAGTGCCTGTACCACACAGTCCTGGCAGAGTTAGCAGAATAGGACAAGTGCTCGGGGTACGACCAATCTGTCAATCACAGGCAAAGGGTAAGTGGAGGAGAGAATTTCTGCAAGGGTGGAGAAGTTGAGTAGCCTGTCAGGGCTTCTCCAGATGCTTGGGATGAAAGGGTTGGTTTAACAGACTAAAACCTTCTTGAACCTAATCTTGACAGCAACTCAGTTTACCAAACCCTTTTGGCAAGAAAGATTAGCCAGTCTCCTCTTTGCCTGCCATAACAGCAGCTTGCCTGCCTCCTTTCCCTGGGAGCTGAGGAGGTGGGTGCAGGGGGGCAGAATGGATGCTGATGAGGTTACTTCACTCTGGCCCTGTGAGAGAATGTAGAATGAATTCCCTACACAGGCTGTGACATGGCTCCAATAACTACAGGATTATACACTGTGAAGCACTTCTGCCCTCCTGAGAAAATGCTGGCGAAAAAAAAGTCAAAATTATATGGTTAGGTTTGAAAAATAAATTGATGTGTACAAGGATATTGTTCACCTGATTTGACATAAATGCAGATATGCCTTTGAAAACTGATGTACTAAAACATCTCTCTTTTTGAGAAGAGACTGGAATTGCTTTATGTTCTCAAGGTTACCTTCACAAAGTTTATATTGTGTGTTTGTTTTGAGAACACAAACTCTTTTCATTGTTTAAAGGTCTTCTGTGGACAGAGTTCTCTAATAAACAATCCTTGGCTTCTCATTTCAAGAGATGACTAGTAGGATGAATGTTAAATGGCTAAAATATCATTGTTTTTTAAAATCAGGTAGAGTTGAAAATCTACTAGCAAAATCTTCCAACTACCAATATAATATGATTTATTTAATGCCAGATATTTAATTCTTACTAATTTGCAGTAGTATATAATGTTATTTTTTTTATTAAAAATTGGTGGGAAGAAGACTGTGAGATACAAACAGCTGTCTAACTTGCTTTGATATGCAAAAGTGATTTCTATTCTCCTTACTGCAGACATATAAATTATAATTAATTTTAT
>JAWMRC010000110.1:64376730-64389393 GCA_035584755.1 Thripadectes ignobilis | reverse complement strand
CTGTCTAACTTGCTTTGATATGCAAAAGTGATTTCTATTCTCCTTACTGCAGACATATAAATTATAATTAATTTTATCTGTTTTTCTATGTAGATAGAAGAGGCAATGAGGATAAGACTAGTTTGTAGTGATCATGATTTACTGCTTCCCTGAAAATTTTCTCTTGCTTATTTGAAGAAAATGGGGAAAACACAACCATATCTTTTTTGTGTATTACTGAATATTTGCTATTATAAGTGTTTTCTACCAATATTGAAAATTTTCCGCAGGAGATCTGCATTTACACATTTCAAGGACATCATTCCTCACAATGCTTACCCCATCAACAGTTGCTGGGCATTAATGGAATTCACTCCAGGGAAAAGTCTGTTATCTCTTTGATGTGAACAGATCTTTTATCAACAATGATTGCTAATATATTTGAGGGAAACCAGAGAGGCTGTTAATTATTCTGTTTGGGTGTGCTTTAGTGAAGTTATCAGCAAAGTACATCTGTGAGATTTCTTTTACAAAAAAAAGCTTGCAATAAATCTGAAATTGGAATTTAAGGGGAAAATACCCTGTCATTTTCCTGGAGGTGGGCTGCAACCTTTGTGAGTATAAGTACGTTTGTTAGTTTAGAAATAATCTTCCCTAATGTGATTCATGAAAGATAATTTTTATTTTAATAATAGCCATTACTTATCCTTTTTCTCAGGGAAATGTCAGCAACCAAACAGATCTGACTCAGATAGGCTTTAGTGTGGATCCTCCTGTAGCAAATGTTATTGATCTAAATCCTAAATTCTGGGACAACCCTGCTGCCTGTAGATGCCTTTAGCAGTAATACTTGCATGTGGTGAGCCTGAACTGAAAACCTAGTTGCAAAATAGGGAACAGGACATTAGCTTGGGAGAAGAGGGTAGCAAAAGCTACATGGGAGATATTTCTTCATAGAAGTACAATTTTTTAAAATGTTGGAGTTTTTGTGCTTCTGTTCCCTCAAGTGTAGATCAATGGGCAGAGATGATGCCGCATAATACCTCCATCCTCATCTACTGTATTCTTCCCATGAGTCACTGTCAATCAGTGGGAAAGTCACACTATCTTGGCCTAACAGTGTGTCTGAACCATGACTACTGTCAGTTTGTTGGGTTTTGGTTTGGTTTTTTTTTTTTTACGCTGTGGTTCACCAGTGCTATTCTAGCTTTTCTACTATACCATGTGGTTTCAGACTTTCACTCTTTTACAACTGTGGGAGCAAAGGCTAAATAGATAGATGTCTACTGATTGGCAGTTCTCTTGCCCTCTCTTACCCCCAATTTCTGTCTGCTCTTGGAAGTTTGCACAGCTTCCTAAAGAATTATTTCTGCTTAGCTCTTCAGCAAAAGTTTTCAAACTAATGTTTATAGGTCAGATAATCATGGTATCTCCCAAGATTCATTTTTCATACACCCAGATCATCTTGTATATTGTTCATATATAGAACAATATATGAATTTTGAGTACATGAAAGTAGTATTCTCTCCAGACATCTCTTAAAGATCAAATGTCTTGAGGTTTTTAGAAATAGATTTGGGGTTTTGTTGAAGCCAGTTGCATGGGTAAAGAGGAGAGGGGGGAGGAGGGGATAGTTGAGTTTCTGGCAGTTTGGGCTTGGTGTGATTTGAACCTGTTTTTTGCTCCTTTTTGTGGGGGTGAGGGATCTTGGGCAGGTAGGAGGATTGGGCCAGGCTGTGAAATTCCTAGTACTGGCTCACGGGAATGGAAGCAGGAACCCTCTGGCCAGGGCAGGGTATAAGAACCTCTGTTTCTCACTGCCCTTGGTCTGTCTCCTAGGCCAGAGGGAACAAACCAATTCAGCTGAATAGGTTAAATAAAAAGTTTAGTTTTGCTTTGATGACTTTGTCTCCTTCTGAATTTTATTGGCAAGCATGAGCATTTCTCACAAGGTGATGCAGATTTTTACTAGAACCAAATGGAAAGGATAGGGTGTGGCCAGTGAGAAAAAGGAGTGCATGAACGTGGATTTACTGTTCAAGTTCCTAAACAGTCATGGATTCCCAGTACAAAAAAAGTACCTACTGACTGGCACTTAAAGAATAAACATAAATATGCATAGTCTCTGCAAACTTACTACTTGTGCAAACTTATTGTACACCTTCTGAAACTTCATAGTAAATGTGAGCTTCAGCTAACAAGGCTTGTTTTTCCTCTTGTGATTAGTTTTAAAAAAAATAAATTTGAAGGACACACTGAGAAAGGAGTAGCTGGTTTCAACAGAGACCTGGTTGCACTTTCCTTTAAATTTTCAAGATGCTTCACTTTTTCATGTGTTCTTACTGCTATTTAAAAATTAATGTCATTTCACTTCTTCTCCTGTGATGTCTGTAGTTATAGCTAGTATTGGACACCAAAGGACACAATCTCTTTCTGCCTTTTTTTTTTTAACCTGTAAGGAATTACTTCTCTATATGCATCTAAAAGTAGCAGAATAACTCTATTCAACTTCAGGGATGGTGCTAAGTTTTATGTAGCTATACAGTACTGTTGCTCAGGACATCCCTGTTTGAAGTACATCATTGCAAAACTTCAACCCAGGACTACACCAGTTATTCCTTTCATGCAACTGGGGTAACTGTTGGTCCTTGGAGTTTAAAATCACAGTTCAGCACTAAATCAATTACAAGATTATATGTTAGAAAGTTGGTGGGCAGTATGCAAAAGGCTTGTAATGAAGGCTGTTCTATGAAGTAATGGAGAACCTGTGCTACAATAAGATTAACGTTGTTCAGGAATACAGTGAACTGAATCATTGAATTGCATATGAAAAAATAGTGGGGGGAGTGTTCCAAAAAAAAAATGAGATATTGCTGAGTAGCATGGCAGAATTCTTTAATTTCTTCAGAAGCAGCCTTGAAACCTTGCTAATGATTTAATTTTTCTCACTGATCATGTTGAAATAAACAGATCCACTATTTTTGCTAGCTTAGGTCTTGATCTTGTTAACTCTTAAATTTTTACTTGTATATTTATTACTAAGGTGTTTCTTTCAGACTGTAGAATTATATTATGCTTAATTCATGCAACACTCCTGGTTCTTTTCAACCCTGTAAAAATCAAATAATTTTCTCGCACTTATTCATTTTCTTCCTATATTTTTGCCCATTTATAAACTTTGAGACAGAGAAATATTAATGTGATTTTTAATGTTCTTTTCAAAAAAGTTGTCAATCCCAGAATTTTTACATTTTAGTATATACTCTACAGAGATTCACACCAAATTTAACAGTAATCTTATAAATTTCTGCATGTCAAATCTGCATTTAACACAGAAAAGGTATTCACTGGATGAAACAGCAAGCAAGAAGCCTACATCAATTGTAAATCTATACATCAGCAAATTCTCAAAAGTTCCCTGCAATGGCAAGAACTGTGTATTTATAGGTTATGTAATAACAGTTAAACAGTAAAAAGGGTCACTGCATATGCTTAGTATCATGGACTTTGTATGTTACAGGATAGCACTTAGTTCCTAATTTTGCTTTACTAAGATAAATTTTAAATAAAACAATGCAGGTTTATCTTCTGCTGTAAATTTGACTCTTGAGAACAAGAATGAAATATTGGAAAATTAGATTATTTTTGCATGTTTGTTGTGAATAGTTCACTTACATATGCAGCAAATATGTGGTTTTATATACAATTTATAGGCAGAATTATTTACAGAGGCCACAACTAAAAAATATGATGTTACAGATGATAGAAGTGGGTAATTTAAATTACATTATTGATATGTTATGGTGTGCAAAAGGATATATATCTCTACATAGCTATATGTTATATTGAGAAGGCAGTGTACCATATATGTGGCATCTTGCAGGGCTTCTCTGGTGGCCAGGACAACCTGTGTCACCTCTGTGAACCCAGGCAAGAAGGAATCATTTGCAAAGATGTTGCTGCAGGCACCATTGTTGTACTACATTCTGGGTAGCCTTGTTAACCCCAGATTTCCAGTGCAAGTAAGGAGGCAGAAGGGGTTTGCCACTGGGCTACTATTGCTTCTTGTTCTACAAAGCTGATGCTTTTTTTACCTTGTCTGTTGTCTTCACACCCAAGTTCATGTACAGTCTCCAAATTCATCTACAACTGGAGCTTCATCTCTAGCTATACTCTATCTTCTCTACCAGGCCCATAAATAACTCTTTAATTTAGCAAAATACTCAACTTGGACATGTCAAAGAGTTGATATTCCTGTTGTGGCCAGTTTTGGTTGTTCGAACTTAGTACTTAGGTCACTGAGTAAAACTGATGAAAAAAAGAAATGTTTAACATACAGATCTCGGGACAAACTAAGACACTTCACCTACCTGATAGGTAAAGGAAACTAAGAAAGGCTCAGCTATAGCCAGAGGCCTCTTCCCCACTGACACTACTCTGCTCCTGCAACAACTGCATCCTCCTAGGCTGGTTGGTCTGCAAGCAAAGCCTGATTTCCTGTTTGTTAGCACCATCTTTAGAGAATTACTGCACAAATCGTTCAGTGAGCTCCTTGGATACTTTCTGCAATAGGAGCCAGGGCTGTTCCTCAGTGGACAGAAACTAGCTTGTGCAGAGAAAGGGTTCAATAGAAGCGCTATGAATATTTTCCATCTTGCCAATGAGAGGCATTTTGCAGAAGCTCTTTCACAAGGGATGTGAAAAGTTTCTAAGCTCTTCTGCTCTGCCTTGTACTAATCTACTGTGCTTTGACATTTCTTAAAATTTATTTCCAGAAGGGGGTATTGTGTCATTCAAATGAATCTCTGTATTATGAGCCTTTAAATTCCTTCATATTGAGCCTGATAGCTTTGGTTTGATTAAACTATATGGTAGATATGACTAAAGCACATTTATCAGAAAATGTCTTAACCTATATGCATGTACAGAAAAACACAGAATTCACGACTCTCTGGAATCTTCTCATAGAAGCCTCTCTAACATCCTCCCTGATACCCAAATCTTGAAACGTAAACTCAGTACAACAAACATTGCAGGCGGCAGTACAATTACTTCCCTACTCCTATTTGCTGTCTTTGCCTCTGTTTACATCCCAAAATTTCTTGGCCCCCCTGACCATAGCAGCAGGCTGCAGCTTCTGTCATGATATATATCTTTGTGCAATACCCTCCACTCCACAGCAGTCCTTTCATTGTACAGCTGTGGTATAATTTTTCAAGGGTAGCTTCTCATTTGTTAGCAATAAAATGGCATTTTAACAGAGTGGAACTATTTAAAACAAAGGTTATGTATACATAGAACATTTTCAAGCTACTGCTGATTCTGGCTGAGGTTGCACTATGTAATTTAGTTGTATTAGCATGTGTCAAGCATTAATTACAGAAGCCTAATAAGATACATAGTGTATATGTCTGGGCTTCCACCTAACCTGTGAAGTACCATGACACCACATTTCATATTGAGACCAAGCTTTCATCATACTTATTTACTGTTTCACCACTCTTTATGCTTCACAAATTTTTAGGAGCTTTATGGTTCTCTACAGATACCCCATTAAAATATGAAATGTTAATTACTTATTAGCATCTGCTGTGGATGCCACCTTTCAATCGGTGACTTCCTGTGGAGAGTTGCTTTTAGGAGGGAGGACCCAAATTTGAGATATTAATGTTTTTTATAAGATCTTAGATACATAGCTATATAACTTATTTTTTTTTATTATTGATAGTAGATGAGGACTGAAATGGTTTACAGTTTGAAGTTCTTTTAGGAAGAGCTGTTGACCAGAAGAATTTTCCACAGAAAGATAAAATGTATTAACTTTGTTTTGCTAAAGACCCTTAATTGTCAAACTTTTCAAATAAAAAAAAAAGCAAAACCAACCAAACAAAAAGAACCCCACCCAACAATTAGAACATTATCCTCCATTTTAAAGTTGAACATAGGTAAAAGAAGATATTTAAATTAAGAAATTAAAACAAAGTATTGGTTTGGGCTGAATATGTTTTGTATCACTGAAATACTGTTAACTCTGAGGGCAGGTTTATTTCAATCCCTGCTGTAATTCTGCTTTGAGTGTGAATAAGGAGAGACTTTGTCAAACTCTATTTTCTCCCTGGTAGCATTGCAATTGGGATGCTGGCATACATTAAAAATTACCCATTAGTACCTGAAGAAGTCCAGTACTTTAAGCTAGCTCAGAGGGTGTCATTTACTATTCCTTTCACTCTTCATTTTTACTTCAGATGTCAAAAAAAGATCTTTATACAACCTTTGCCACTAATATACTCCCAACTAATTCTTCATCCGTTATTCAACTGCAGGGAAGAATGATACTGATTTTCTTTTATTATTTTTATTTCTGTCCAAATTGAATTTTATTGCCCTTTTCACTGTACCTTTATTGCTCAGCTCTGCTCTGTAAGTCTGGACTATATTTTGTGGCTTCTGATGCCTTAGGGAGCCACATGCACATTGCACTGATAGTAGAAAAAGAAAATAGTGATTTGGCAAAATATGGTTCCTAGCTTTGAGTTAGTTTAATTTCCCCACTTTGTGATGCATTAGGTAGGAATAGTATGCATTTAAATTCTAAGCTGGAATGGAAGGGAAAGCTAGGACTGACATCACTGCCCTGATATCTTTCTTGCCTTTTCAGTGCAATTAAATTGTTTAATACTCATTCTTTAAACTTTCATAATTATCTAAAGGAATCGAATACTTTTACTTTAGTGCATCTGGTAGTTGCACATAGATACTTCTCACCAAAGTAATTTTCATGTCAAGGATACCCTGAAAAATTCATCTATCTGTCTGACCTTCAGCTTCCATGAGTTTTGCAGGCAATATACATTAGCAGAACATCCATATCACAAATATAGAATTACCTGACTCACCAACAAAACCACGCTTCTCTGTATTTTTGCAAGGTAAACTTGTAGGCTACTTTGCTGTGAGGAATGTTACTTTGTGAGCTAAATTCTGAAGGGCTGATTTCAAGTTGTTAGTACCCTGTAGATTCATACTTGTGATATATATTTTGTGCTTAGTGATGAGTATTCTTCCCTGGGTTAGGCAATCTTTGCAAAGCACTTTTTCTTGGTTTTGTGTTTCCACAGAAACGTAGGGATCCATGTAAAAGAATTGAACGTTACATAAATTCCTTACTTTATTTTTTTTTCTTGCAGTGTGAAGTCACCACAGAAATTTGGGTATCAGATATCTCATGTAAAATATAGGGAGCTTAGTAATAAGGTGGAACAAAGGAAATGCATTCTGCATACAAACTAAAGGGTTGAGGAAAAATAAATTAATATTTGTAGGACTTAAATGGCAATGAGGTTTTCTTGAAGAAGGGGGAGGTACTTACCAGTGAATTTAATTTATTTGTCAAAATAGTCAACAGTTTAAAAGAAATAACAGATAAAATCATTTAGATAAACTTGTTAAATGTAAGTTTGTCTTGTGAAATTGTCTCACCATGTCTTATTTGCAATGTCTTTGAGTGGTGGGCAAAAAGTCTACCTTGTCCCCTCACCCTGTGGCCATTTATAAGAACGTATTTCCTATAGAGTAATTTTCTTTGCAGTGTCAAAGCCAGAAATGCGTAATCCTTCAGTATGAATTTAAGAAACACAGGATTAATGTTATACAGTGGCAGTAAATAATTCTGCCACCTGCACTAAAATGGATTTTCTGATGTCTTGTTTTTCATCTCTTCTACTAGTGCCTCAATGTCGAATTTTTTCAGACTATATTGCATATGATAATGTAGCCTTGTTTTGGTTATGAGGTGCACTGCTACATTGTGAAGGAAGACACCTTTTTGTGTTATTTATCAGAGTCCAGGCTGATACCAGTGCACACTCAAACCCGTACACATTGCATTTCTACAGACTTGTGGGATTTTTTTTTCCCTGAAAGGTACATGTGATATGATGGAATCAAAACTGCAGTCGAGATAGCAGGTCAATAAAGAATGGATAGTAATAGAATTATTCCAAAAGTATTTGCAGCAAAGAGGGAATAGTTGAACTGTACTCCATGGTCATGAGTGTCTCTAAATCAGCTAAAAGGATACACAAGATGGAGGAGCTTGTTTTCAGCTAACAATGTAATTATTTGTTATGCTTCCAGGGATTTTCTTTCTATTCTCTACCATGCTATTAGAGATGGAAGTTCTTGATATAATTGCTTGTGGGAAAACACCTGTATGTACTATATGTACCAGAGCTGGGAAAGGAAAAGAAAGCAAGAAGTCTGTATTCTTTTAAAAGCACACTATATATCACATAATATAACTCCACTGTGCACACTGGTGCATGAACAGTCTTCTTAAGATAGGGATTTGGCAATGAGTTATCAGTCTCCTCAAAAATATATCAAAATAAGAGTCATTATTAATACTTTGAGATGATGGATACCTTAAGAATGAACTTTATTACACATTATGGCACTGATTAGTGGTTGACTGGGAATGACACAGGACTGTAAAGGCTGGTGAGAGAAAGCTAATCAGTTCCCTATTTGAGTGGATATTTCAAAAACCTAGGTGATATACAAAAGAGAGGAGAACAAAAGGACTTGTAGGCAAAATTAATAGTTCTGTGATGATCCATAGTATTTCAGCTAGACTAGAAAGCAACTTGATGGAATAGAACAGATAGGGTTCTGGTGTTGACCCTGAGCTAGCAATGTGTCCTCACAGCAAAGGTCAACAGCATCATCAGCAGGTTGAGGGAAGTGATCTTTCCCCTTTGATCAGCTCTGGTGTGCTGTGTCTAGTACTGGACTTCCCAGTACAAGAGAGGTTGTACTGGAGTGAACCCAGCAAAATACCATGAGGATTGTTAAGGGCTTGGATTGTCTGATGCATGAGGAATGGCTGAGAGAGCTAGGATTATTAGTCTGGAGAAGGGAAGGTTCAGAGTTATCTGATCTGTGCAAATAAATATCTGATGGTGGTGGTAAAGAAGACAGACCCAGATTCTTTTCAGCAGCACCCAGTCAAAGGACAAGAGGTTCAAACTGAAATACAATAAAACTAATTTTTAAATTGAAAATTTTTTTTCTTTTTTTTTTTTTACACTGGTCAGGGAGATCAGACACTGAAACAAATTGCCAAGAAAGGCTAAGGAGGCCCCATCCCTGAAGTTATACAAATCCTGATTAAATATTGTAAAGTGGCACTCTAGGTGATATTTTTCTGAGCTGGGGTTAGAACTAGATGATCTCCAGAGATCTCTTTCAGCATCAACAATTCTGTTGGCAAAATTCAGGTTCTTTTTCTTATTCCTATTAGTGTTTCTGCCTTAAATTTAGCAATGTAAGCTCCCTTTTTGCAGCAAGAGTCTTGAACATTTTAAGGTATTCTGTTGAGAGGTTTAGTTTCACTGTCACACAGATATTACTTTACAGGCAGTGTAAAAAGAAAATTCCGGCCCCCCCCAGCAAAACTGTTTTCTGAGAGGTGTGAACTAGTTTTCTTCTGTTCTCTATCAATAGGATCCTAGGTAGATAAATGTGTATCGTTAACGTCAATAAGGCAGCACGTTCAGTTAATTAACCTTGCATTTGTTAGCCAGGATTTTATGAGGGGAGTAAGGCAAAAGGAAACAGATAACATGTAAAAATAGAAAAAGACATGCTTGTTGTCAGAGGTTTAGAAGAGAACAATTTCCTTGACTTTTGCCTCCCGACTTGTAACAGAAATATATTATTCATGGTAACCATGAGAACCAGTTTTTTCTATCCACTCAAAAGGGTAATCTAGTGGTTTATAGTATGGAGTCAGCAATGTTGTTATGTACTTGGCTGGGATAAAGTTAAATTCTTTCATAGTAGTTTGTAATGTGTTGTGTTCTGTATTTGTGCTGGAAATGGTATTGATAACTCAGGGATGCTTTCAGTACTGATGAGCAGTGCTTACACAAGAGTCTTTGATGACTCTTGCTCTGCCCCCCTGCCACCAGTGAGGATGCTGGGGATGCACAAGAAGCTGGGAGGGAACACAGTCAGGACAGCTGACCCCAAATAACCACAGGGATATTCCATACCATATGACATCATGCTCGGTATAAAAAGCTGGGAGAAGAATAAACAGCAGCCAGCTTTCCACATCCCTCTCCCAGCCACAACAGGTGCTTTGTCTCATCTACCTTACACAGAAGAAGAATGTGTTCTGCTGAAACTACAATTGCAACCAGTTGTCCTTGGAGTGTGTGGAGGGTGATGGATTGAATCACTTTTGACTGATGTTATTTGCCTGGCTTAACATGCTGTTGGAAAGTACACAAATATGATGGCATTGCAATTAAAATACAATATAAAATACACTACAACAATCTGAAATATGCTACAATACAATATAAAATACAGTACAACCTCAGTATGGCCTCCTGCCTACTCCTATATCCTGACAAAACATAACATAACTTCAATCATTTGTGGAAACCTAGAGTCTTGAAGCTCGTTTGTAATCATTAAAATAATGAGAGAGAGATGAAGAAAATACTTATCCTGCTGCAGAACAGTTTGGAGAGAGCCTGAAGTAGTTTGTTGCAGATGAGAGGCTTGACAATGAACAACATATTTTTTGTGGTTCAGAGGCCTTTTGAGACCCACCTTCAAAGAGAACAAAACTAGAAGCTGTTGCAGTGTTTTTATGCAGTGTCTTTGAAGCCCCATAGCTATTTAAATCCCAGTCCACTTATGGATGAAGACATAAGTAACATCATTTGATAAGCAACCCTCTTGAGCAGTGCAGTCTTTTTGTCACTGAGGTTAAGCACTTTCTCTAAAAGCATGCATCTGCCTAAGACTGTGCAACAGAATACAGCATATGTTTTGAAATAACTTTTCTTTGTCTTGAGGTCTTTCCTAGAACCTAGATCATTCTTTCTCTGGTAATAAAGTTCCAACCTAGAAGATTTCATTGAACTACGTATGGCCCATACTAAGCCTGATAAACAGTTCCTTTCCTGTAAAACTCAATCTAAATGGAAAAAATGGAAGTAGAATTACAGTATCAACCATATTCCTAAGGCAGGAAATTAACTGACTTGCCTGAAGACAAGCTAGCAATTTAATTTTTTCATGTTCTGAATTGTAATATTACTTTTCTTTCTTTTCTTTCTGCACTAAACCAAAATCAGGCCAATGAAAAAACTAAAAGTGGTTATTGATGACAACTTAATGTTCAGGTCCAAACTTTGTTCAAAGACTTTTTTAATTTTTACTCTTAATTAAAAATTTAATCTTTGACTTTTAAGTTTTCAAAAATTGGCAAAGATCATATAAGTAAAGTGTCTACTGTTGATCTCAGGCATTCTTTTTCCTTATTCATCTTGTTATGTAGTAGAATCTGTAGCTGGGATTTATGTTTGATGCATGTAAATTTGATAAAAATTGTATGCCAGAAATATCCAAATATGTCTAGTAGCTGGAGGAGGGGTAGCTATTGCTTAATCTGTCCAGCAAGAAGCACTCTACATGAGCCTGTCTTAGGACTTGTCCTTTCTAGTTCTTAAATATCCAGATGTAGGGCATAGTAATTTGGATTCACAACCCTGCATGTTTAAGTCCTTCAGTCATTGGAGCAGACTACATCTTGCTAAGAATGGGTTCAGGTCTTTAGACCAGAAGGTAATTTTCATTCTCCTTGGCTCAAAGAAAAAAAAGTAAATAAATTGTAACTCGGACCCAGTGGAGTTGTTCTAATAGGTAGGATTGAGTTCATCTTACCCCAAAAAACTCTTCTTTTCGTTTAGTATTCTCCATAGGAAAGGTTGTACCTCAAAAGGCACTCTTGTCCTTAGATCACCTATGCTCTTGGTGACTGCTTTTATTTGAGCTCTGGAAAACGGTGGAGCAGAGCTGATGCTTGAACAGACACAGCTACAACACGTGAGTTGGCATAGAGAACTGGTGGAACTGAGCATCTCTGTTTAGGATGCAAGTCTTGCTATTTAAGCACTTTCTGTTTACACAATACGTAACTGAGGAATTTGCCTCTGTCCATGATACAAATTTAAGTATTAAATCTTGCATCTGTTTACTAAGGCTTGAAAAACAATGATTTTGCCTGAGTGGTCTCTGAACACAAAAGAAAATGGTGGGCTTCCTAAGATAAATTGTACTGATTCCTGTGAAATATCTGTCGTCTGTCAGACTTCCCAGCTCTCAGGCTTTCTAACTGCAGAGGAGATGAGAAAAAATGCTGCTGACAAGCCATCTGGACAACCTGCATAATGTAGCAGATTTTAAAATGCATGGTGAAGAAGATCCTATCCCTGTTCCTGCAGCAGGGCATTGTGGGATTTCTACAGCTTGGTTGCTTTTGGCAGTATGACTACTTCTCCTCGGGCTGTATGTGACTCAGAGCGTGGAAGGACAGGGAATGTTGAGAAGTCCACATTCCTTTACTGGTATCAGTGGTTTCTCACCAGGGTCAAGCAACTTCAGTTTTCTGTTCCAATGACCCATCTACAAAATAGATACAAAGAAAGCCTGTTCAGGGTGCTGGGATTTAGTGTTTACAAAGGTACAGAAATGCAGAGTTGTCATTCACTTGGTCTTTGGATTACATTAATTTCTTTCTTCTCTTACTACAAAGGAAAAAAAAAAGCTTAAGGGAGGCCCTGATAAGCTTTATTTCAAGAGATTTTTACCTCCATTTTATATCAG
>JAWMRC010000110.1:64360451-64376630 GCA_035584755.1 Thripadectes ignobilis | reverse complement strand
TTGAAAAACAATGATTTTGCCTGAGTGGTCTCTGAACACAAAAGAAAATGGTGGGCTTCCTAAGATAAATTGTACTGGTTCCTGTGAAATATCTGTCGTCTGTCAGATTTCTCAGCTCTCAGGCTTTCTAACTGCGGAGGAGATGAGAAAAAATGCTGCTAACAAGCCATCTGGACAACCTGCATAATGTAGCAGATTTTAAAATGCATGGTGAAGAAGATCCTATCCCTTTTCCTGCAGCAGGGCATTGTGGGATTTCTACAGCTTGGTTGCTTTTGGCAGTATGACTACTTCTCCTCAGGCTGTATGTGACTCAGAGCGTGGAAGGACAGGGAGAGAATGTTGAGAAGTCCACATTCCTTTACTGATATCAGTGGTTTCTCACCAGGGTCAAGCAACTTCAGTTTTCTGTTCCAATGACCCATCTACAAAATAGATACAAGGAAAGCCTGTTCAGGGTGCTGGGATTTAGTGTTTACAAAGGTACAGAAACTTAGAGTTGTCATTCACTTGGTCTTTGGATTACATTAATTTCTTTCTTCTCTTACTACAAAGGAAAAAAAAAAAAGCTTAAGGGAGGCCCTGATAAGCTTTATTTCAAGAAATTTTTACCTCCGTTTTATATCAGCACTAGTTGTTAATTTTAAATATATTTTGATTTTCTTCAAGCTTTATTTCAAGAAATTTTTACCACCATTTTATATCAGCACTAGTTGTTAATTTTAAATATATTTTGATTTTCTTCTTGTTTCTCCAATGAAAACTGGTTCTAAAACAAAGAACACATTTGCCGATTGCACAGCGCCAAATGCTGAACATCTCCTTTGTGCTAAATTGAGAAAGATCATGAGTTCATTCTAGTACTGAAATAAGAAGAAAACAGCCCTTGTCCCACAGACTCATGCCTTTTCTTTTCCCCTGCCCACTCTTATACTGCACCTCTATCCAGTACACACACAGCAGGATGCTGGTATTCAGGCCCTCTTAGGTTACTGACACCTCCTGAGCCTCAGGAAGCTCCTGGGATCAGAGTAGTGGAGCTCAGCAGTTGAGCCTCTAAAGAAACATCCCTGACCTTTTGCCTTGCAGTCAGGGCGGTGACAATATGTGAATGCCAATTAAGAAACAATAGCTGTTTTGACTGAGGGAATTTCAGAGTAGAATTTGGTGAAACAGCTTTGAGGTTATATAATTCCTTTTCTTGGTAACTTGTTACAGTTGAAAGTACAGAACCATTCCTTTCCCACCTTCCTTCCACCAATGCATTTTTATTCATGGTTGAAAGACATTTTCTGCTTTTTTGCAAAAGCAGTTCATCATCATCGGCTGCTTTCAAATATATCAGTACAATTCTTACTCTCTTGGAAGATTTTGTTGTTGTTGATACAGTAAGAAAATTTTGGAAGTAAGTATGGGCCGCCTCCTCTCAGCTAGAGAAAGCAAATGAGAAGATGAGTGCACTGAGGGTGATAATAAGACTGAAATGAGCACCTGCTCATAGTTCTGCCTAATTGAGATGCTTCCTTAAGGTGAGAGAACTTTCTGAGTTGCAGCTGTTAGATTTTCTGAATTAAGTGGGGAAATTACAGTTTTATCAAGTAAGAAAACACAGTGGCAGACATTGAAGCAGATGAGCAAATGACTGAGGAAATCAGGAAGGAGAGTTCCCCAGCTATGAACTACAACACCTGCTAAGGGAGTAGGGTGTGGAATTGAAGCTTGTGCTGCAGAGTAACTTCTGTACCAAGCCGGGGTTTTGCACAGGGAGACCGCTGTTATCCACAGCAGCCAGCAGCAAAACAGCTTTAGTGTTTTCTGTTTCATTTGCCGAACTTTAGTCAGCTTTGCCCTAGGAGTCTGAGGTTCCACTTAAACATTTGCATCCAGCAATTTTTTGTGATACATCACTTCCAGTTTTAAAGAATACACTAGTAAAATCAGATCGTTTTGTAGTATCGCTGGTGTGATGTTGATTTTCTTGATAAAATGGAAAGTGTTATCAGAAGAAATTAACATGGCAGTCTCTCTGGCCTCCACTCTTGTGTTATGAGTACAGTGTGCAGGAAGGCATGGAGAAGGCAAAGATTTCACTAAAAAATATAGGAAAGGAATGGTATTTAATGAAAATGGAATAGTTTAACTAATGCATCACACAGTAACACAGACAAAAATGTCTGATGAAACATTCATGATGAAGAGCAGTCTCCAAAAGCAATATGTTGTGAGGAATTAAGGGAGCAGAAAGAGATGTGTGAGGGGAATTCAGAGGATGTTCATGGGCTGGCACTGAGCAAAGAGAGGACTACATTGGAAGAAAGTAAGTAAGAAAATGGAAATGAAAGGTGAACAAAGAGATCTTTTTCATGAAAAGGTGATACAAATTCTTACCAGATAATGGCTGTTGATCTTTATGGGAGATGTTCAGAATAGTTGTGGAAACTTGTGTATGCCAGTTTTTGGAGACTAGGGATAAAGGTGAGGGAGGTCAGGAAAACCTACTTCCAACGTGGGAAAAGCTCATTATTGGTGAAACTAACACATTCCACAGAGATGCAATTTCTTGATTTTTGGCTGGAGATAAGTATTGGGGTCTGTAAAGGGTTTCAATGTGCACAGAATGACTGGGTTCAGAAGGAACCTCTGGAGACCATCTAATCAACTCCCTGCTAAAACACATTCACTTGAAGTAGGTTGCAAATGTTCATGTACAGGCAGGTTTTGAATATCTCCAGAGACCCTGGCCTCTCTGGGCAGCCTGCTCCAGTGCTCTGGCACCTTCAAGGTGAAGAAGTTTTTCCTCACATCAGACATTCTATGTTTCAGATTGTGCCTGTTGTCCCTTGTCTGGCAATAACTCAGTCTTGTTTGTAGGCTGCTCCTGTGACACACTTCTGAAACAATGGATTTTCATCACATAATCTCCGTCATATAGTCCTCTGTGGAGCTTCATTATGAGGGAATTTTCAGTTTGGAGTTAATGAATAAAGAATTTACTTTGATAATATATTATTTTGCTCATGCTAAGAGAGAAGCTTCTGAAAGCACAGAGTAGTGCTTAGCTTGCCAGGAAAAGCTCTTTTTCTAATTGAGAAATCTCATTGGAGAGGTAAATTCATGCCAGACTGCTACTGTAATATTATACACAGAGCACGTATGGAAGTGATTATATTTTAATCTTTGACCTTGATGGGGGTCTGCTTCCTGAAGCCTTTCAGAGAAAATTCTAGCTTGGAAAACATGCAAGCTCCCTCTAGACTGACATTTACGCTCTTGTTTAGGTTCTTGTCCTTGAGGCTGGCAGCTTGGGTAAGACTGTTTTTGGAAACTTGACATCTCAGAAAAATCTGAGTTTTGCCCTAGGAGCAGAGAGAAAACATGAAGTCCTGTACACAACAGCATTCTGACTGCTGGTACAGTTACACTTGAGAGGAATGGCAAATGCTGTGTTATTAATACTTTGGTCCTTTGTTTGATTTTATGTATATTTTTTTCCCCTCCCATGGGGTCATATAAGTTGTATCAGAGAAGCTGTGGATTGGATTGGGGCCTGGAGCAACCTGGTCTAGTGGGAACATGTTCCTTCCTGTGGTGAGAGGATTGGATTGGAAGTGGATCATCTTTAAGGTCCCTTCCAACCCAAACCATTCTATGATTCTGTGATCTGAAATGGAATAGATAGCGCTGGATACAGGGATAATCTACATTAGGATGTGTTGTGTGTGATGCAGTGATAGGCAGAAAAGGCCTTCACTTTGTCAAAGCACTGCTCAGTAATAACTAGAACACCCTAAATTATCATGTGTTTTGATCACAAATCCAAAACATAGTCCCATATCAGCTTTTATGAAAAAATTTAACTTTATCCCAGCCAAAACCAGAACAATAAAATTGAAGAACAGCAGCAGGAAAGTAGTAAAAAAGTCAGCTGTCAGTTAATGGTGGAAAAGGGACTTTTTTTTAAGTCACAGTGTCTTTTGCCTGCTTTAATTTCTGTTTTGTAGGAAAGGAAATACATTTGCATGGTTCCTCTTGGGGTAGATGATGTTTAGACTACACATACTTTTTGTATGGTCCCTTCCAATTGAATTATGGTATCGTATTCTAGGTTTATCTGCTCATCGCTACACTTCAAACAAGCACTAGATCATTATGTTCAGTAAGTCTTCATGTTTATCCAGCCACTGGATACTAGATGTCTTTGCTCAAAATGCAAAAAAAGAATGTACTGACCTTATCTCACAGCTATGTGTTTTAAGGTCATTTCCTACCAGCTGCTTGTGAATATCTGATATATTCCCTAAGACATTTGAAATTATGACTGAAAATGCAAGCAAGTAGCCTGTCTGCAGAGAGAGATGCAAAGCGAGAAACATATGGTTTTGAGTTGGAATGATCCTTCTTCCTCACTTTGAGACACTGCATAATCCTAAATAGTGGAAAAAGAACAGGCAGTTCCTTCCACACTGAGAGCCAAATTATGAATAATTAATGACAGTGTGTAAAGACAGAGTCAGCTTGCAGTTTTAGGTGACTTACCTACTTTTTCAGTGGTTTTCTTGGGAAAAGGAAGGAACTCGATTTCAGTAATGTGAATATAGAAAATAGAGAAATGGAATACCTATCAAAGCAGAAAAAAAGTAGGGAAAAAAAAAAAAAGGCAAGTTTTTGATAATGCCTTCTGAAGATAACAAGCAGTTCCTTGCATTGCTGAGCTGTGATTCCCTGTAATGAAACAGGACAGTATACTGAGCAAAAACAATGCAGTAGAATGGTGTGGTGATGTTACTGAGAGCAATGGAATCACATCTCACCTGGGTTATTCGTTAAGGTCATGTCACAGGACCCCTCTCTCATGAAAATTACAGGAAAATTTGCTTCTGCTGTGCGCGCACAACAGAACGTCTTCTCTTCCTCCCCCAATCCTTTGGCCTCTTTATAGTAATGGTTTGAAAAGAAGGTGCTCAAACAAGTCTGGCAGTCAGTTGGAAATAAAATGAAACATTGCTTCTGAGCAGTGTTCAGAAGATGGACGCAGCACTTACTCTTTGTCTGCCAAATCTTTTGTGTGTGATCCTAGCTTTGAAAATGTTGCAGTAAAAATGGTCCTATGAACTCCCATACTTATTCCTTCTAAAGAATTGTCAATTAGATTCAGTGGGTTTACATTTTTATCTTTATATATGTCTTCCAGCTGCCAGTCTTATCTGTTCAACCTGGATCCTGGAAAGCGGTCCAAGTTCTAACTTATGTGTTGCAAATCGATATATTTTGCTGGTGGAAATTATTTGACCCTTCCTCTACAAGGCCAAAGAGTGCAGTCTTTAGGAAGCAGCTACTGTTCATCTGGCAAGTGTGTCCAAACAGCAGAAGCTTCTTTTTATCTTGTGCATCAAGGACTGTTCTTGAGCTTGTTCATCTCTTTTTTGCCTTTCTCCAGACACATTTACTACTCAACTGCAAGCAATTTTGTGTAACAGTTTACTTCAAATGCCACAAGTCTTCACTTGTCAGTCTTGTTGGAGCTCCTCCACAAGTCTGCTTAGAAAACATCTGGTAACACATCACCAGCCTCGTGGGAATTTACTTTTTGTTTGTTTGTTTGTCTAGAGTTGCTTGTGCCACCTACCTACTTCCCTTTTTAGTAGTATATAGTAGTTTGAGGGTTGGTTTTTTTCATTCTTGTGAAAAATTTATTTCACTCTTACAATTTTAAGTGAAAATTTAAAATATAAACAAGATCAGGTATTCTCCAATATCTTAAAAATCTTTATTCAAGCTTATAGGTATATATATATGCAAGGTTTTGTCTGTTTCTTACTAACGTTATTTATACTAGTACATGTTTTACAATTTATACTAACATGTTGGATAATTAATACGTACCAACTCTCAATAAAAATGAGATTAAATTGAGATGGAAGACCAACTATAGTTCTAAACCAAAGAGAGGACTTAGAGAAGAAAAAAGCATTCCATGCTTCGTTTTCTTCTGTGTGTCCATCTGCAAGAAACATATGCACTCATTTCTCCTTGTTTTGCACAAATTAAAAATTCCAAAAACTGAAGTAGCAAAAATCTTAGAATAATTTGATGCTTAGTGGGCTAAGACTCAAAACTAGTAAAAAAAGTGTTTACAGAGAAATAATTTTTAATTGCTTTTTGATAGTAAGCTAAACCAGACAGGACTTTCTGTACGTTTTGGAGCAGAGAAAGATTTGGGTAACCATAAAATTTAGAAGCCCAAAAGCTCTCTCTTAAGCCTCACTATGGCATATACAATAGAATTATAAAGACATTTGACTTTGCATTCTGTTCAAATACATCATGGTTCAGGATGTATCTTCCTCTTAATTTGCCCTACTGGTTACTGATTACTTCTAGTTTCCAAAATTTAGAGGTAATGTCATGAAACACTATTTTACTTACTCATATTCAGAAAAGTTAGGACAGAAATGTCAGGGTTGGGAGAAAAAGAAGGCCAAGTGCTCCAGCTGAGCTGGAGCTGTGAGAGGGAAGTGTAACTGGTAGAGACCACTTGGAAGTGAGGACTTTCTGAGCAATGGCTAGGTGAGGAGAAGGGGGAAGCTTGCCTAGTGTTATCTTCCAGAAATGAAAATATTTCCTAGTTCTTGTGAGTGAGAAGGGGTTGGAAGGAGAAAATTATTTTTGTTATTATAGAGAATCATCATCAGTGCTTGCTGGCTTGTTTTCATGATGAAGACTGAACTGTCATAGTGTCTAAGAATGCTGGACTTTGCTTCTTGTATTGTCACTTTGAAGCTCTGAGGGCTGTGTGCCTCTGAAAGAGGGTTTAAGTTGTTCTGTGAATGAAAATAAAACTTGGTGGCAAATCTGCTGTTTAATAGTATTTGATAACAATATAATTTAACACCGTTCACTATTGTTCTCTGTGTGCTTTATGAAATGAATTATCGTTTGCTTATTGATAGAGAAATTTAATTGTAGAGTTGGGATTACCCATTTTAATAGGCCAGTTTAGTGGCCGTGAATTGAGAGCTGAATTTCTGATGTTTTTTAGGGACTCCCCTTAAATCTTTACGTCTGATATTTTAACCAGAATTTATCCAAAAGTAGTGGCAGTTTATAAACTTGTTGAATCTTCATGCAGAATGGATTTATCTTTTCTAAATAAATCAGATTTTTTTTCTGTCACTCTTAAAGAAATGAGTCAAAAAATTTCACATTAATGTTGAGAAACTTTTTCTGGGCATTTTAAGGATACACTTTAGAACTGAATACTGGAGTGATCAGACATACTAAGTTGTCTAATTAAGTACTAATTTTAATTGGAGACTCCACCCAAAGGCAAAATGTCTTGTTTTTGAAGGTTAAAAAATTGCTGTGTTCTTGATAATTTCAGTAGCTACCTATAAAGTATATTTTGTGGTGTATCTATAGATATCGTGGGAAGGAGAGGTACTAGGGAGATGAGATTTTAAAACAAACCACAACAGATCTCTTAGAAAAGCTGTATTTGAGAAAAAGTAGCTGTCTTGCAGTGGGATTTTTACCTATTTGGTGACTATTATCTTTTATATGATTATCAAACAACTCTTTTTAGGAAATTCCAAATTCCTATTATTCAACTTGTTCTTATGTAAAAGACAAGGTTAAAGTAAATTTGAGTCTTTCATGCAAGGACATGAGAGAAAGTGAATGTAAATATAGGTGAGCCTGTACAGCATATACAAGTAAAGGCATTTGAGAGCATTTTTTTAAAAAACGTAGTGAATAGTCTTCTTCTTTTGTATGCTGAGCATAACTTAATGGGAATGACATGCCTCATTTCTTCCCTGTGTTCTAGTTCAGACATAACTTCTTTGTTTGCTTTTTAAATAGTGCTCAGTTTATTTGAATTCCTTCTGATTGAGGAAAGCAAGGCTGCCTTAAAAAATTATGTGGGTCATTCATTTCAACAATATTAGCTATACACTTACTGCTTGTTTTAAATCTCAGCATTTGTCATTCTGGTTAGACTGCCGGGGTGAAAATCTTTCATCCTTGGAGGAAGATAATAATGGGTGTGCTCAGTTTTTGAGAAACCTCTGTCCCTCTCACAAATTACATACATTAAGCAACTAAGATAAACCCCACATGTAGCTGAGCAAATGTATATGTAAAAAGGATTTACGTGATTTGTTTGTGTTAATGTCCCATTGACGATGAAGTTTCTAAGAATAAACTTTCCCTTGTAGAAGAGCTAGAACTGGACTGACTCAAAGCATGGAGTGGGCATGCAACTGGATGTACCTGGCCAGGTACACACTGTCTCTGCTACATGTTTCATTAGATGTAGCGGGCCACGATTTACGGTGTTGGCCATTGGTCCTGACTCTTACATCCCTAGCTCATGGGAATCCATGCAAGGCTCAACCTTAACTTCAGTAACTGATTCAAACCCTGCTGAGTGCTATGTGATGCTTCAACTATTTCTGTGCAGCTGAAATTTGCACAGATAAGTGAAGGCGAACAAACTGTATGTAGCTGGGGAAGGAAAGCAAAATTACTTTATTTCATTGAAATAATACCTAGTAGCTCACATACAAGTCCTTTACAATTGCTCTGCTCTGTTTTACTGATTTCCAGTTGTCCTTACGTATATTAATGAAACTTTGACTTGTAGTAAACTCAAGAGAACATAAGAACTGCTTATGCAACCCAGATAAAGTTGTTAATATGAGTATAAAACAGCCTCAAACCACTGCAGTTAAAATGAAGTGCCCTAGAAACTTTGTGACTTCACTTGAGTGACCAGCCTGAAGAAAGGTCATATCATGCTGGGAGGTGATCTGGCCTGACATGCTGAAACCCTTTTCAGGCTGAAAAACAGAACTTTGCTAAGCAACTGAAAATAGAATATAGTTTATGCTAACTTTCTTTGTTTTGCTCTCTGAGGTGGGCTTGCTTTCCTATAATAATCTGCATACAGATCTATCCTTGATCCAAAACCTGAAAACTCCCTGTCTGTGGTGAGGGCATGCACTCAGTTACCAAACTAATGGCATCACCTTTTACTTATTTAGTTTCTTTATATATAGAAATACATCTGTGTATTTGTCCATTTAAATTTGCGTATGTGTATACATATTTTATGCATGTGTGTAATTACAGAAATAAAATTGTGCCCTGCTACAGACTGACTTGCAGGGAGAGTTTATCTCTATTTTTAGAACATTTATTTCTAGATTTCACCAGATTTTAATTTTCTCACCTCTTAGGCAAGTAGAGTATATGGGAATAGGACCACAGATTAGAAACAGCATTAAGAATGAGAAAAAAGAAATTGATTGTGTGTTACCCACATATTGAAGACTACAGTTTACTTTCTACCTTGCCAAAAATAATTTGTACATTTCTATATATAAATCTTAGGACACATTCTGAATACTCCTCAGTGTTGGTTTAGGTTTTGTCCTTGAAGGGCTTCCTCTATCCAGCAGTCCAACAGAGCTAGTGCTGTCCCATCTCCATGTTCCAGGTCCAGGCAGTAGAAAGACTGAGCATGTACTTCCAGTAGATGCAGACACACACACACATATGTGTTTACATATGCACATAGCCAGCCACACAGGTCAATACAGACACAGACACTCAGCAGTCATACAAACAGCACTGATGGCCTCATCCTATTCCCCTCACTGGGTGATGAGGATAAAGGTTCATTATTGGGAAATACATACATATTCCCCAGCAGTGACCCCTCAGTCTGTAGCTGATCTCAGGACAGGGTCTCCTGCTGACTCAGAGATGGGTGCCACCCGCAGTCTGTGGGGTTGAAAACATCTTGGGGTGTCCAGAGAGGGAGTCATGGCAGGGACTCATGGCCTTGATCAGGTGAGCAGGATTCCTTTCCTCCCAGGTCAGGGCTGCTCTGCTCCTTTATGTCTGCAGGAATCAGCTTCTTATCACACATCTTTACAGGTCTGCTGGTCGGGTGCTGATCCACTGCCTAAAGTATAGAAGTTAATAAGTTTCCCAAGCAGTTTTCAATTAAAATTATTTCCCATCTCTTCATCGTTTCCTATTTTTTTAATTCAAATATTTTTCATGACCTAAGCAAATGTAGTGAGGTACAGTATGGTAAGAACTAATTATGTGTCTTCTCCTAAGAAGTGTCTATGTATCTATGGTCCTGCCATAATTTGCTTGTGCTCATAAAAACTTTTTGGAACCCTAAAAATAGTGTATAACTCACCTCTGCACTGCCTCTTCTTCAGATGTTCAGAGCTGACTACTTAAGAAAAACATTTATAACTAATATTTTGTGTCCAAACTCACTAAGGAAGATGAGAGAGTTCATGGTCATAGGCTTCAGATCAAGGGTTTCTGCACTTGGAAAACAGCATTAGGGAAATAAGACTGCAGTCATTCACACTGAGTGAAACCTTTACCTAACTGCTTGCATTCATTTTGTTCATGCTCATTGCTGTAATATAACAACCTCTCTTAAATTACTCCAAAAATTTCTTTTGCTAGACTCTGTTCTGATAAGCACATAATTACAGTCCAAACAATGGCAAAAAACTCTGATTTCCATTTGAAATTTAATTGCTTTACCTGCATAATCAGTGCAGTGTAAATTAGGCATAGGTATAGAGCAGACAGAAGGTTTCTTTTAATTAAAATGATTTCCTTTCTCTTTACTGTATTGAACAGGTGCATTTCAGGGCTTCAGACTTTTAGAAGATCTTACTTTATGACTGGAGAGTGTGTGTGCATATTTTTAATTGACACAGGCAATGATTTATTGCTATTTTACTTTGAAATGTCTTAGTAAAACAGCACTTTGCTGGAAATGTCCATTTTGCACTGATGATTCTGCAGCTTATTTAAAGAATCCTGGAGTTCAAGGTTTTGGTTTTAATCAGGTTTGCTCTTAAAAATTAAGGCAGCACATAAATAATCTTGTGGCATTAAATCAAAGTAGTTGCCATGCTTGTCAAATGCCTGTAGTCTGCACAATTAAAGGCCCTCGGAGAGAAGCAAGGCTGGGGGGCAGTACGGTTTGAAAGAGAATTTACAATGAAAAAGACTCTTCTCTTAAACAATCGACAGGATGCTAATGAGGTCAGGATAAGCAGAAAAGAGTGAATATTTTTGCTTGGTAGTTAATGCAAGATTGCTTGAGCTTTATCAAGAAGGAAGTAGGGAGCTTAAAAATCTGTTTGCTTTATACACACAGAGATTGGTCCCTCTTCAGTGCTGTCACACTTTCCCCAGGGTAGCTGTTAGAAGGCAGCTTGTCCCTAGAGTTCTTCATTAAGCTTCATACCCTTAATCTGAAATCTAAATTTGTATTCCTCAGAGCTTTTGAGGGGAGGCAGAGGCTTTGCATTTTTGTTTGGTAATGACCTGTGTTTTTTTTAATCTAAATCTAGAACTAACTGTCAGAAATCATTACAAATAAAAATGTACTTTATTTTATTGATGAAAAGCAGGCAAACGGAATCTTTCATAGTTTGTCTTGAAAGCTCATACCTCTCCTGGAAAAAAAAAAGAAAAAACAAACAACAAAACAGGGCTCTCTTAATGTGGCAACCCATTTTTCAGCATATAGAATGTGCAATGAATATTTGTTCTCATTTTTCATACTTCAGGAATGCTGGATGATAATACGTAGTGGAGCTGTCTTATGATCTTTTAAGGTGTTCGGGGACAAGTACATATTTAATCATTCAGTTGTCTGACTAGATGTGTCAGAATAAAATGTGTTCATAGAAGATATGCCTTCAAATACTTAGTGTTAAACAGGATATGCTGTAGAGGAGGTGGTCATCTTATTTTTAAGTAAGTTCTTAGGAGGATCATCTCCCTTTCATAGGATTGATTATCATGTTGCCCCCTCCCCTTGGGTTTCTGACTCTTTGAAACAGCAGAAGAGAAAACCCGTGTCTTCCTTTCAGATTTTATTCTGTTTCTGGTTTGTTTCTTTAAAAGTTCTTTCCTTCTTGAGATTATATGAGGCAGGCATTTCAAAGTACTCTGTGAATGAGATAGATAAAAAGGAGCACACTATCTGTGGGCAAAAAAAGGATTAAGCAAATACAGAATAATTGTCTGCATGTACAGTTTTCAATGTTGGTTTTTAGGTCTTTCAAACCACTGTGTGCAATTGTTGCCACTCGAGTTCAGTAAGCAGAGCTCTGCATGACTGATAGAAAATGCTGAGCTGCTACTGCATAAGGAAAGGCATACTGTTTAGGTCTAAGTATTACCTTTGGTTTTTTTGTCTTGTTTTCTCAAGAGGTCATATTTCATCTAAACATCCAGAAGATGAAGAAGACGGAACAACCTGTCCAAAGTTGCAAACTTCCTAAAGCATAACTACATTTATGAACGTTGTCCCATGCATTTTCAATTCACTAGTGATGTACTGTACTGTAAATATTATCACTGTTGTTTCCTAGGGATATTATACTGTTGTATACCAGGCAGTGAGGCAAACCATTGCCTGTAAAAAGGTATTGTTCAGTATGTTTGGACACAAATGGCTATCAGAAGTTTGCATTAATAAATGTGTTTACAGTTGGAATGAATGTGGCCACTTTTACTAGGTCAGTGTTGTCCATTGTGTGGTAAGACAATTTGCCTTGCATGCTTAAGTGATCTGATCAAACATAACATGGAAAGCTCATTAATTTTTCTCTCAGATAAGTCATGAGAAATAAGTGATTCAAGTCAATGCTGATCTTTGAGACTCCAAACCCTTCTTTCAAAACCCAAAGGCCTGCAATGCCTCTGAAACAATTTAACAAAAGAATTGTGTCATCTACCAAAAGATTTTGAGAGACATTACTCTATCCCTTGCCATGACAATAAACATCACTCCTTCATTTGGAATGAAGAAAATTGATTTAAACGATCTTAATCCTGAAACAATCTGGAAAACAGAAATGAGATTTTCAAGTGGCATTGGATTGAAAAAGAAGACATACCAGCATAACATTTTAGAAATGTCATTGTCATCAGCTTACACTTCTTCCAGGCAACTTTCTTATGAAGCTAAAACAGAACCTGTAGCCCTCCCTGGGCCTCCTGTCTGTAGGACAGATGTTTGTTCAATCTGTCCTCAACAGCCCTTTGACTGGAGGGAGCAAGGCCATCTGCAAGCTAACGTCAAGTCTGTTTCTGCTTTAAAATTATTGTGTATTCCTCCACAATGCTGGATAAAATGCATGGCACTATGATTAATTTGATCTGCCATTAGTCTTTCATCTAAGATATCTTGAAGAAGTTTATTTTGGTAACATGCTTCTCATTAACTGGTTATTTTCTGTAATTGTCTTTTAAAATTTCTTCACTTCAGAACTATACAATTCATTGCAGAAGAGCACCCTGGGCACTGATACATTGTAGATGCTGAAGAATATGTTTTAGGCATAAAACAGAGTAACAAAGCCTATATTGAGAAACAGCTGGTTAGAACTTAGGTAAAAATTGACTTTAAGTTAGGTGATAAAGACAAAGCCCTGAGGGTTATATCTTGCTTTTTTGCTTTATACTTTCAAAGCTCTTATTTATTTTAACATTTGCAGTTTATTTCTTTTTACTCTGGGAGAGAAGGAAAATGGTTGATTGGTGTTGTGTGGCCATAATGGATGTTTTTTTGAGAACCTCATTTATGAGATCCTTTTAATAGAGAAAACAGATACATATCTTAAAAACAAAACAAACAAAAAATCATTGTCCAAAATGTCCCTTTTGCTGGTAACTAGTTGATAGCTGTTGAAAGAATTTGGCTTTTTGACTGTCAACAGCATTTTTATATGTCAAAAAAAATAAATTATTGATAATCCCATTTTCTAGGCAATATAACCTCACAAAGACATTCTGGCAATTAAGAAACCTTGTGAAACAAATTAAATTTGTTTTCCTAATAGTTATTCAAATACATTTGATCAATCAAATATCTCTTCTAAAAATCATGTGTAACACATATGACACACGTTGTCAAAAGATTTTTAGTATTGTAAAAAAATACTATTTTGCTCAGAGGGGAGTATTATCTTCTGCTGATTTTTTTTCACTCTTTGGACTGAAGTGATGCACTGAAAACTGTCACAATTACAGTCTGAGTGCAGTACAATGTACATACGATATACTTTGTAATCGTCCAGTTGTCTTAGATTTCCCTAAGCCTTCTGCTAAATGGTAGAGCATCATCCTTCCCTCACTACTCTTCTGTGAACTCTGAATGAATAACAAACCTGTTACACCAAAACCAACCCTTACAAATATGGGGCAGTAATTACTACAGGACAATGAAGAAGAGCAACTAGACTACACTTAGAACTCCACTGTGATATCTCGCACCTTCCTGTGATATTTTCTTGGTCAGACGTAGCACCAATTCACTCAGTTCTTTCCCTTCTCCATCATTCAATCTCAAGACTTTCAAGCAGCAAGAAAACACTTTTCTCCATAGTGGAGGGAACCAAAGCAAGCCATCTTTTCTGGAAAAGAAGGATGTTCACTTGAGGTCCTCACCTCATTTTCATATTTTGAGTATAACAGCTTTTTTTCCCCAAGATTTATTTTCACTCATATGTGTTCAGTGAGTCTGTTCAAGGGATGGTTGTGTCTTTAGGGTGCAAGAGTATGTACAAAAGGTAACCAGCTCAAAATTCCTCTTACTGCTGCTGGAAACCCTGTGTAACTGGACTACCCCTTGTTGTATAATTGTTTTCTTTTGATCTGGTGTCTATCTCTGTATGCAAAAGCAGAAGGAAGTGGTTGAAGAAATAGCATTATTAGTTCAACAATCCTCTTTAGAGGCTTTGTAGTTCAAATGTAATCTGAAAAAAAAAATAAAAAATTAAACCTCAAACATTTGATCTTTTCTGTCTCATATCACCAGTCTAGAGGGATTTTTCCTGTGTTCAGCTTTTGGCTTTATCTAGGCTATCAGCTGTTCAGTTGCTCACTTTCCAGGCAGGTACTTGAGGTGGTGTTTTCCCTTTCCAGTTTGTCACCTCAAACAGCTGAAAGTTCATGTTGTGAAGACATTGTTTTTCCAGCAGGAACACCGGCAGTCTGGAATTTCCATTTATGCTCATCTGGCTGCCTTGCCAGCTGTAGTTTGAGCATTACTGCAATTAATTTATGCATAAAATAAAGGCTTCACTGTGCACTGCTGGGACAATTTACACCTAGAAGGTGGAACAATCACCTTTCTAATTACAATGCTATTCCCACACTGCTGTGTCTGACCTTGCTGATAAATCTGAGTCAGACAAGAGTACAGGAACCTGTAATTCACAAACTGTCACCATTCCCAAACTGAAATCAGCATTGAAACTTGCATTGATTTGAATGGGAAAATTTTTCATCTTAATGACTCAAGTGTAGCTTTTGGTCAAAGAGAAAAGAATAATGGGGGGGAAATTGGCCTTCAGACATAATTTTATGTGGAAAAATGCATTATTTTGTGGTCTCCTAAGTATTGGTATTGGTTTAGTTAATGCTAGGTTTATAAATAATGAGCTGGAATGTAGAAGCTCGTACATATTTAAATTACCTGCCATTTGCATATTCGTGTTTAAAGCAATGTAAGTTGCTTTTCTGTGATGTATATCTTCTGGATTTGGAAGGAAAAAGTGCTATATACAATCATCAAGTGTGCTATAATATAGTTGATCCAGATTCAAGAGAAATTTTTGTGTGATTATATGAACTTGTAGGTGCTTGGCTGATAAAAAAGTTCAGCATAAGTACTACAGCCTGGTTGCCAGAACAATTGGTTAATTTATAGACCCATATATAACAGCACTTGATCAAAAAATGTACAGTATACTGTAAATGAAAGCAGCAGCCATGGCTGAATGCCTGACTCTAGCCTGTTTGTTAGGACACCTGCTTAAGATATTTTTTGTTTATACATGTGCTCTCCCCATTCCACATACTTCTGTGGCTTTTTGATGCAAACAGTACTGAGGAAATCCTGGAGCTATTCCTCAGGGTATTCCTCTTGGATGCCCCTCACAGATCAGGATGCTTAGTTTGTGAATCTCAAATGGCTTAGGTATGGCATGAGGGCTGTTCTGGTTCCCTGGCTGATTGGAGGATATGTCATGTTGAACTTTGTGGTGCGTGTCACTGAATTTTTCAGACATTTAACTAAAAGTCCTAAGTCATGATCATTATTTACATCAGGCCACT
>JAWMRC010000110.1:64348063-64360351 GCA_035584755.1 Thripadectes ignobilis | reverse complement strand
AATTGTTCAGGAATCAATTTAACACTACTGAAAGGGGAGTTAAGCCTAACCAACTAGAGGTAGATTTTCCTAGGTTTCAGACTCTTTGCAAAAAGGGTTCTTTCACTATGTATTTAAATGTTACCCAACAGAAGGTCTGATCTTGGCAGGGTTTTCTGGATAGCTTATAAGACTTTAAAGGTTATTAAAACCAGTAAAGAAATCATTAAATGGAGATAAATAATTCTATTCTCAGAATCAAAAGTCTGGAAAAATGCTTGTCTGAATTTTACATGCTGTGAGTCACTGCTTTGCTATGTTGAATCTCTAATATCTGACTTCAAAACGAAAGATCTGAATTTGTGTAAATTTGACCATAGTGGAAAAGCTACCACGACATGCACAAAAAGCCTACAAAAATTTGCATAAAGTTGCATGATAATTTAAAATAGCCTTAAGTGCTCAACATGTTTCTGATGGGAAATTATCTCAATTTATCCCAATAAACTTTTGAAATAAATTTGATTTTTGAAATAATGCATAAGGAGGGAGGCTATTTTTGGTGTATAAGACCAAAATACTCTGAAAATGCTATAAGAGAAAAAGTGTCTGCTTTTACTTTTCAATCCACTTTTCATTTTAAGTATTTTGTTGTAATTATAAAATAATAAGTAACTTTTAACCCCTTCTACCCATTCCAGGTACTGAACTTTGCATGTTAATAGATGGTTATAAGAAGTAATTTTGCTGAAAGTGGTCCATGTAGTTCTAAAATGTTACCAAATCAGCATATCATAACATCTTGGTGGAGCATGGTCTTTTTATTGGTGCTCTGTTAGCCTTGACTGGACACCTAAATAACAGGCTCGAAACTAACCTTAGTAAATAATGTGGCCATCTGAAATTTGGGCATAATGGTAGCTTATCTATCACATATGTGTCAACGTAGAGGTGTGCGCTGTGTACATATTTGTGCATTTCCTATTAACATTGTAGCAACATACAGCTTCCAATGTTCCTATTAATTTTTTATCTTTTCTTCTTACCAGTTTCCTTCTCTGAGACCTAACCCTTAATATGATAAATGTGAGATTGTGTTCAGGTTTGGGTTTTTTTTTTTTACCCTTTCAGATTCTTTCTCCTGAGCACCTTGTTTATTTTATAAGGTGTTTTTAATTCTAAGTCATCATTTTGACTTTTCTTATTCTTCCATCTCTTCTCTCTCTCTGCCCTCTATCTCTAGTGCACAGACTTCCACACCAGTTGGTGCCATACTGCTTTGCTTCACACTAGAGCCCTTAAATATGATGAACACTTATTCCTATTTTCCCACTATCACATAAATCAGTGGTCACCAGTAATATCTAGTATTTGCAAAACTGAACATCATATAGAAATGTTAGAGTTCTGAATCCTCTGTAGAAAATTACACGAACATTATTTTCTATACACTTCTTTAAGATGAAATTTTTTCTCTCACATGCTTGGACTCCTTAAGTCATGGTCTGTTTTTTATATTAATTACTGAATTTTTTTCTCCGGCATTTGCTTTTTCTCTTGCACCTTATTTTATACAACAGTCATGACATTTTTCCATACTGTACAGTAAGGATGAAAATTGGATTTCCTAGTCTCAGATTACCAGTTCAAATGAAGTTGTGAGTATGTGCCAGCCAACAGCTACTTATCTATCAAATCACCTGTCTAAGGGCCCATTCAGCAGTCACTTCCCTTAAATTGTTTATATTTGTGGTTCGTTTTTTGATGCACCTGCTACATATTCTGTGCCACAAGTTATGGCCTAAATTCTGGCATAGTTGACAAATAAGAGTAGTTTCACAAAACTCTTTATCATTATGTTGTCTTCAATAGCTTTTTGCCTGTTCTGAAAATATAGCAAGAACTGAACTATGACTTATAGATCCACATATTTGAAAGTATTAAGGATAATTTTCTGTATCAATTTGCTTTCATCTTTGGACCCTCACGTGGTGAGCCGATAACTGACAGTCTTCAGGTGACAAAGTGGTTTCTGCGCATAGTTTATACATCAGATGCATCAGAGAGCAAAATTGTCTTTGTGTTACTTGAGGCATGCAGCTTCGTTATCTTTGTTTTACCTTACCTAAGTACAAACTCAACTAACTGCAACAGAATTAACATGAATAAACAAGAATTAAACTTTTTAGAGTGCTGCAGGTGGAGTTTTAAGGTGGTGACCTACATACCATCGAATATACAATTTAAGTATACATTATGTGGAGAGGTATTCCTGTCAGAAGTACTAAAATGATCTCTCTAGGATTGCACTACTTTTCCCCTTGTTTTATGCAACTAGAAAGGTAAAAAGGACAAGGTGATCACTCTCAAGTGTTAATTATGAACATCACAGTTGAATCTCCATTAATTTGTCACTGTCCTCACCATTTAATTCTCATAGTTAGAACCCCCTGGCGTATGTAAAATATACACAGCAAAAAAATTTTTGCAGACACATCAGGAGGTAACTGCCATAAAGGTTGCATTAAAATTTTCAATTAAAACAGACGTAAATTTTTCTATTTCACACTTTAGTGATCAAATGCAATCTTCAAACTTTCTAATAACCATTACATTTTTCTATAACATTTATAAGCTAAAACAAACTGTTCCATTAGTAGCAGAACTAATGAAACTTGATTTTCTATTGTCACCAGTCCTTGCACACCAGCCCACATTTGTATATTTTGTCATGCAACAACCACAGCAGGAGTGTAGCTTGTCTGGAGCTGTGCACCTGCTTAATGGATAAAAGATTTATTTATTTTTTTTTTCCTGTATGTTGAGTGCTGGCTCCTGAAAGGTATTTTGATTGAGCTCTCTCTGATTTTACATTACTAAAGGGATAAATAGTGTCTTTCTTCTCTCTAGATTTAAATTTCTAACAAGGAGGGTGGGTTAATATCCTTAAAAACTTGTTCACTTTGAAACGGGAATGACGTAAGCTTATTGAGGGGACAGTGAAAGTATAATCATTTGAGTTTTAATTTTTAGAAAAGCTCATTAAATTGTATATGCTTTAAGAAAAAAATGACATGAAACCTGGTTTTGAAATGTGGCTTTGAGGGCATCAATTTACTTTAAATATAGGCTAAGATTTCCTAAGGTAAAATTCTAGCTCTATGAAACAGTGTAATTTTTGTGTTCATTATGAAGTGCAGAGAATTGGATGCTTTAGGAGGACTTTCAATTCAGCTGGTTTTAATGTTGCTGAACATTTGCTTTGAGATGGAATTTACTCTGACTTGCTCACTTCTAACTCAAAAGGGAGTCTGTGCTGAATGATTCAGATACTGAATTTGTCAATCAGATACTGAATCAGTGAAATCCAACCACAGCCATCTATCATCTGCTGTTTCCTTCCTAAATTAAAAAATAAAGTCCCACTCAACCTCATCTCTTTATGCTTGATCCAGAAAAGTTTGTGTAACAAATCTGTTGCTGTTAAGGTCAAAGTAAAGTTCTGAATTTGGAAAACAGAGTTAGGGTACAGTTAGAGAATGGAATCTGGGAATGAGGTTTTGGGACTGTTCAAGTTGATGGGATTTTACCACAGACATTCTCTTAGGAAGGAATTTATGAGGAACTGGTAATGTGTCTGGGAGGAGTTTGATTGTGTTATTGATGCTTGGCAATCCTTTCTACTTTAGTTTGGTGGGGCAGCAATGGCTGTTCTTCTGTCTTACTTGGTTTTAGGAAGAAGCTTAATTCTTTTACCACATATGTTATAATCATGTTTTTTCACAAATTGACTAATTCAGTTTTCCTTATTGTGCTTTCAAAGCACTCTGAAAGGTGAGAAGAGTTTACAGTGCCTGTTGTCCTTTGATTCCTACTATTTATAGAGCCCATATTGAACTATCGAGATTAGGGAAATACATCATTGTGAATTTCCACTTGACCCTTTAGTTCTGTGTTTTTGCAAAACCAAATTAACTGATAGAATTTGTTATTAAAAAATAAATAAAATCCTGTTTTCTGTGATACAGGCAAACTAGAGATGCTTTTGACCGTAAGGAGTTATTCTTAATTTACAATTCATTTCTAGTTTTTTTATTTGAAAATGTAGGGTTTTAAATCAAGCAGATCATAAAGTGACAGTGGTATTTCACTTTTTACAGGGATTATTCTCAACTTGTAGTTATAACATTATTTGAAGATAAAGATGCTAACACTCTGCCTTTCTGCTAACGAGTGTGGTCTCTCAGAATACTAACTTGAGGGCTTTTTTTGCTTTGGCCAAGTGTCTACATTTTGTCCCCTATTTTGCAGTTTCCCACTTTTCTCCAGCCCATCCTCATGGATTTAATCATAACTGAGCAGAAGTTTATTCCAATTGCTTGTAGAAATCACAAGAAAGAGGGGCTGTGGTCTGAACCAAGGGATAGGAGGGGAGTTACTGCACCTGGTGCCTGGCAGCACACCTGGTGTGAAGACACAGTGGTGTGAATAATGCTGCAACTCTGGTTTCCCCAAGAAATGTATTTCTGTCTGAATCAGTGACTCTTGTATTTCAAGTAACAGTCTGTGCTGCGGTAGTTACTTAAAACCAACAGTGAGTGCATGTGAAGTAAACTGATTAGAAAAGCAAATATTCAAAAGCCAGAAATTAAAGAATTAATTTTCCTGAAGCCTCAGCACTGTGAAATGCAAGTGCTCAAACAACTGGCTTAAGCTTCTTGCAATTAGCTATCAACAGTTTGTGCTATTTTCACTGAGTTTTTGTTTCTTGAAACAATACTGCAATTAATGGCAATATTGCTGGGATGGGGGGGTCTTTTTTTGTTTAACAGAAATGTATCCTTTTTTACTCTGGCAGGTGGATGAGTCATTTTGTCACAGTTGTCTTTGAAATGGATTCAGCATTTCCTGTTGCTTTGCAGGGAGCAACTATGATTTGGAAGATAAAAGCAGTTACAAACAGAACACCATTTACATTCAAGCATCATTGCTTGCACAAGTATGTGAAAGAAATCTGCTTTTTAATATGTATTTCAAAACTGGGAGTGGAAAAAGCAATCCCACCCAAGGATTTAAAATGTGCTCTTGTTAGTGCTGCAGAAGGAAGCAATTTAAAATGATGACAAAGTTTTAAATTCTCTTAAATCTCACCTGCTGGTGCAATCTCTGATGAGAGTCCTCAGGTAGGAAGTTGAGATTTTAAAACTTCAAGATGGATGGGACATGAAACCTTGCATTTCTGACAAACTCCTGTCAGAGATAGATACAACTGAGATTGGAAATTTAGATCTTGAGAGTGAAGTGCTTGAGCAGAAGAGATTCCAGACTCTGTGAGGAGATAGAAAGTGATTTTGACTTGGATACCACTCTCAGACAAAAGTACAGACTGTGATTTTAAGATTTAGGATTGTGTTTGGTTAAAGAATAGGAACCGCATTTTCTTTCAGCGCTTGCTAGAAGGCAAAGATTTTGAGGTTAGGTGATGATTGTTTTTCCTTTTGAGGTGGTGGTGGTGTTCTGATGTGGTAGTGAATTTTAATAGTTTGAGTTTTCCTTTGACAGAAGGTGGAAGAGGGAAGGAAGGACCTACAACACAGATGGTGACTATGATATCACTCCAGTTGTTGACTCACCAATTTCAAGAGTTTATTTTGAAATAAAAATCTCCTGTGTTCATTAACATTTTATTTGGATGTTTTAAAGAATGTTTTTCAGTGTTAGAAACTAGTAGCAATATAAGAAAACAAAAAAAGTATCCCTGTTGTATTTTAAGTGTTCAGTGTTGTTAAAATTGTTAGCAATGCTTGTATTTTATCAGACTGTGACTTAAAAACACACTGTAAATTTCTGGGCACTGACTGGAAAGGGTGCCTATTTCCTTTTAATTTCTGGATGGATCAAAGTCTCAGTTTCATCTGGTTTTCTTCTTTGCTTGTAGACTTTTAAGACATTTTGATTTAGTGTTTTTTTCACTGCTATATTGGAATGTGAGGTTAACAAAACTGCAATGACTGGGAAAATACCACATTCTTGTAAAGGTTTCCCTTTTACTCTTTTTTTGGCATTCCCCTCTACTGTCACAAGAGGACATTGGAATCTTTTCTCTTGTTAAATGTTTCTCCTAATGTAAACTTAATTTTGTTCATGCTGGAAGTGTATGTTTGCTCTCTGAAGATGTGGAAACTAAATCACTTTTTAATGTTAGTACTAAAACTCTGAAGTCTGTTGAGTGAGTATTGTCTTGAAAGCTGCTGTCACACATTCATGAAGGCCAAGAACTGTGTCTCTACTTTCATCAAACAGATTGTTATGTTCACCAAGTGCTAAAGTTAAGTAAAGTTCAGAAGTGTGAGTGACAGGCACGTGGGACAGATGTAAAGCATAGAGGATTTGGAGTACTGTACAGGCAAAAGTAATTTTGCATGACCTTTTGAATCTGTGCCTGGAATCATACAACTTCATTTATAAGCAGGGAAGGGCTGTTCACAAGAAGACAGTGATAGTAGCTCTGAGATCAGGTCAGCAAGCAAATCTGAAGCCCTTCAGCAGATTGGAACATCTATTATTTTATTTTCCTTTCTCAAATGTTTTAGTGGTCAAGGACTAAACGGTCACATAAAATTATCTGTGTGTCTAAGGGGAATTACAGTAATTTTATTAAACTGTAAAATACTTTGTAGAAAAGTCTGTGTTGCTTTTATGACAGATAAAGTTTTCAATGAAGTTGAGTATTTCTAAAATCTTATTAGGAAATAAAAAGTTTTGCCACTTTATCTTAATATTTGGTGTAGATTGAAACTTTTTTAAATAGCTTGCTAGGAAATAGTAACACTTGTTGAATTTTACAGACTGGTATAAAGGTATTTTACTTATAAAAACTAGTATTTATACCATAGTCATATATTTTTACTTTTTTAATACAGAAATCACAATCAAGAAAAATGCGCTATTCCTTATTTTCTATGGTACGTACTTCCTATTCCAAATTTTCTCCCTCCTCATTATGGACATGGACATATTTGTGTATGCCAAATGTGTAGCCTGGAATAAGTTTCATTTGAGGTTGTGTGCTTTTATTGACATGCATTTTTGCTCTAATATTGTGCTGGAGTCATAAACAAATTGTGTATCACAATTGGCAATGACTTTATACGTCAAAGATATTCAGTGAGGTATTTATTAATATAATTCCATAAATATAAGAAATTGTAAAATTCAAAATAATATTTACATGGAGTACCACTAGAAAGATCCCTTGTTATTGTTTAGATCAGCAAAGAGCACACTGAAATCTTGTGAAAGAATAACCCAAATGACTAATTCAAAATCAGTCCTTAACTAATAACTTTTTTTTCCCCTCACTAATATGAAGTTAAATATGTGTGCCTCCAGGACATTTTTTTGGTTTTTTGCATGGTCCTAAAGGGCTCTTTTAATGCAGTGAGTCAGGCAACCTTTCAAAAATAGCTTACCCCATTTTTAAGAGTCTGGGCATGCAGGCATTTTGGAAACTACCTGGACTTCATTCAGAGCTGCTTTTTGTTTCCTAGAAGTCCATGAACCAACCTGAAAATCCCAGTGCTTATTACTATCAAGAGGATTGGAGTGGTCTTTGAAACAAGGCTGAAGTGAGACTTGTGACTGTGTGCCCAGATCAATATGTGAAGCATGCTGCTTCCTTTTTCACCAACAATGAAAATGTTGTTAAGCTCTCAGCAAGTAAAGGAGACAGGGCAGCCGTTCTGTAAAGCTGAACTCAGATGTAGCTGGGATAAAGAGGAAGATTCTATCTCAAAATTTCTGCTTGTGCTTTTAATAGGCCTTCTTAAAAACAGACAATAGACAATTGCCACCTATGAGATGTATGTGAAAGGGGGAAGGGATTTACATCCAGACTTAAAAAAAGTTTTCCTCTGCCTAACTGTGGTTCCTAGGCTTGTACTTGTCCTGCAAATAAGCAGATAAATGCTGGGTGACAAGTAAAATCATGTAATTCCTAATGAGTGCAGCTGCAAAACAAACTAGGTATTGAGCTGGACACTGTGTATTTTCTTCAATAACAGTGTTTCTGCCCACTTTGTTTTGTTACACTATTTTTCCTCTCTTGCACTGCATCCATTCTTAGAATGAGAATAATACATGACACACTTGTTTTCTTAATATTGTTGCTCGGGTAAATAATTATTCAGAGTGTACAAAGTATTCCAAAAATGTAAAATTCTGCATGAATTCACAGGTAGCATTTGTTTTCACATCTAGAAAGAGAGTTGTGTTCCTTAATATGATATTTTTAAAATTATTATCAACACTGACAACATGAGTAATACACTAGAAAATGGATAGCTAATGACAAAGCAACCGATATAAGAAAATAGGAAAAAATGGCCACTGGTTGACTAGTTGGAAAGGGCTTTATAACTTATTGCAAATAATATAAAAGGTTAACATACAAATTACAAAATTAAGATACTGAATACTGCTCATGTGCTTTGTTTTTTAATTTTTCTAATTTAGCAACAGATTTTTGAGTCTGAGATGTTAAGCAAATACATCTCCTGCTTTCACTGTAAAGACACAGAATGTTCTCATGCATTCAAGCTATAAAATGACCCTTTGTATAGCATAGGTTAAGCAGTTTCGTGGTTTAGAGGGTTCCATAAATCGTTTAAGCCAAGGTACTGGTGAGCTAGTGTCCTTACATCATTGTTTTAAAGCAACTGCCTATTGCTAGCTATAGTTCTTCCATTACTCTGGGAACAAAAGACTAAAGAAGTTTGTTTAAAGAATGCCTGCTGCTGTCTTTTAGCACAGAGAGTACTAATTTGCCATTGAAAGAAGTTTAAAATGTACAGTGATTTGTCATCATCTTGGGGTCTGCAGTGGAATTAAATCTTATGAGAAGAGAAAGGGATTTGAGGACACTTCTGGAAGAGACGTAAAAGTATTAAATGGGTGATAAACCAATCAATAGTGGCAGCTATAGATGGGACTTACTGGTTGCTGTAAAGGAGGATGAGAATAATTATTTTCACATGCAGCATCAAGAGCTATTAATAATGAAATGGTATTCTAACTCCCCAAAGATGCATCTGTGAAAGAAAATAGCTGGAAGAGAGACATGAGATATTTTACTAGCTGAAGATCTAAGAGCAATCCTTTCCTAAGGAAACCTGTTTTTTGCCAGACAGAGGAGCAATGTATGCCCTCACAATAGTTTCCCTGGACAGCGGCACCTTCTTTTCTGGGAAGTTACAGAGAGGGCCCCTGTCAGCATTTTGTCTGTTTTTTCCCTAGCTCTGCTCCTTGACCGAGGCCTAGAGCTCAGAAGGTCTCTATTCTCAGGTTCTGCAGTTCTTATATACCGTTTCAGGAGGCAGTTCACTGTTTTATATTACCCTTTTGAGTAAAACAAGTAAAAACTACAATTGTGGTGATTATAGTTTTCAAAGTTTTAATCAAAGGCAGCAAGGAAGATGCCTTCAGAACCATTTCAGAAATTTTAGAATTTTATTCTTGCATTTCCCATCCTTGAACCTTTACTGACAAAGTTGTTTGGTCTTTCACCCACCTTCACTGAAAAACCTAGTCATGCATAAGAAATCTGTCATTCATATAACTGATTCCTTAGATCAGGACAGTTGTCCTCCTGGAATTTTTGTTATTTTGTTGTTGGGTCGTGGTTTTTTGTTTATTTTTTTTCCTGCTGAAATTTTCTAGTTTTCCTCTAGCTAGGTTAGTTCATATTAAATTAAATGGAGCTCTGTTGCTTCGTTCTGTCTCTATTTTGTTTCTCTCAATGTTTGTTCATCAGTTTCATCAGAAGATGTTCTAAGAAATTTCTTTTTAAAGTTTCCTGAGTCACCTGAAAATTAATTAGGCATTGTACTTTCTCCATGTGCATCTGAACACCTGATTCTCATTTTGACAGTTTTTACACAGACTATGCAATAGCTTTGAAGAAAAGCATAGAATAATTTTAGAGTTCAACTTATCAGGACAGGTTCTATAAAACAGAAAATAGGGCTTATGAACATCTTGCCTGTTTCTTTCTCCTAGGAGACTTTTCTTTTTCCTGTAGCTCTAGGATGTGATTGATGTTGGACAGTTGAAATGATTTAAATCAGTTGCCTCGTTTAAATGCCACACTCTGGAAATTCTGACAACATCCAAAAGACAGAGCCTTTTTGGCCTGAAAGCTAAAGCATAATATTTTATTTGTTGGACCAATAAAAGGTATTGCATTATCTACCTTGTCAGTAGACCCTGACATTCATAGTGCCTGGTTCTTACCCTGGGACACATAAAATGCTCTTCATAAATTACTTATGAAAAGGCTGGGTAGACAACAGGCACAGTGGCAGTAACACAGCTCTCCTCCCTATCTCATTCTAAAGGAGAGCTGGTGTGTTTAGTTTTTCCAGTATGGGATGTTTCAGAACATTATAGTAATTGAATCTGGTAGCAGACACATTTGTGACTTTGCAGATATTGTAAAACACACTCAATGTTTTCTGTTTTGATTCTTCCACAATGGCAGCCACCTCTTCCCATACTGACTGAGGTACCAGCTTTTATACTTGTTAAGGAGTTGGACCTCAAAGTGCACATCAGACCAGCTTTTTTATGGGCTTATTGGCTTCCCACAGAATGTCAAGACAAAGCTGGGGATTCAGATTTGTCCAGACTATTTTCAAAGCCATTCCTTGACACCTGGTGGAATTTCAAGGTGGAAACCTTGTCCCAAAACTTGGTTCAAGCAAAAGAGAGGTTTCTATATGAGAGCTTGACCATGAGAAAGACAGAGCTCACTGGCTGCTGGGCCAATGCAGTGCAGGAACGTTTTGAACTGGTTATTGGCAGGGCCTGATATTCAACCCCCCTCAATAAGGATAAGCTAAATCCATCCCCACTAAAACAAAACATTCTGCAGCCATCCCTCTAGAAAGCGGGTTAAATGGTTTACAAAATCAGGGACTGTGGAAAATGCTTGGATGCTACACTGACGCATGTTTTAACGGGTCTGGGAAAGGAGATGTTATTTAAGTATAGGGTTAAGCATTTATGAAGATATGAAACTACTCTATATTCATCACTGAAGGTTTACATCCTAATCAGAAAAATCTGAGGGCATAGAATGATATGAAAGGAAATTTATTAACTGATGAGAAATCATGCATTTCAATATGTTACAAATAACAGAATAATTTAGGTTGGAAAAGGCCTTTAAGATCATTGAGTCCAACCATTAACCCAGAAGTGCCAAGTCCACCACTAAACCATGTCTCTAAGTGCATCTACACATCTTTTAAATACATCAAGGGGTGGTGACTCAACCAGTTCCCTGGGAAGCCAGTGCCAATGCGTGATAACCCTTTTGGTGAATAATTTTTCATAATATGCAGTCTAAACATGGGTGATAGCTCCAACTGGAGCTCTGTCTGAGCAGCTGGATAGTGCACACACCTACTAACGGTGGTGCAGAGCTTGGACAGGCAGTGGCTTTCTGCTGAGTGAACAATATTTCTCCCTGGTTGAGCTGTCTGGGTATCAGTGCCCTTCCTGTGCATCCCTCTATGCAGGCTGTTGTTCCATTCCCCTGTTGGCACCCTCCCACCTTAACTACTTATGCTCCCCAGTGGCTTCTTTTATAGGTGTTGGGGTGCTTGGCTGACAATATTTCTGGCCTCACCCAGGTCTCATCAGCCACTGTGACATTAGCTGTGGGCTCCTGGCAGGTCTCTGTTCTCCTGTGCACCACACTAGAGTGCTCAACGGCAGCAACTTAGAACAGACCTCGCAGGCCAAAAAAAAAGAAAGAAAAAAATCTATTTCTTAAATCTCTCAGGTTTTTGAGGTTAAGTCTCTAGTATTCTATGTGAAATACTTATAACCTCTTTTGTATTTGTTGTTCGGATTTTTTTCTTCTTGCTGAAGATGTTTTTGTTCCTTTTTCTTCCTGTATATACTTTAAGTAAGCAAGTGAAAGTGGTGTAGAACTTTAAAACTATTCTTGTGCCCACACAGATTGGCTGAATAAGAATGTTGTGGGCTTTCTTGGGTTGGAAATGCAAAAATTCTCTCAGTACACAAGTGTTCATCTAAATGACATGATACAGGCTTTAAAATGGGGAAGGTGCTGTATAAATGATTCATAGGTCATGAAGTACAGGAACATTGAGTTTTAGGAAGAAATTTTTGTATGGGATCTTGGGGTTAGAAGAAATAGGAATTAATGAAAGTATTACTCAGAAAACACAACAGAGTGAATTCATATAAAAATGATGTGAATAGTTGATATACTTTCAAAGA
>JAWMRC010000110.1:64274782-64347963 GCA_035584755.1 Thripadectes ignobilis | reverse complement strand
ATGAAAGTATTACTCAGAAAACACAACAGAGTGAATTCATATAAAAATGATGTGAATAGTTGATATACTTTCAAAGATTTTCTGATCTAATTCAATTCTTGTAGGTTGGAAAGTCATGAACCTTTAAAAGGTACCTGTAAGCTATGAGAGATACCATTTGAATACAAAGGTAAAATACTGTAAAGCAGTACCACAGAAATGGACCTGGGGATCCTGGTCTATAGCAAGTTGAATACAAGTCAGCAGTGCCCTGGCAGCCAGAAGGGACAACCCTGTCCTGGGGGGCATCAGGCAAAGCATCGCCAGCTGGTCGAGGGAAGGGATTGTCCCGCTCTGTTCTGCACTGGTGTGTCCTCACCTTGAATATTGTGGGCAGTTTTGGGCACCATAATATAAGAAAGATATTAAGCTGCTGGAGAGTATCCAAAGGACAGCAATGAGGATGGTGAAGGGTCTTGAGGGGAAGCCGTATGAGGAGTGTCTGAGGGCACTTGGTCTGTTCAGCCTGGAGAAGAGGAGAGTGAGGGGAGACTTTATTGCAGTCTGAACTTCCTTGTGAAGGGAAAAAGTGGGGCAGGCTGATCTCTGCTCTCTGGTGACCAGTGACAAGACACAAGAGAATGGCCTGTAGTTGTGTCAGGGGAGGATTAGGTTGGATATTAGAAAAAGGTTTTTCACCTAGAGGGTGATTCAGTACAGGGAAGTGGTCACAGCACCAAGCCTGCCAGAGTTCAGGAAGTGTTTGGATGATACTCTTGGGCACATGGTGTTAGTCTTGGGGACGGTCCTGTGCGGGGCCAGGAGTCAGACTCGATCATCCTTGTGGGTCCCTTTCAAGTCAGCATATTCTGTGTTAGCAATTTATATTTCATTTGAAAGCTGGGAGTATGTTTTGTGTTAGAGCCTTGGACTTTCCTCTTAGACTGGAGGATAACTTTGGAAGTACTGTGCAGAAAGACCAAGCCTGTAATAAGTAAATATTAGAAAATAGCCTTCTGCTTGTTTGATTTCTTCAACCCAATGAGGTGTTTTCTTTTCCACCTCTTGCAAATGGAGGGTAGAGTCTCAGCTGATCTCTCTTAGAGAGAAGGAAAATATTAGCTATTACTCCTCTTTTGTTGATGCAAGAAATATTCTAGGGAGAATTTCTATATGTTGTTTAATAGACCAAATTCTTAGGGAGGAATGCTTCTTGTAGAAGGTTTTGTCAGGAGAAAAGTCTTTTAACTGTACTACATAAAGTGACTCTTTCTAGTAAGCTGCTGGGAAATACTTATTATTTTTTGTGAAAACAAATACTTCTGTCATCTGCCATGTCAGATAATGAGACTGGTTCTTTTTTTTTTCCCCTCAAAACTTTCAAATATATATTTTTTTTTTTTCCTTTCTGGTGAGAATATGTTTGCACTTATCTGAAAGGCCTTTAGTCTCAAAATTCTCTTATAAGGCAGAAGAGCATTAGCTTTCTATCATAGACGGAATGTAGCCATTAAGTTTAAGTAACTTCTATCAGGTCATGTATGGAGTCACTGCAAAGTCACCGTAATGCAAGATTGCTGAACGTATTCTTTTCTCTTCATCTATTGTGTCTATTCTCATATACACACCATATTGTCCCCAAGGGCCATGGAGACAGATATATCAGTGGGAAGTTTTGTCGTCTTAAAGTGGCAGATGAAATTTTGAAAAATATGTATCAAGTGGGGCATTTTGCTTCACTGTGAAAGATTAAAGGAGGAAGATTATATTTCTGCCCTTTAGAGCAATGAAACAAAATGTTTTATAGCAGGAATCCTATGACTAATTAAAACCAGTGATCCTTGATATGACCATTTTCCCTTCATGAAAGAAAGAAAATAACAGCAACAAAAACCAAAACCTAAAAGAAAAACCAACCCCTTGAACTTAGGAGCATAATCCAACCTTTCTGATGTATGAGTAGGAATAACATAAGTGTAAAATTAGTTCTTTTCTGAAAGAGAATTTCTGTTAGTGTCTGGGTTAAAAAAAAGGGTTGCAGTTTGGGCAATAATTTCCACTTTATGCTAGTACATGTTAACAGCTGTGTGTTGAAGTTCTTCTCTTGTAAGTTCGTGTATTTATAGATAAATTAAAAAAAGGAAACGTGTTATACCTGCGAAATGCATTTCAAGACAAGAATGAGTCATGGAAGGTTATCAGTCCACTGCGAACTATTGGCTCCCTCCTGTGCTAGAACAAGCATGGCCTGTGAGTGCAAGAGCATGAATCTGTTGAAGAACTTAAATGTCCACAATGGAGCACACTGAAAACCTGTTTAAATTTTAATAAAGAAAATAGGAAATTTTACCTCTTGGAGAAAGAGAAAAGAAAAAGAAAAAAAAGAAAAAGAAAAAACTCAGTAACAAGAAAAAAACAACTAAAGATTCCATTTTAGTGAGAGATCTGAGACAACCAGTCAACTTAGTGTTTAGTTTAATTGAACACAGCTTTAAAGGTATATCGATTACAGTGCAGAGGTACATAGCAGTTGGTATTTCTGAAAGTGAGTAGCTTATTAAAGTAACAGAAAAATGTGAACTACTAAAGAATGGCAGACTTCAAGCAGATATGTTTCCTTAACAAGGAATATACTGCTGGTTTTCACTTTTCTTAAGGATGACAATTAACTATGGCCATCAGACAGCATGACAGTCCTTTAATACTTGAGCCTTATGTTAAGATTTAGGTATAGATCAAACAGAGTGAGGTATGGATAGTTGGGGGAGGTGTGTGGTCTGTGTTATGGTAAAGTAATTGATTGTGAATCACTTGTTTATCCTGAAGATTTGTGGCTTTTCTGTGAAACTTGTTTTCTTATTGGTATTTTAATGACCCTTAATCCTCAATTTACCTACAGCTGCATTTGTTCAGAGCATTTATGTCATCCTTTTAGGAATGCTTGAACACTTAGATTTTAATTCCCTCAAAATCATCCATCCACCTCATTAGCACTTTTGAAGGTAGGAATGTATGCTGAGTCTCACTAGATGGATTTGGGATCAAGTTGCATGGCTCTTTGACTATGTGGTAGTTTGGGTTTTGGGCAGAGTTGAGGAAAGGCCCCCACAGAGCAGTAAAGAGACAAGTAAACCGGTGTCTGATTGTCCAGAACCAGTGCATTTTCCCTGAGCAGATGTTTGCAGTCAAAGTATTTGATGTCACATCTACTACTTTGATCTTGGGTAGCAGTAAGCAGATCTTTTCTTACTATGCATGTTAACTTTTGTTGGTGAAATGTGATGTGTATCATAGTCCACTTTTTTACTATCAACATGGAATAGAATGGGAACATTGTGTGTGATGGGACTATGTAATCACTATGCAGAGCGTATGGACCAACAAGGAATGCTAACACAGGAGATGTTGCCATCTATGCAACATTTTGTCCATAGAGATGATGCATATACATGTTTGTCAGTGACTAAATAGGAGAAGACCATATCCTTTGACTGATATATTTATTATTCAACTGCAAAAATAAAAAAGGTAACTGCAGACGAAATTTTCTGCTGAAGTGGATTTGTTTTGTACTCAGTATCTAGAGTTTCATCTTAGTAAGGACATTGTCACATTTCTGTACACAAATGGTATGTGTCTGTCCATCAGTGGAGTCATTGAGGGCCTGGTAGGTAACAGACATAGTCACAGTGAAAAAACATGGTCCCTGTTATCATTTAATTTAGCTTCAAATTATGAGATTTGGCTAGTTTACCTCTCATTCCAAGGTGAAAATCTTTTAACTGCACTTCAAATAGAAGAAAACTGCTCACTTTGTTTCTGACAGTAAAACCCAGCAGGGAAGAATCATTTTTGAAGTGGTGAGAACAAACAGTCTGTGCCATCTTTACTCACCCTAGTAAGATTAATTTCTTACAGATCTATTCATTACACATCCAGAGGCGGAATAACAGTTCCAAAGCAAATCAAAAGCAATGAGTAAGTCAACTTCACTTCCTTACAATGCTAGCAACCTTTGGGTTTATAGTGCCCTCATTAGCTAAATCAGAAATAACACTTAAGTCTGAAGCCATGACATTCCTTCCCCTAAAAACAGTAGGAAATGACTTGCTTTTATAATGAAATGTAATTTATGATGTGGGCTGTGCTTTCTAGATGTGGCCCGAAACAATTTTCATAGTGGTTAAAGTGTCTGTTTATTGAATTTAAGAGAACTAGAGGCCAAATACATTATGTCTCTTCAGCTGAATTCAATTTGTGGTTCTAGAACGGAGACTAGGCTTTTACTAATAAAGCTTGTAGTGAGGCTAAGAACAGAAAAGATAAGCCCTTTGCTCTTTTTTCCTACTCACTTCTGGGACTGAAATGTAAAGTCTGAACTTTTACAAAGGTGAAGAAAAGCACGTCAGGATATTTTCAATAGCCTATTCTTCTTAATGGGCTTTTAAAAAACCTATCCTGCATGTTTTTCAAGGTGTAGCCTATTTCAGCTTTTATCTAACACTTCTGCCTTTACTCTATGCTAACTGCATTGTGATAGGCAGACTGTCTGCATTATATATCTGTATTTCAGGGTAAGGCAGATGGAATATCTGTTTTGCTTTGTTTATATACCTAAAGTGTCATATTTTTTTATCAGAATACCTTGATATTTACTTCTTTATGTATCTTTGAACATTTAGCCTATTGTTAAAACCAGTGTTCAGTTTTAATCCTCATTGCACTCCTAGGAGCAGATCCTCATACAGGTTATTTTTTGTTAATCCTTTCCAGATATTTTGATGAAACACCAAACACTTTACATCAACAGAGCATTGTCTCTGCTCAGATTTAACATTTCATGTATCTTGCTGGAAGTTTTCTCATCTTTTCTTGAAGGAAAAATAGAGTTATAGGAAAGAGACAATATTCTCTGTAACAGTAAATCATTGTAGGATTGATTTTGGAGGGAGGAGGAGGTGGGGAGACAAAAGTTATAAGGGTTTATAAAAGCTGAGATATTTGTCCCTAATAGGCAGACAAAATGGGAATTCATTGCAGTGCAGTACCATATATTGCTTCTTTCAGGAAAGATCTTTTTCACAAAAGGTGGCACCTGTAAGAGTTGGTAAATGTCCAACCTGCATGTATTGTAGTGGGCAAGGAAACTGTGGGAAGGAGTTGCACTTAGACATGTCTGCCACCTGTTTTCTGCCCACAAATGTGGCCCTGAGAGGACAGCAGAAGCTCAATGCACTAGAAAGTGCCAGTGAGCTGAATTAAAGTCAGGAAAGGGCAATTTCCTCATGAAATTGTGCTAGCCTGAACAAAAAAGCATCAGTATTCAGCATGAGTTGATAACAGGTTTAAAAGATGTGCTATAATCAGCTCTGCCAGGAGACAGCATAGACGCATCATTCCTTGTCTGCTGCTGTAGAATAGAAATTACATTGTCCCAAAAGGCTCTGTTGAAATAGAACTGTGTCTGTGCTTTGTGCTTTATGAAAAGTTGTAATACTTGGAGATCAGTGAACCAAAAGTTTTGGGTTTTTTTTTTATTTTTTTATTTTTTTGCACTTATCCAAGGAAGTAGGAAGTTTTAGTATAGTAATACTTGCTAAAAGGAGTTGTTGAAGGTGTCTGCATACAGTCATACCTACAGCAGGAAGTAACAACTTAAATAGCTTCCGGGAGGGATTTTACATGGACTCTGGGATACCAAACATTTTCTGTTTCTAGGGTTGCTCTTGATTTCACTGAAGCTAAAGAAAGTAAAGAAAAAGCAAGAGGAAATATTTCCCAGCAAAGATCTTTGAGAGGGTTTTATAAATGTCTAACTCTACAGTTCCTGCTGAATGAATAACAAAGGGATCAACACTGTCAATTGTGAAGCATGAAGAAATAAATAACTAAATGGGAAGAAGAAATAGTTTTATGTAGTTTAGTTGAGAACCATGACAGTTACAGAATCACATGAGATAAAGAAATCTTCACACCTTCTGGGAAGAAGAAGCATAAGTAGGGGACTTTTTTCATTAGGTCCATTTATACCTCTAACTAGTTCTTAAAACAGTCTAGCACTTGAAACCCACAGCCACCTCATAATACTGGCCTGCTGTGGAATATCACTTTCGTATAGGTGAGGTAGATTGAGCATTGCTCATAACAAAATCTGGGAAATGTCTCAGCTATAAAATTTTGATCCTTAAATGGTAATTCATAAGAATTTTTAAGTATCTGGGAGTCTCTACAGTTTTACAAAGTATCAACTCTTGTAATGGGCTAACCATGAAGTCATAATTAAGCTTTATTACAAAAATAAATCAGAACTTACTTAACAGTATAAAGAAAGTTATGATTTCTCATTCTTCCTAAAATACTAAAAGTGTATAAAAATTTTCACTTGTAACTTCTGTTACAATTGAAGAGGGTGGGAATCTTTCACATTTTGATACTTTTATCCATGTATTGTAATGATTTCTGGGGATTTCTGATCATGTCCAGAACTGTAACTTCTATTTACAGAAATGTAGTCTTTCTATATATTTTGTTAAGACCAATCTGATTCTGAGTGAGGATAAGGAGGTTTGATCTAATGAGAGTCAATTCTGCTCACAACAAATAATGGACAAGTTGTAAATGAAAGGTCCCTGAAGCATGACATCAACTCTTAAATGGACCAGGAAAGCAATAGGAACAGTTCCTTGTTTTCCTTGTCTGGCTTTTGAGCCGTGTTAGTTTTGCAATACCAAATCAATTCATCAAAAGTGACATTCTATAAGAAGAGGCTCATTGCCTATCAGTCATGAACAAAGAAAGCTACCGTTCAGGACCACAGTGTCAGGCAAAATGCACGTATTCTATATTCCTCCTTTCTCAAAGTATGAGCCTCTGACAGCGGCTGTTACTTTCTTAAAAGAGATTATGTTTCAGATATTTCTGGGAGCCCAGAGAATGATTGTAAATATCTCAAAGAGGCTAAAGCACCAAGTCACTATCAGTTGAAGAGTGATCAATTCTCATGACCAACAGGAATTTCCCCTGACACACTGCACACACAACATTGATATATTGCTCATGAAGTCTCCTTTCTTTCTCACTGGAGCTATTAGATTACCAGACATCCTCACAGAAGAGTAGATCGTTTTATTCCACATCATGGTGTCTAGTAAACTTATGTAGGATGACATTGAAAAGCCTAGAATGAATTAACCCTCTGGGACCTTCAAAAATCCAACCCTTGGCAGAGCTGACCTTGTTCTGGGTGCAGGTATGGCATGTTAATGTCTGTTTCAGAGCTTAGGACTGAATTAGAGCTAATCATTGCAGGCAGGATTGCAGAACAGAGAGAACAAACAGTGACATGCAAATAAAGCAAAAGAAATTTGTGCTAAATAAGGAAGGATTAAATTACTGGCTGGGATTTTTTTTCATCATTTCGTAATGAAAAATTTGGATTTGTTACTGACATACTGTTAAAGTCAGTAGCATTAAAGTGGAACTGGATTATTAATAACATATTTCTTTCTCATACTCCTGGATTAATGCACCTTTAATTAAATCTTTTGTAACAAGTGCTTTGCTTTTCTTGTAAAGGTGGAAAAAAAAAATGTTGGTAATACACCATTGCTTATTTAGGGATTGCCTTTTTCTAACAATCAATGCAATTAGTAAAGGTTACTTGGATATCTGAAGCAAAATGAAGTGTTAGAGCTTTGTAATGCTGTTTTGTAATCTTTTTACATGTGTAACTCTTAACATGCTGCTAAAATAACAAAGTGATAATAATAAGATGATTATTCTATTTTAGTTAGTTTTCTCAGCTGTTTCCCTACAGCAAGTACTGCTGAGCATGTGAATGATATGCCACTAAATCCTACCTTTTACACAGAAATAAAGGTGTTAAAACAAAAAGTGAATTATCAGTGCTGTTGAAGTTGATGGGAAAGTTACCCTGACTTTATCAGAGGCCAAGGTGAATGAACTCTAAATGGCTGAATGTTCAGTTCTGATAGTAGGTGTTGAAAGCACTGCTGGCTCATTGATATACCTCAGAACCTCACTAGTGCCTGTCCACTTGCCTGTAACTTTTAGTCACGGCTCAGGTAGCAGTGGTGGCAGGGTCATGAGCTTGGGTAGGATCTGCTCCAGAGCAGGTATATCCCACTCATTTGCTATTTGTGTGAGAACAGTAGGGAAGGGGAAGCAGAATTAAAAAGGAAGGGATTGAAACCTTCTGATTTTTCTAAGGGGGTAAGAAGGTATGCAATGCTTAATGGGTGATAGTAGACTCCTTATGGGGTCTAACAGAAGAATCTGTCTGTTTCTATTCAAGAATATAACTGGAGAAGCTTTTCCACTGCTCTGATACCCATGGAAAAAAAGAGGAAAATTTGCTGAGAATATTGCTGATGGAAAGGAGCTTCTGTTCTCATTAAAGTTTGCCCCATGCTGGCATATAGCTCAATTTGCTGCTGCTCAGTCTTATTTCAATACCTGGCATGATGCATCAACAAGTAAAGAATCCTCCTGAACTGTAATCACCAGCCTATGGCAACAGATTGTGGTAATGACTCCCCTGGTGCTGTGTTTGTAGACAGAATTAAGGTCTGCTGTAGTGTACCCAGTGTTGCTTTGTTTAAGACAAGAGAGTTCGCACCAGTAAGATAACTTCTAAACAGAGTAATTACTGTCCAATGAGATAACATTTGTAAGATGCTTCTGTTTTTTTCCAGACCAGTGTGGTTGGGTTAACCCTGGCTGGATGCCAGGTGACCACAGAAACTATTCTATCACTTCTCTCTTCAGCTGGACAGGGGACAGAAAATGTAATGAACGGCTTTGGGGTCAAGGTGAGCACAGGGTGTTTTGCAAAACAGAAATACCAATGGAACCTCTTCTTTCCAGGTACTATTTGATTGGATATATCAAATGTTGCTGAAAGCCATTAACTGCTCAGGGTCTGGGAAAGTTTTTATATTTGGGAAATGACATTTTTCCATGACAATATAAATGATAATAAATGTATGCTTTGTACTGATAGATTCTTTTAATGAGTCACTGCTACACAGAATGACATTTCAGCTGCCTCATAATATGCATGTGTACCAGGCAGCAAAAGGGTGAGCTGGGGCTGCACCTTGGGGCAAACATAATATAGAATCATTAAGGATGTCAAATGACAGTTCTGGAATGGTAACAAGAGCCTTGAAAGTATAGGTACAGGACCATGAGGGCCCCTCAGACTACTAACACAGATGACTACTAGTCTGGATGCAACCTGGAGAGAAACTGATTTTAGAGTATAATAAAAAACTTCCTTTGGCTTACTTGTGCTGACTGAATAGGCCGTAGTGGAACTGAGGTGCGTATTCTGAAGAGGGTTGAAAACAGGAATCTCCTGCTGGAAAAAAAACCCTATATATTTTGAAAAAGGGTAAGGCCAGCCAGGAAACTTGTGTTAAATCTTTTGCCAAGTACTGTGTACAGGGTTCAGGTAGCTTAATGATAAATAGGATTGTGTATCTGCCTGTGAAAATTTACTATAACTCACTCTACATGTGTCTTTTTGCAAGCCTGCAAGACAAATCACTTAGTTTGCTATTTCCATACTTCAGAAATGAACATGCAGAGTTGATAATTGTAGTATGCTCTACTGTATTAATATACAGACGTGTATTGTCACTAGAGAAAATTCTACCTGAGTATTTGGTTAAAGTTTGGTTGATTATCTCTTTATCAAGTAGTCTGGCTATATGACTTTGAGATCTGGGTATTAAACCTGAATGCAACAGTACTTTGGGAAGGGATTCAAAATTTCAGTCTGTATTCACTGTCATAGACATATTATTTTTCTCTATGTTTTGAAATAAAGCCCTCTTAATACAGCCACTGTGGCAAATCTTGCTAGTTATCTGTTCAGCTGATCATGCATTACAATTTGGTTTATCCTTTCAAAGGGGTTAGAATAAATGAGATTTTCTGCTGTTAATTCTTAAATTGCCTTAAGCTGAATGTGGCCATTTGTGATACCACAAAAACAGTGGAAGTTGCATCACACCATCCATCAGTACACTGCAAAAGTAACAATCTGAAAGGATGGGTATGAGGCAAATGTTATCTCTTAAAAAAAAAAAAACTAAATCAAACCAGTTATATTATTTACTCCAGTGCTAAAAATATGTGGAAAATACCAGAAATAGTTGTTCATTTTTCTGTGTGGAAGGAAAGCAAAGAAGTTGTAACAATTAAAGATGAAGTATTTGATTTCCTCTTAAAGTCCAGGAAACAGGTGATTGGCAATAATAGAAAAAAAAACAGATTATGTTGGGTTGACCTTGGCAACTGCCAGACCATGCTGCTGCTCTCTTACTCCTACAGAAAAGGGATATTGGAAGGAACAAAAAATAACTTTTAGCATATGCCATATAAGGGGGGGAGTAAGGGTAGCGGGGAAGAGCAGGGATAAAAGACTGTAGCATTCATTTATACAGACACTTGGATGGGAGGGCCAAATTATATCTTATTGCTTTGTTCTTGGTGTGGTTCCCACGGTAGGTTGCTGCAGTACCTGCCTTGCTACTTTTTGATTTTTAAAATATTAGCTCTGGATGCAAAATACCAAGCTCAGTTTTGGCAAAGATTCAGAAAGACATTTTATCAAAAAACTCAGGACTTCTGTGTTTCCAATGATCTGCTGGGAACTCAGCAGGCTTGAACCCATGTTGAAAGTGACATATGCCATCATGGAGCCCCTTACAAATTGAGTCTCACACAGCCTGTGGCTCTGAATGTTTCTGCCTGGCTCCCAGAGATAAAGCAGAGAGAGGATGAGGATAAATGCTACTTAAATAAGTGTTAGCCTAAGTGCTAATATAATTTTGGGTGAGCCATCAGTTATAAAGCTTAAGTCAGAGAACTCTGACCCAAAATTAATTAATCGCTCCTGCTTTAAACTACAGGTATTCATGAGCCTGGATGTGGTCTCATGTTATGGGCAAACTGGGCTTGAGGGAAACTGGAGCAGTACATACAAGGATCACTGTCATGTGCACAAATAGTACAGAAAAAGAAGTGAAGCTGAAAAAGTGTTCCTACTAAAAACTGTGGCCTTAGGTTCTGAAATAACAGATCCTTAGAGTTTCTTTGGAAATGTTATACATGTATCAGTATTAGCTGTCATAAATTTCTTTTACTGACCTCTTTTGTGCACAGGCAGGCAGGCTGAGATTATACCTAAGACTTAGGTATTATATAGTACAGATCTAGGAATTACAGAAGAGCCACGAGTAAATTTTAGAGTTTGGGTTCAGTTTGGAGATCTTCCTATCTGAAGTTTCACAGGCTGAAATGTCTACAGAGTTAGATCAGAGATCAGCAGTGGTTTGTACAATATCAAAGGCAGATTAACCAAAATATTGATAGGTAGTTGGGTCTTAATTCTTTTGGTCTTGTGGGAAATGGACTGTATTATAATGTCATCACAATCATAAAGTACAAATACCTTTCTCTTACTGGCATTAGATGTGTGGAACAGAAGGGAATGAGCAAAAGAATGCTATCTATTCCCATTTTTATTTATTTGTCTGAGGTCTATAAAGTCTGAGGACTTTTTTGGGTTCATTTAACTTCTTCCTTCTCCAATTACATTCTGGTGTTTACTTGGAAATTTGAGAAACGAAGATATTTTGTAATTAATTTGTCTGTAATTCCTTTTTTGCAAATATCTCATCTATGTCAGGTTCTAAGACTAGTGTTTCACTTTCATTCTAACATAGAGCAAGGAACATGTTCCCTCTCAAGCTGGACATGGACATGTTAGTGAAGGGATTAGCTTTTTTTCCAGTCTGAACTCTTTTTTAATGCTTTTGCTAGCTAAAAGCTTTTGTACCTTTCATCTCTAGACCAGGTAGAATGCTTTGTTGCTGCATTTCAGAACAGATTTTCTCTAAGACTCTTCTCTGTTCACAAAGAAACAAATGGCTCTTGCAGAGAGGGGAGATGGGGTTAGTCAGAATTTGAAGAGAGTCAGAAAGAAAACAGTCTCCTGAATTAACACAAGCAGTTGAGATATAGGTTATTGGTCGGTTTTGGATAAAGGCTGAAGAAGATCATATTGTAAAGGAGTAAACAATTTGCAGCTAGATATGGGATGGTAAAAGTATCAGTGATGTATATCTCAGACTGACTGAATGACCAAAATATTGTAAAGAAATTGAGTAAATTCTTAGGACACATGGCCATAGCTTGCAGTGAGACATCCAAACACCATTTTTAAAGGCTTAGATCCTTCTAAAGATACAAAAAACACCTTCAGAAAGATCTGAGTACATATGGCAATTCAAATGCCTACAGAAAGAATTGGATATCAGGTGCTAAGTGCCTCAAACTTTGAAATAAGTATGTTTCTTTAAGCTATTTTTCAGGATTTACTGTCTCTTGAAGTGCTGTTGGAGTAACTTTACCTAAACAAACACATACAATTGGGTCTTCCAGTTGAATGTCTTTTTCCTGTTTTAAAAATCTGGAACTACTTGAGTATTTCCATTTTCTAAGGAGGTGTGCAGAGTTTACAGTTTCTCATTGAGATCAAAATTGTCTAAGTTGACATGGAGATGTGCAACGATGTGCTAATTCAAAGCTAATCACTCTTTCCTGAAAGTTATATGGACACAACATAGGCACACCTGCATTCATGTCTCTAAAAGGCTTCCCAAATGGGGCCAGGCTGTGTCTTGTTAGCTTTCAGCCAGGGCAACTTGCCCGGTGTGAGCAGACAAGTTGACCTGGTAAGGTTGTCACCACTTTCAGAGCAGCCAGAGTGGGAAGAGCTTGATATCAGGTAAGGCAAGTAGGGTTTTCAAAATACCTGCTGTACATTTATAGAAAACTCTTTCCTCTAAGACGTTTCAGAATTGCTGCCTGAAGCCAATATGCTTCTACTTTTAAAAAAAGGGTCCTGTTAAGAAGTTGCTGGCTGTGTAAACACAGTAAAGCATTCCACAGAAAACACCATTCTACAGTAGGGTAAGATCTCTGTTGATTTCATGTACCTCTAGGGGCTGATTGTTGTTGCAAGTGGATGATGCTTTCATATCCATTGAAACTGCAATTTTAAATTCAGATGGTCTCTGTTTGCTCTGATTATTTTATGAAGGGCCTTGCATTCCGGCTTCATGCTGGCATATTAATTTGATCGTTATTTCTTTTCTAATTCCTTAGTCTCAGACCTAGTGTTTGCACTCCGTCTAATTGTTTTTTATTATTACATTTAGTGTTTTAAGTTCTGATTTCTCTCTGTACCTTAAGTAGCTCACTGCCAATACAAAATCTTTGCTACACCACTGTGCACACAGTGTTCACTGCCTGTATTTGCATAATGAGCTAATCTTTGTTGGCTGATTACTTTGTGGAAAGAATTGAACTTCTAACTGATAATAATTGCAATCTACCAAACTGCACAGTCACCTCACAGATGATCAAAGTATGTTTGCTAGAAACTCTGCTGAATATCATGATCTTTCATTCAATGTCTCATATTGGACACCTGACTAGAAGTTTTACCTAACATTCAGCTCTATCAGAAGAAAAACTGGGATCTTATTAGGTCAGTTGCTCTGGAAATAATAAAAGCATGATATTTCTAAAAAACCCTGACAAACCAAACTTGCTCTTTGTTAACAGTAATGGTGTATCTTACAATAGTGTTAGTTTGAGGCCAACAGAAAAAAGTACATACTTTTCCAAGCTACAATTTTAAACTGAATGCCTTGACTTGTTGTGCACTGATCTTATAAGGCTAAAATTTCCTCTGCAAGCAGAACACCCAGAGCATTAATTTCTTCAACCAGATTAAATAACTCTAACTTTACATATTAACCATCACATCTAGCTTAAACTCCTCAATCTATTTTTTTATAGAAAAGACTTAGCAAGTCGTAGCACAGCTTTCTCTATTCACAGATGAAAATTTTGAAGTCGAATTTTCAAAGAGCTTAATCTAATCTTGGTGAAATTCTCATTGGGATTAAATAAAACTAAAATGTATCAACATTGGCCTTTACTATATGGCAGAGCAGAATGTTTTTCTACAATGATTAAGTGTAGCTAGATCCCTTGGTCTTTTTGAGCAGCACATTCTTTTTGTGGCTGACTTTTTCCTAAACACAAACCACGAGACTGCAACAGTATTTCAAGGAATTCTTCATACATTTTGTCCCATGTTCTGAAATGTTTTGAAATTGTAATAGAAACTGCTAGTATGAATACTAAGGAGAAGGCTTGTTCCTGAAGATCTTACAGGGGACCTAAGGTGAAGGGGGACAAGCATTCTTTTCCATGTTGTACACTTGTGAATATGCAGCATGGAGAACTTGTGAACTGCATGGTATTGCCTGTGAGGAGGGATGTGAAGTCAGGAACTAAGCACAGCTCTGCTGACAAAAGACCTTTGAAAACCTGTATGTGGAGTTTCCCATACTGCTCATACTTTTAAACAAGTAACACGCAGTTATAGACTATATTTAGAGTATTCACTTTGGGATGAGCTTCCAGACAGATTTCTGTTAGGAGCTCTGACAACTTTTAAACCATAGCAAGCTGAGCAAAGCCTTGTGCAAGGAGCCTATGGCCAGTGCCAGTTCCACTCTCAATGAGAAACTGAAACCTCTGAACACCTTCTTTAATAAAGGGAAGTGCTCCAATGACTGTACTGTCATCAACCTGGAATTTGTAAATGTTGGTTCAAGTACCCCTTTACAGTTACTGGTTTGACTGCATCCTTCTGCTTGAAGATAACAAACCTTTAAAATAAATTTGTGATTTTATACTATTTCAATAATTCTGTTACTGTAAAAAACGGTTGTTTTTTAAGAAGGTGTAAATTATATGGGTATACAAGGACCTTAAGGATAGACATTGACAACTGTGGTACACCCTGGAGTAAAAGGACAGTTCAATGAGCAAGCTGAAAGAAAATCTATGTGACAAAGAATATTTGCTGAGGGTCTCAACTGGGATTTTCCCAATGGAAAACTTTTGTTATATTGCAGGTGCTGAACTCATTTTCTTGGTTAGAAAAAGAGAGAGCATTGGGTTTTTTTCCTATTTTATTGCCACTTTCTATTCACTGAAAGGCTCATTTGAAAACCAGTTTTGACTTTTACCTCCTGTGCTCTTTAAAGTCAAGTCAAACTATCTGCTTACGATCCAGACCATGCTATACCATAAAGAATGTTAATGTATTTCTTTAAATCTTTCAAACTTCTTCAGTAGCTGAAATTTATAGTAGGAATACATTCATGTGGGGGGAAAACAAACTCTTCTTACTTTGGGGTTTTGACAGTTTCATCTTCTCTACTGTAACAAATGATGGTTTAACTGCTTGTGACACAAGTGGAGGAGAGATTTTTCCATGTGGATGCTATTACTCATGTTACAGGTTCACCTTGCAACACTCATGGGGCTCCCACTACCCACCTGAGCATCTAGAAAACAACCCCCACAAAATGAGATTATGTTCTTCTGCTGTTTTAATTATATAAACCAGCTACTGGAAGGATCTGGTAAGAATTAAAGTGGTGCAAGTAGTGGGAGTATTAAACATTGGGGCATGGATTATAGAAAGTAGCAGCATGTTAAACTCTTCTAGCTGTACATAAAAGCATGTCCCAGGAACTCTTTATTATGCTCTTTCTGCAATGAGTATTAGATTTTAAATAATTCCTTGTTATTTCAGATGGCAGTACTGATGGAGAGGGGGGCTATTTTTATGGAAGGAATTTAAGAGGGTTTGCTACTCTGAAAAGAATCACTGTGCTTTTGGAAAATATTTGATGAAATATGTTGTCAAAATTTTGTTGTGGCTAACAGTTCTGTTATTATTGACCACAGAGAATGAGCTAACAGCTTCAGGATGGGAGATATTACTGTTTTCGTCAGCATAGTGTGTTTAGTATTGCATCTTGTTGTCAATAGCTGTTTGAAACTCTATCCTGACAGATGAAAAACAGCTGGCACTAAGAATAGCAGTAGTGGTAGGCTGCAGCAGTGTTGCAGGATAAAAACAGAACAATGATTGTTAAACACTAGGCTGAGATTTTTCCACTCCTGCAATTCAGGATGCTTTGGAAGCTTCAAATCTACTGCATGTTGAAAGTGAAGGCAATTACTCAGGATATAAAATTAGTTTCTCTAAGGGAGAAAACTGCATGACTCCAAGTGATTTTGCTGAAAATTCTTTGAAGTTAATTTTCATAGGAGTCTGAAAGGGTTGGTGTATCTAGAGACCATGATTTCCCCTTACTTCCAGGTTCTGTACAAAATGAATTTCCTACAAAGATCTGAATGACTCCAAAGTGATTTGACAGATGGTCTAACTGGCTTCATGGGTCTATAATTTTCCTCATAAGGAATTCCTTGCCAAAGTTGTATTTGTTCCAAAATTTGGTTTCCTATTTTCTAGCAGGAGTCTTTTTTCTGTTGATTTAGAGCTAGGAGGAAAATAACATTTTAACTAAACGCTATCCTGAATCAGCATGGGAAATAAATTCTTTTGCACTAGAAATCTTTACTTAAAAAGTCTGTGACAGAAACTGTGATAGTATACACATCACAATATTGTTCAAAACAGTGGGTTCTACAAATCAAGAAAAGGTTGACCTGAAAGAAAAATACTTGCAATTTGCCTTCTAGGTGAAAATTGTGCTGCAGAAAGTAACTTTGATAACTCCAGAAAATTTACCTTATCTAAACCATCAAGAATTTTGAGGGGAGAGAGGTTCAAATGGACTATTGTGTTGGCTTATGAATGTCTGTATTAAACTAAAGCAGCATTTTCAAAGCTGAGTCCATTTTAAAAGGAGCTAATTCCCACAACATGGGTGAATCTGAAACCATGATAGGTTTTGAGTTAGAGCACAGGAAATACCAAGAGCAGATGAAATCTTGTGGGAGAGTAAATATTGATTTCTTTCAAATGGTTAATTTCCCTTGGAGTTTTTATTTCTATGGTGTTTATTTCCTTAAAAACCTGCTCCAAAAAAAGCCTGCTTTCCCCATTCTTCACTCTAAGCAAATTTCATGTATTGTCCTTGTCTCATTTTATTTCTGAACAGAAAACCGACTTGATGAAATATTAGTCAAGTGTCAGTTCTCAATTTAACCCCATCTAAACTAATTTTTCAAACCATGGGGATACCTCCCTACGTGTCACTGCATTGTACATTATGCTTTAAGACCTTTTGTGTTTTTTGTAATGAAACAATCAAACGGTATTATGCTCTGGAGCTGTGGGGTTTTTTTTAATTTACTGATGGTTTGGTATCAGAGGAATAGGGAAGATATTTTTCCCTGATACTCTGCTGAGTATACAAAACTTTTTGAATCAGTTCTTGTTAGGTGAAGTAATATAACTGGTAACTCATGATCTGAAACTAAAAAAACCCTGTTCTCCTTTAGCTTAGATTTTGAATGAAAATGAAACATGAAAGGACATCATCTGTGTATATGGAAAAGGCATTTTAAATTGTTGGAAACTAGGCTGAGTAAGCCAGCTTTGAGGAGCTGTACCTCTGTCTACTTACATGTGATCAGTTAATAAACAAAATGCTAGAAGTGTCATTAATACAGTCCACTGATTTGCAGAAACAGTACAAACACTGCAGCTCTCCAAACAATTTCTTTATGGGAAATAAATACTAGTAACTTCTTCTGGCACAAACACAAGGTTACATTTTAAACAGCTTTTGATTTTTTTATGCTCAAACTAGTTAAAATTCTATTTTCAGTTCTAGTCCAATGTGGCATATAGGTACATACTATAATTTAAAAGGGAAATTGTATGCTGTCATTATCATTCTTCAATTCTTCAAATACATTTTTTTCACTGTTCTATCTGAGATTTCTTCATCTCTACTTTGTGTTGGTTTTGGGGGCATATTTTAATGATTTGCCTAAAATATATCAAGGAGAGCTGAAAGAGATTACACGCCACTGATACTACCTAAATGATTGTTTTTTAAAATATATTTTAGGGACCTAAAGGTAAGATCACACAGTTAATTCACTGTGTAACTCAGGCTGTGGATCTTGGAGTAGATTATATATTTTAGAATTATATGTTCTAGAATTGCATGTGCCTCATAAAATCAGATCATGACTGAAAATATTGGTCTCCTGCTTTATTATTTAAAAAGTAACTGTGTTCTACTGGTTAGTTATCTGCACTGTAAAAAGGCAACATTTCCCAGTTTGTTACCATAGCTCCTCATTCCTACATCTCACACATTCTTGTTGGTGATGCGCTTTTCTTCTTTGGGAGGTGGGGTGAGGGGGAAGATGTTTGGCTAGATTAAAAAGATGTTATCAGAAATCTCTTCTCCACATGGGTGATCACAGACAGCAAGTAAATCCCCTTCAAACAATCTAACCAAGCAATCTTCTCTCCAATGGACTGAATTACACTGTACCTCGAAGGACCTCCACCGTTACCAGCACACTCTGAGAGACAGTGTTATAATTTTACCCACTTCACTGGATTTGTGGCAGGTTCTGGTACTGTTGCGCTGCAACCGCTGTTAATGTGTTCTTGCTCCAGTGTGGGAAAGCCTGATGAACCAACCCTTCTCCTCAAGAAAGGAATTGCTTTCAGTAGTTGGTTTTCCGTAACAACGGCCAGTAATGTACCTTTCTTCTCAAACGGTTACAGGCTCACAGTTTCCTTCCCTGGGAATCTGCTGCTGTAACTCACTAGTGAGTGAGGACCTACAGTAATTGGAGCATTGCTCTTAGTAGGGACAGAGAGAACAAGTATTCTGAAACTCCATGGATGCTAACTCTATTCTGATTGCCCAATTTTTGCCATCCTTGAAGTATCATCTCTGTAACAAAAATGTAAATGACTGAAGGGAGTACATGTTCATCAGGGCAAGCTATAAAGGATGATTCTCATGCTGGAGGTGATGGAATGCAGATTGGCCACAAAGCAGTGTCAGTACTGTGCACTATATGACACCATAGCTTTGTTTTAATCTGGCGTTTCCCACCTTCCTTCTGAAAGTCAGCTCAGCAGTTCCTCTGCTTTTATTCTGTATTGTGATCTGTTGTCCTTAATGACAGTATGTTACACTGAATTTCAACCTATTTACTGGGATCTTTTAGTGTTACATAAACTTAGCTCCTCTAGGAATCTGTTGATTATTGCTATAGATTAGCTAGAAAGTACTTTAAGACAACAGAAAATGGATTAGAGAAGCTGAGACTGTTTATCTGTTGACCTAGTGATTGAGTTGGACACCCTAAAACAGCCAAGAGAGTTTAGAGCATAACTATTTACCACTTATCTATTTTTTCCCTGCCATGTCTAAATTATTTTGTTTTAAAGCTTCTAATTGCTTTCACTGCCACTATTTCTCTGCTGCATGAACACTAGATATAGTAATGGGGAAACCATTTCCACCTGCAGAACTGTCATTTCTTTTTACAAAAAACAAGCATTATTGTATTTTTTAGACTGGTACTCAAAGCTTCCAGAAGTAAAATAACTTGTCAAAAGGCAACAGGGCAGACATCAACTGGTGAAAAATATTTTCATATATTACTTTTTTTTATCCCAACAGGCTGAGTCATGCTGCAGAGGCTAGTTGAAGGAGGTACTGTGGAAACTGGATGTCTTTTAGGAATAACACAGATGTTTTCTGTTCAGTATGGCATCTCAGCTGATGTGACACAGGCAGAGTCAACAGGGCTTACCAGTCTATAGAAGGAACCTGGGTCAGGACTGCTGACAGCTTATTTGGTAGTTCCATGTCTTCCTGCAACTGGCTTCTCAGTTTTTCCAGATTTTTTTTCACTAAATAAATCCAGGGGTTTATTAGTGTCTTGTCTTGGAAGTTTTGCACAATTATGTTTATTTTAAGTCATGTTTAGTTACACGTTTTAGGTACAAGCAAGGAAACACTTCTTATCCTTTAGTGCTGGCACTGTCACTGGGGATTTGGAACAATGAGACAGCTGAAAATAAGAGAGAGAAAAAGCCTGAGAGAGGTAGATATAATCAAGATGAAAAGCAGGGGAAAAGAAACTGGAAGAGGCAAATGGAAAAATACAAATAGATTTAGAGCTAGAAACTGTCTACATATCAGTAGAATAATTCCCTGAAAGAAAATTTGAAACCAAATGGAGAAATGTATATATAAACCAGCAAAGCTGGATGAAAGAGTCTTCAAACTGGGGGTAATACAATATGTGAGCATATCTTCAGGTATCTGTTGCTAAAAGGGTCATTTGTTTTTAGACTGTCATTGATCCAAAGAAGATGCCATTGGTTTCCTTGATTACTATCACTTCAAGTTCTATTTCAGTCTACTTGTAGCATGTGTCAATGTCCTATTTCTGTCATAGGGCACAATGGAATTTTATATTATTAGCAAGTATTAAGAATTTATGATTTGCATAGAATTTTCATGCAGTAAGTGTTTTATGGATCTTCTCTAATTAATCATCTCAGTACCTACATGGACTGTATGAAAACGTAGCTGCTTTGCAGGCAGAGAAACTACAGCTGAGTGAATTGCTGGAGGCAATGCTAAAAGTGCTTTTATCAGTAGCAGCAGTTGGCAGGCTGTTTGCTTTCTATTTGTATTTGATTCCTCTGCCTGGTTATTGTGTACTGTACCTTTTTGGGTTGATTTGATGCAGTATGGATGAAAGTTGTTAATATTAAGGGTCAGCTCTGCAGTGCCTCCCTCTTCTTTGTTGGGGAATAAGGAATACAAAATGTCAGCTATTTATATGGCAAGAGTCCCTGGGTTACTCATATGCCTAGCACAAGAGCCAATTTTCCTGACAAATTTCTGCTGCTGCTAAAGGAACTGATGACTTCATAATTGGTAATCAACCATGGTCTTTTTAAAAATGCATGGAATTTCTAGAAACACATATACATTAGTGTTCTAATGTTATTCACCATCTGGATGTTTGTTATTTGGCTGTTTTGAGATATATGCAACAACAAGTTATTTTAAAAAAGAGAAAGACTGCTGTTAAGGTTAAAAGAATAGATATTATGGGATTGATACCATTCTTTGGCCTCTGTGTCAGGCAAATACTTGGTTCCATCAGTTCTTGTTATAATTCTTTCCTCATACTTGCCAGCCATTTTTATTAATGTAGGTGGGTTAACAGAGTTCACAAAAGTCCAAAAATATTTAAAACATACTTTTGCTAGACAGCTAGAAAAGCTAAACTCCTGAACTTATGAAATGCAAAGTCAGTAAAATAGAAATGAGTGGCAAAACCTTAGTCAGTATTCACTCTCAGGTTGCATATAATTTCAGAAATTCCACTGTGGATTCTAATGTGTTTTATAATTTGAATTTGTGTATGTGCTCAATTGCTCTATGCATATTCATTTTATCTAGCAAAGTTGTTTTTCAGGCACTTTACAGTAATATTTAGTTTGTCTCACAGGAATGTGGTAATAATATTGAATAAGTCTAAACTCAACATTTGTGATTTCTGTTGGACTTCTAAAACATTTATTATATTATGAATTCTAATCAAAATATTTTGGGATTACAGACATTTAGTAATGAAAATGTTATTTCAGGCATTGACTAAACATAGTATTTTCTCTACTTTTTTAACCAAATAAAGAACTAAATGCCTAACTTTTACTATGTAACACCATCTGGTAACATTACCTACATAACTGGGATGCATTTGGGGAATTTATACTGCATTGTTACTAAACAAGCCACATCAGACATGTGACCAATTATGCTGATTACTTAAACTTCACAGTATAAAGATGACTGCGTCTGAAAATACAGCTGATAAATAACTTTTTGCTGGAGAAGATGACTCTTGTTTCTTTGATAAAGCAACATCATTGGAAACATCAAGGTGCCAAGGGTCTGATATCACAAGGTACAGGGAAATTTACCATCTTTTTTATGCTAAACAATTACCAAGACAAAAAATGTTTTTAGGGGTGACTGCAGAAACAGAGTATTTCACTTCACTTTGAAGTGGTGCAACTATTTGGCTGAAATGAAACTGAAATCCTAAGAATGCACAAATCTCCTAATAAAAAGATATATTAAGTATTTGCCTTTTAGAAACTCCCAGCATTTGAAGGAGGAAGCACAAATGTCAAGAGACTTCAGAATAATTGTTGCAAATTTATGCAGGGAAAATGAGTACCTCATGGCAAGAACAGGTATACTGTTCAAGACCAAGCCAAAAGTAATCTTGTTTACAAAAAGCTGTTTAAGAACTTGATGACACTAAAAAATAACTAGGCAGTTTTGTGGAAAGACTTTGTAAATCCAGGTGCTGGTAAGTTTAGATTGAGGCTAGGCAAGTAAAAAGAGAACCTCCAGACTGAAGTCAGAGATCATCAGTCAAAACTATGTGTTTGAATGAATGAGTTTTACAGAAGATCAGTACTGTTACTCTGAGGGGAAGGCTGTGGGCCAGCATGCAACAAATGCCACTCCTGTGCCTAGTACAGCACAGGAGAAATAAACAGACAAGTGTGTCTCACTTCATGCATGGATCCTTCTGCTCTGAAATTCTCCCAGAAGATTTGCTCCAAGACAGACTCTAAACCTTAGGGAATCACAGCAAATGTGAGTTGAAAGGGACCCCCAAGGATCATTGAGTCCAACTCCTGGCTCTGCATAGGACCATCTCCAAGAGTCACATCATGTGCCTGAGAGTATTGTCCAAAGACTTCTTGAACTCAGTCTTGGTGCTGTGATCACTTCACTTGGGAGCCAGTTCCAGTGCTCAAGCAAGCTCCAGGTAATAAACTTTTTCCTGATATCCAACCTATTGGCCTTGTAGGCCAAGCTAATCCCACTGTCTGAACTCTTTCAACCTTCCCAATACTCAGATAGTGAACTTGGGTAACTCACAAAACAGTTCTACATAAAGTTCTGCAGGGGTGTTGTGGTAGTATATGAGAAACAGAAGAAAGTTGTTTCAGTATAATGCCTTTTGCAGCAGAAAATGAAAAATATAGGGTAGAGTGAAATGGGAATTATTGCATCTACTGAGAGAATACCTTTAAGTATGGCTGAAAAGCCCTGAACAGAAGAGGCCAACAAAATAAAGAAGTGAGGAGGGGAAAAAATATCTTGCAAAATTAAAACAAACAATCTAAAAAAAAATATAGGGTGGGTACAAGGGAGAGAGGAGAAAATGCTTATCTTGTGCCGGGTAGGATGAAGCAAACAGACAACAGTTTTGCTCCATTTTTCCATGTAAAGACATTAATGTAAGAAATTTGAGAATAAACTTCAATAACTGTTCTAATTTTAGATTTTCTTTCCATGTGACATACACTCTCTGCAAAGTGAATGAGAAATCTCTGAGTGTCTGCTATTCATATCTCTGAAAAATAATAATAATTTTTTAAGATTCTAATTTCATTCAGACAGGAAAATTAATTATGTTTTATGAAAAAATTATTTATTTTTTAAAAAGACAGGAATATCAAGTATTTTTTCATTGCATGCATTCAAACATCCCTTTTTCTTGACATTATCCACAAAGGCAGATTAGGGAATTTGTTTTTTATTGGTTGACTCTTCATGCACATGAATACACACTAGCAATTGTTTCTAAATATAAGAAACATAAAACCCCTTTTTAGATTCTACCAAAAATTGAAGGTTTTAGGACTGTGCCACAAGAAGATGATGATGATACAGTGAGTTGGGAAGCGGTTCAAGGCTTTATAAGGAAGACACTTCAGCATCCTGCAGAGGGTTCTGAAGTTGCCTTATGCTAACTGAAAATGAGGTTATGCATACAGCCTGTCTGGGAAAATTTAGTCAGCAAACTTAAGGTATTTCCTTTTGAAAAACTATATTCTGAAAACTCTCTATTTTACAGTACGTACATTTAAACAGCCTGCTTGATTTTAGGTGAGACTGATGTATCAATCAGGCAGTCAGCATCCTTTCAAAAGATGTAACCAAAACTGGAGCTTGTATCCTTCATCTATGTATTCTGTGTTCTTATGGTCCTCATGTCTTTCAGCAGCATGGGTCTGTAGATTGACTCCAAGGTTTCCATATAATCTAAATAATCACTCACTCGAAATCCATAGAGTGCTTCTTCCTGAAAAAATGCACACAGAGAAAGCATTTATTAGCTAGGAAAAAAAGATGGCACAACTCAAATTTAATGAATTCCAAGCTTCAAAAGATAAATCATGTTGTTCTGCTTATCACGGCTTGGGTGTTTAAAATAGATTTTATTACATTTTATTTAGAAATACAGATTTGAAAACATCTGTTTCCAGACAGTTTTTCCTAATTACAGACTTGGTATCAGATAGTTTTATTTCATGTGGATGTTATTAATCTCATTTTTTGAGAACATGCCATTGACAACCTTTAAGAAAAACAAAGTAAGATTTAAGAAAGGAAAGCCAGGTACTAAAATATTCTTTTGAAAGAAGATTTCTACATCAGCACAGGGCATGATAATTTTGTTAGTGTGGCTTTTATATCCAGCAAGATTCTCAAGAAAACCAGGAGATTAACAGTATTTTTAACAATACTGATACATATTTTTAAAATCATTGATAAAGGAAGATCTTTATGAAGTGCTGAAATAAAAGCCGACTGAATATTTCTGCATCATCACAAGCAAGAACATATACTCAGGCTTGGAAGGCTGCACTTTGGCATCTGAACAGGAATTCAAAATGGGCTTTGTGCTTCTCCTCTGCTGCACACTAGCAAAAGCAAAGGTATGATTTTACCTTTCAAGCCACTCTTCATGCACTGTGAGAAGCCTGACTGCAGAGGAATATAACATATATATCTCATATATATATATATAGCTGAAATTGAATGGCATGTAGTGACAGCACAAGGGGAAATGGCTTCAAACTCAAAGATAATCTAATCAAAGTTTAGATTAGATATCAGGAGGAACTTCACTGTGAGGATGGCGAGTCTGGAACAGGTTAGGGATGCCCCATTGCTGAAAGTGTTCAGGGCCAGTTGGATGAAGCTTTGAGAACCTGGTCTAGTGGAAGGTGTCCATGTCCTTGGCAGGGAGTTGAAACTAGATGTCTTTTTTGTCCCTTTCCAACCCAAATAATTCTATGGTTCTATTTTTTTTTTTTTTAAATTTTCAATTATTTAAAAGCTATCAGAAGCAAGGGTACAGTTTAAGTATGCTATGTACTCTTTTCCTGCAGTAGTCAATCAGTGAATGGTAGATATTCCAGTACTACATTAATATACATTTTTTTTCTCATTAATTTAGCAGTACTGTGCCAAATCTTTGGCCTATTTATACTGTAAGTGGCAACAATACGAATTCTCTCATCTATAATTTACATATACTATCCAGTAATGCAATCAGATGCAGTTTTTAAGCCACATTGCTCAAAATCAGGGGGGAAAAACCAATATATTTATTATACTGTGTACCAAACATATTCAAGGAAACTGACTGAGATGACATATTATTCATATTTAAGAATATGTAAGTTGGATACAAACCAGTCAGCAAACTATCTTTCTTAGGGCAGACTAAGATGCAGGTATCTATCTCTCAAAAGAATTCTGACAGGATTAAAAAGACCAGAGAAAAAGGTAAAAATGTCTCTGTGAAGAAGAGTAAAATATTGTATCCTTTTATGACTGCAGCTATAGCTAAGCAGTACCCTGCATAAAACCCAAAACCCAAACATAATTTATAATATGGAAAGAATATGAAATTGTGCGGCTGGTTGTGCAGTATTGGCATCTCTTCAATATAACAGCTAACTGAGTTTGGTGCCACATCTCTTCAAACTTCAGTAAGAGACCACTGTAAACCCACCTTTTCTGGGGAGCATGTATCTTAATGAGATTGGGTCCACATACAGAGAACTGAATCAAATGCCTTCATGAATTAATGTGTCTATTTACTTTGCTTAAGAAGAGAACTGATTAGTACAAAATGCAGGAAAGGTATTCTCTGGAAAATACTATACCACACTTTCCTGCCAGAGAATGAATAAGATTAAAATATTATTTCACTGACTTAAAAGAACTAAGTGAAAGTCAGTGAGAGTTTCAGATTAAGTGAGGTATATATTTTCAGTATCGAGAGCCTTGCTTCTCCTCAGCAATTGAAAAATTAAAAAAGAAACCATTACCTTAAGAAAAACCTGAAGATCTTGGGCTTCAGTGTGCTTCAGAATGTCTTGCTGTAGGTGTCTGAACACAGAAATACACATATATATTTGATAATCAGGACCAAGTAAAATACATATAGCAATGTAGTGACAGATCTCACTCCAGTCCATATAATTCCAGAAACACTGAGTTATCCATTGCAGACAAATCTAGATAAGAATGAAATGATACATAATTAAATCACTGTAGACATTGTCATAATTGATCAGCTTTACATCTTTTCTATAACACAGAACCTTTTTCCTATGATATTACCCTAGTTATAAAAATTAAAGGGATGATATATAAAAGAAGCCAAGAATCACAATTTTTTAAAGCACAGCCTCTGAATAGACTTCTAGTGAGTTCAGCTAAACATAACACCCTGCATCCTTGCATTTCACTTATTTGAGTATATTCCAGCAACTCCTGAATTTGAGACATCAAAGTCTAATGAAAACAAAGGTAATTTTTTTCAAGACTTTGTTTTAAATGTGGCCTAAAGGGTAATGACAGTGATGAAGGTGTGTTCAATGTTGTTTTTCTTTTAAATTAGTTCTTTGTCTTATAAATTAATGTTAGGCCCTTCCCTAAGACACATTTTCATTTAATGAAGTGGGTATGGAACACAATGACTCCTTTTTTCTGTTCTAAATTACAATGTATTAAGATGTATACTGCACATTTAACTTAGTTCTAGACCACAAATCTTCTGCTAATCAGTCCTTCATGTTTAAAAATATGCAGCAGGAGAAATACCAGGATTCTAATTAGATGACAACAGTCATACTTTGGCAGTAAATCTGTTTTGAGTTATTTATTGATGCACACAATCACTTAAATATATCAGAACTGTTTCCACAGTTCAGAGTTCATTTCTTCTTAATCCTGCAATAGAACTGCAAAATCACCCAGAAGAAACAGTGGCACCCAGCAGTGGCATTTCAGTAACATGATAAATAAATGAAAAAATCCTTGTCAGCAGTTTAGAGCAGTAACTAGTCTATTATTAAGTGCACACAATTAAAAAAATCATACAGTGTAACATGCACAAGAATAGCTGAAGGAGTGACTGACCCCGTGTGTTTTCCCACCCCAAAAGAAGGAACCTTATTACAAGCTCACTCCTATGCTGAGATAAATTACCTTATCTGCCAATCTTCTCTCCTCAAAGACTAAGCCCCAAGCTGACTCTTTTAAGCAATGTCTGAACCACACTGGCATCTGCCCCTATAAGAAGTCTCTTCAGCTGGAAATCTTGCAGCAAAAAAGAATTTTGAAGGCATAAGATGCAAAGTATTTTCCTTGCCTCAGCACAGCAATAAGCTTTCTTACTGTGGCGAGATGTCCTTTACATTGGCAATACAACTCATTACTTTATGAAGCTCTTTATGCTTCATCACAACTGCAGTCTTTTTAAGTAATGCTTCATACACAGCATTCCATACTACCAACAAATTGTTGTAAGCAAACAAGATGAAAGCTAACATTATAGATAGCTATTCTTCTTTAGTAACATCTCTTTAATATGAAAGAATATTGTGTTACCTGGTTGTAATAGATATGGTAGCTCATATAAAATTAGTTTTCCTCTAATATCACCGAAACTGCTTCCTATTATATAACTATTTCAAATTACTCATTTCCCTCCTATGGAAAATTATTCCAGGGAATAAGATGTTCTGTTTAGTTTTAATGCTAAATCTGAGGATTAGTATATATTATTTTCATGAAGTTTTCTGCATGAACATGTAATAGAAGATCATCACCTCCAGTACACTGTCGTTATTCTACCAGTCAGCTGCTTTCTATTTTCAGATCCTCTAAGTCACTATGTGTTCAATACCATCTCTCACCCCTAGTTTCATAACCACCAGAGAAGTGCTGCACAGAGAAAGTCCAGTGGTTCCTCAATGTTCTTGATTTTGTGGATTTAAGTCAAAAGGTTGATGATCCTTCAATATACTTTGATCAGTTACCTGGGATGGTGTGAAACCAGACATTTGGAAGGCTGAACAGACAAGTGGCAACTCAGCTTTCAGCAACATTTCAATGTGGTGAGCACTGCAAAAATAGACTGGATGGATGCCATACTCCACTGTTGTAAGAGGCAGGTGAATCTGGTTAACAACAACATCAACAACAAAACTGAGGAATAGCATTACAGGCTACAAAAATTTGTTATTTTCTAATACTTTGCTGAGAACAATATATAAAAATATATACTTTTACATGTAAGGTAAGTAATTCCAATTACTTTAGAGACAGGAAACAAAATATACAAAAAAGGAAATACTACCCTCAATAAAAACCTGTAGTAAAACTAAAGAAAAGTGTTGCTAAATATATCCTGATTATCCCTTTGCATTAGAAGTCTAGTTCTTTATTGCACATATGCTTTAACTGTGGAAGGGTTGGAGAAACCATTGTTATATTTTAAACAAAGGAACAGAAGGAAAAAAAAGACCAGTTTCTATTAGACTTCCCCCCTCCCCCCTATCTACTAGTGGAGCAGAACTTATATGGTATTTGAAATTGTTTTCTATGTGTACATTTCTTTGTAGTAAGAGTGGAGGGTATGAGTGAAATTCTATTTTGTGCAACAAAAAGAGCAGAGGTTTCATCACTATGGAAGGCTCTGGATATCAATGCCCAGTTTCTAGATAATGAATCCTTGGCACCAGTGGCTTTCAGGACAGTTGTATTCACACAGTGGAGCAAATTTTAGCACAAATTCCATTATGCTGGAACAACCTAAGGGACAGATTCAGTGCTGTGAGTGGACCAATATGGTCATCACTTCTGGTGACAAGAAAGATCAACTGATATTAATGCATACATTATTCTGCATGCAGAAGAGGTACAGAATCTACTCCATGCTTCTTATACCATAGAGTTCTCTAGTAGAAACTACAGCTGGTTTAGAGTTTATGTTCAAAACATTCAAGGCAACATAACAATGTACAAAGGGTTTTATTTTAAATAGATGGAAACACCCTAATGAAATATAGAAATGATGTTTTCTATACTATAAACTTGACCCAAAACACTTATAATTTAAAATTGTCAATCATACAGTCTTTTTTGCAGTAATAATTTTTAAAATTTACTAAATACATTCTAATATATTAAGTAAATTTCAAAACTGATACTTTTACTGAAAAAAAAAATCAGATGGATGTGCATACTGTAATAATTTAAAAAAGGTCATTCAACAGTATTGCAGCCTTTACACAGAATTTAATTCTGTTAACAAAGTTTTCTTTACTGCCAGCTTTAAGATTCAATAAGATTGTCTTTACCATAAGTCCACTTCCTATTTCACTCCTTTCAAACAACAATTTGAATAACTGTCAAATCTGTATTTTTCCAAGATAATTTTTCAGGGCTACATATTTAGTTAGGAGACTTTATGAAAATTTAATGCATTAAAGTCCAAAAAATACCCCATAACCGAGGAAATTTATCAAGTTTCCTTTATAAACTTTCAAAGCTGTCTTTCAGAAAGACATAGATTTTATATTCTTACAGATAAATGCAGTCTTGGTAGCCAGAGAAATGCTGAAACAAGAAGATGTGAAAATTGCTGAAGAAACGTCAGTGTCTTCTCCCGGTCCCCCGACATTATGAGGAAGATGGAAGACACAAACCAGTCATAGCCAGCATAGTGCTCCTGCAAGCAGCCTGAATGAGAAGGTTAAGGAACTCAGGCAGAGATCTCCTTCTCATTGCCCTGCAGGAACCACAGCCCTTCTCCTCCCCAGGCTATGCTCACAGAGGTAAGAGCTGGTTTGTTAGAGATGGGCCAAGGGAAAGAGAGCTGCACAAAAGGCAGCATCTTGAGGCACAACTGTCTCTCAAAATGAATTTAAAAAAACCCACAATTTAAGCTGTTTTCCCTATATAATAATTTTTTTTTTTGAGTCCATAAGCAATCAAGATAAACCAAAGGTAAACAAAAACCAAGCAAATGCACCAAAGTAATTATGCTTATAAAGTACAAGAAAGAAGAACAGTGGAGGAGGAAAACATGAGTTGTTAAAATTATGGGGAAAAAAAATACAAAGTAAAGGAAAAGCTTTAAAAAGAGATTAAGCGTTTTTTGACTAAAATATCTGAAGGGTAATTTAACAGCGATATGTAAGTCTAATACAAGAAGAATATAGCAAAGCTTGTTGGAAATGTGTATGTGTTCTATTAAAAAACCAAAAAAAGTTCCACATTAGATCTAAAAGAGTCAGAAATCAAAACATTCCTGTTGATCAGATTACATTCACTTTTCATTATTTCATTACACAATTACAATACCATTAACAGTTTTGGTATTGTGGGAGTACCACAAATACTCATTAATGTTCAAAGTTGCATTGCTACAGACACTTTATCACATACAAAGATGTGATCCCAGTCCAAACCAGTTGATGACAAAAATGAACGAGATGTGCGCTTCTAAAAAAGAATGGGAACAAAAGGGTGAACATTTTCATGAGTGAATTGGGTGTGCATTTTAACTTAACAAAATTTCAAAGTACAAGTGCTGCATTTTAAAAATTTTTCTTTCCATAAAGAAATTTCCATACACATCTACACCACTATTAAAAGCTCAAAGAAAGACTTCAAATTCCACTGGCATTTTTAGGCAATATAATTTATACCATCAACAAAGGATACAAAGCGAAGATACCACAGTTCTTTGCTGTTGTTTCAGAAATTTCTCAGAATTCATCAACACGAAACACAGATCATTTTCAGCATCTTCTTTTAGCAAATTTAAGTATTTTCCATATCTAGAACGAAAAGTTAAGAACCAAAACTGTCTAAATACTTTTAATTCCTAAAAAGCAGGAACTCATATTTAATAAGCCTGTCCAAGTTAAGCCGTCATAGCATTGTTCATCACTAACACTGTGTTGTAGATAAATGATTAAATAAAACCTATTGTGCTCCACCTAGGAAGGATACACACTAAAAACCGCTACTCAGTGTAACGATTCCTCACCTAAACTCCTTTTAGTTCAGTTTTAGAGACTGTGGTGGGGAGAAGTAAGTACTCTAATAGACATGAATTTGTTTCTTCACATACAGTATTTAGAATTCAGTATAAGCGTATTGTACATATAATTATTATAATCAGAATTCAAATATTAATTCTAAAGATAGCAATCTGTGGAAGTACAGACATCTTAACTTTTCCTTCGTCACAGCTCTGCAAATTACCAGCCAAATGAAATGTTTAAATGGCACATAACTAAGCTTAGCTAAACAGAGCCATTTAGAGGAGTAATGCAAGGGGGAAAAAGACACATAATTCAGGATAATGCAATTTTATGGTAAATCTTACTAGCAAGTTACAATTAGTCTTTACAAAAATAAAGGATAATAACATATATAATCTGTAAAAATAATTTAATTATGTCCTAATACCTTTTTCATTTACAGTTAGAATTCATTTTCTTGAAGTTTACCTTGGATTTAAATTGTATAAAACAATGAGTTGATGGATTAACTATCATTAAAGTCATTCCATCAAAATCAAACAAATCCTAGAAATACTCTAGGGAATATTTTAATACCATGTACCTGACTGTCATTTCAACACCAAGCTGCTGTACAGATGAAAGGCTTTCTTTCTTCACATCTGCATCCGTGGCTAAAAAAAAATGAAATTAACTATTATGAGAAAGACGATTTTAACTGAATACTAATGTAAAGCTTCTTTTATGTATGAATTCCAATTCTGGAGAACAGTTTCTTATTCAAAATTATTTAGCAGAGTTTGAAAAGGATACATCAAGAACCTGTATTCTTCATATATATTTTTTTAATGAAAATCACCTTTATAAGGAAATCCTCAGGATTAGTATGGTCATTAGCTTAACAGCATGACTGAAGTGAGCAACACCTTTTTCAGTCCCATTTCTTAGTGGAACTTTATCCTTTCTCACCTAGAAATCAGACATGCAATATATTCTAATCTACTTTCTTCTATTCAGTGGCCTTAGAGTTTCTTAGCTGTAATTCCAACTTTATTAAAGAAAATTCTATTTTGATATGGATCACTGAAAACTTGGTAACTGATGGATTAAAAAAATCCTGTATTTCTGTGCACTTTTTTCACACAGTAACACATACTCCATTTTCTATATTTGTTTGAATTAAAAATATGAGTTAGAAAAATTGAAGCAAACTCTATTGTAGCATTTTCTTAAAATTTTAAACTCTAAATTCAATTAAAAATGAACATTTTTTCTATCATGTACATGTATCATCTAATATAACTGCACCATAGACAAAAATCACAGACAGTCTAACATAAGTATCAGTAAGAAAGCTGAGAGCCGAAACTTTTGATAACTTTGAAAGTGCTACTTAAAAAGCAGCAACAAATGAAACAAATAAAGAACCCTAATAACTGACATTTGTTGAAAGTGTACGTAATAGATATGGTAGAAGAAGTTAAAATAGATTCATGTAAATTATAAAGGTAAAAATTTGATTAAGCAGATCACACGGTAACTTAATATGTGTTTTCTCTATAACCTCAGACAGACAGAGAAATCAAATTAAGTGCTCCCTGGCTACTCATTCAGGTAAACACTTTATGCTCTGTGTTAGTGGTAAGCAAACAGGGACTAAGGTATTGAAGAAACAGTCTGCTCAGACAAGTTGAGGTATGTTGCAATTTTTATGAAAAAAATAATACAGCAAAATTACACTCAACAATGAAGCAATACAATTCAGCAGAAGAAGTATGGCAAGGAAAAAAAACCACTCTATTTTACAGCTTTCACTGAGGACAATAATTTTAAGTGTTAGGTCATGAGGAATAAACCTTGTACTTTTGACAAACACCTTTATACTCGAGAAAAATCAACTGATCTTTGAGTAAAATGAATTTATTCAATAATCTGATGGGACTGAAACAGTGAACACACGTCACAGAGGTGGTTTTTAACCCAAAGAACAGAAATTCAAATATCTTTTGCATAGCAGACCAGCAATGTAATATTTGGAAGAATACATATAAAATTACAGGGCGTTTCAGTTAAAAACCCACAAAAATAATTGAAACAGTTAATAACTTTTTACAGCTCTTGTTCCAAGTTACCTGTTTACTCAGTCTGCTATTACCATACTAAGTCAATTAATTTTCAAGCTCCTGTGTGCAGCTGTGAAGGCAAGGGGCATACTTACATCCTGGAAAATAGGGGAAATTTGAATGGGTTGGCTATAGCTAATGGCCAATTCAGTCCTAACACCACCGTGTTTAATGGCAGAACAAAATGTAAGGAGTACAACGACCTCTGAACCATAATGCACCTCTGTTCTGAGGTGGATCCTCCTGCAGGTGGCAATGCAGGAGCTGAGATCCCAGTGCAGGAAGGGTGTAATGAGGAATAGCTGCCTCACAATCCATAGTCTGAGCCCAGTTTCCATTTCATAACAGTTTACAGCAAGTACAGAATGCTTATTTCCCATTAATACTAAAAGAACGCAACTGACTTCACCAATGTTTTTTTTTTATTCTGTTGTAATAGTTTCTTAATTGCTGAAAAGGGTTTTCTCCCTATCAGTTTTCCTTTTGATATTTTCCCCTGCATTGTGAAAGAAGAGAAAATTAACATAGAGTTTGGATTGAATAATAATTCTCTATCATAGAGTACCTTATCAAGGCAAAAACGCTTGCTTTCAGACACCACTGTATTTGACATAATCATAGCTCTGTACGTGGCTAATCCACAACTCACAATGGGAACATGCAAACTGTCCTGGGTAAAAAGTTTTTATTTTCCATTTTGTTTACCATTTAACAGACTGGGAAGACAAGTCTCTAGAACATTATAAAGTCATTTAGTATACACAAAGAACCACTTCCCACTGATTAAAAACTGGACCTTAAATGCTATATTAATCTTAGAAAAATGTTATTAAAAGCAAGTGGAGTATTTCAATACTGCATATTGCAATCCATGGATGAAAAGTTGACCAGTATGCTTGCAGGAATATATTGTGACTGCACTATTGCAATGATGCCTATACCTCTGATTTAATATACTTAGTTAATTTTCTACAAAACTTATTTGACAGATATTTTTTAATACACCTGATATAACTGCCTTGAAACACAATGGGTTTAATAACAAAAGGAGGGGATGATTCAGTTTTCTAAACAAGAATGTTGTTTATCCTCAAAGGCCAGAGCACCTCTCTGAATTGTGAATTAATAACAACATGATACAGCACTCTGGCTGTTATTAAATGGAATAAAAAGCATGCTTTGGCAGCTTCCTTTTTATTTATTTAATAAAACAAAAAATATATGTTGAACAGATAATTTACCCTTCTTTCTTTAAAAATGTAAACCACTGTAAAATAGAAATTGAGCCCAAATTAAACTAGTGATTTGAAGTACACTGGAATTCTCTAGGAGCTGATTTACAATTTAAAAATATTATTATAATAGAAAGCACCTCAATGGGCAGTACTTTTCAAAATGTTTTTTAGTGTTCAGGAGTCCAAAACCAGACAACCATAAGGCATGATTTCCAAAGGCAACTACGTATTATTAAACTCAATCTATAAACACTTCACAGTAAGTTAACTGGCATGCACAGTCCTGTAGTACTCTTTCTGATTAGACTAGACTTCAATCAATTTTAGAAATAATATGAATGATTGGTTTCTTATTCATTTTCCCTCTTACTGTGATGAAGCTTTTATGTGTTTAAGTCAGAAAATGGGCTACACTGCATTCATGCTGAAATGACAGGATGCCAACCTGAAACAGCTTTACAACATATTCCATACATATTGTATGGTCTTTAGATAATATTTAATTTATTTCCCTGTTCAAAGCGCTGTTAGCCCAAAGAAACCACTGGCTTCCCTTTTGTGTTAAGTGAAGGAGATTACTAAAGCTGTCACTCACATTATTGATCTAACTTTTTCACTCCCTGGTGCCCCAGCCAAATGTTTTTATGTCTATATAAATAATCTTTAGAAAATGTTAATGAATGCTAAATTTTAACTTTAGTGATGAACAGAAAGATTAGTTTTCTTTGTATGGATGGAAAAGACTTTTGGTTCAAAGGAACTATGCAAGTAAAAAATCTGCAAACAGCAATTCTCCAAACATTCTGGATTCTGAAAATCCCCTGATAGCCAGGGCCACCTGCATAATTCCTGCAGATGCTTCAAAAATCTTAAAAGTATGTAGATACGTTTGCTGTCAGATCTCTAGTTCTTGGCTTGGTCCATATAAACTGAAATTGTGGAACACATAAATTTATTTTTTTAATTTGTTGTTGTTGTTAAAAAGAGTAGTTTTTTTCTTATTCTTGAACAGGTACCTAAGCATTGATGCTGTCCATGGGTAGGTGCCCAGTCAGTCAGTATAAATCTTTATGTTTTGTCAGTACCTATCCTCTCTCATTCTGACGTTCTTATGAAAGTTTTCTATTTTAAAACATTATTTGCACTTGGGGCAGAGCAAGTATCATGAGTTCCTGTCTATATTCAGTTCTGTCATTTTGCTACGATTTTTTGATAGTGTCACCTCCTCCACAAGGCTACTCATCTAGTACACTTCTAACAGTCTAAATCTCATATGCATTGTTAGAATAGTCTATAAAAATCTTATTTCAAAGAAAAGTATTACTATGGTATACTTGGATTTGAATTGTGCATGAAGAAAATGTAAACAAGATCCAAGAATAATTACTAAAGAACATTGCTGGTTTCTCAAGAGCTAGGTAAACTCATGTGCAATTCCACCTAGACCACTGAAAGTACATGTTATGTCATCAGTACACTTGTCATAGCAGTACAAGATCAAAATATTCATATCTAGAACTTCTTTATATATTGGTCATCATAAATACTCAAGCTATTTTTGGCAACAGCCTGATTAAGAATGATCCACTTTTTCAGACCATTACCTAAACTGGCAGTGGGCCAAATGCTTTCTGCTAACAGCATGTTTAAAGTGGAGAACAGTCTGTAAAGAAGTCGATTCATCAACTGATGTAGTAAGAAGAATGCCTTTCCTTTTCCTTCCCTTTAAGACCCATTTGAGGTTGTAATCCTGTATTTCTCATTTGAGACTCCTTCTGAACAGCTCTATAGTGATACGTTCCCACTGGTGTTTTAAAAATTTCTCAGTTTGTTACCTGATCCTTCAAAGTCTAAGAGCTATGGAAGACTAATGGTAGAAAAGTCATATGAGATTCTGTTCATTTGGAGAACTAAGCCTCATCTACAAGAGGGAACACACCGTGACATTTGAGTTTTATGGCCAAGACCTGAAATCCCTCAGGTTCTGTCCCTTTGGCAGTACATGGCAGAGCTGCTTTAGAGTCAAAGTCCAGTGGAAACAGAGAACTCAACTGCAAGGTCATCTGAAAAAGAAGAGCTACCAAAAAAACCTGCCAACCAGCAAAGATTGCAGCATTCCCAAGTTTGGGAAGTGTGAAACACATGGTAATCAGTTAAGAAGCACAGACACCAACATATCAGATGACTCTGCATGTGGAATTTCTCTGATAAAAGGGTTTGTTGAAACCCTGAAAAAAGTTTGACATTTCCACAAAGAATTTCTTTTGCACTGACTGGAATTTGCTAACAGAAAGAGCAAGAGGCTGTTTTAGGAACTCCATATGCCTAAGGCATAACACATAGTCTTTTACTACCATTACAAATTCCATTTTCTTGCCATTTTATTGCCTATTACAGCTAAACATCAATGATTTGGTTTTCAGTGTTTTGGGTTTTATTAAGAAGAACAAAAAATGAAAGTAAACTAGAAAGTATTAATTCTAGGAAAGGGGAGAGACAGATCACTAACATATATCACACAGATCCAGTCATCTGATCACATCACAGCAGTAATATTGCTGCTGGCAGAAAGTAAACTTCATGTAAGATTTTTGTTAGTTTATAATTAAACATTGCAACTGCAGAGTGGTTTATCAGATATTTTTCCTGCTCTCATCTTGAAAATGATAACAACCCAAACTAATTTGATTTTTCCATATTTGCAATTTTATAATAGACTGAAATCCAGAGGAGTTCCACAGCAGATGGATGACTGTGTTATTCTAATTACAACCAGCTACAGGTTTACGAAGCTGTCATTTTTTAAGATAATCAATTTTTCATGTCAAAAAACATGACAAAAACTGAATGTTGGTGTGCTGTACTGAATCCACTTTCATGAAAAATATTACTTCATTAAACAACTATTACAAACTATTTTTCAATTCCTGCGATTCAAATTTATTTCAGAGAATGGTGGACACATGCGATTATGAAGTGCATGTTTGGCTTACTCAGATGTGGACCTGGAAAGATGTTACCCTCTAATAACTCATTAGCTTTACCTAATAGAGAAAAATGTCTCCACTGTAACAGTAGTTCTAGGATTTACCTTAGATGGCTCTTGCGGAAGAGTATACGAAAAAGATACTGTGAAATAACATGGCATTCAATAATTTTCCATTTCATAAAGATTAGCAGAAAATCCTGGAAAATGTACAAAAGTCTGATCACTCATTATTCCATCAGTGAGAAACCTAACTTTAAACAAATAAGATCTGATAAAGATTTAAGTATGTTCTGTTTATCCCTCTGGTACAAATATAGGAAGTGTAATGCAGACCTAAGTTCTCAAAGCACATTAATCTACCTTCATAGGAATGCCAAACTGTATATTTTATGATATAAAAGAGAACCTGAAATGAGTGTAAATTTAGCTATACAACCAATTTTTACAATCAAGTTCTTTTACTCTTTGAGAGTGAAGTATGATCACAGATTCAATTTTAGAGCCAGACTTTTATTTTCAAGCTCAAGAAAACTGATACTTTCACTATGTTATCTTTGTTTCTGTACTTATTGTTTGTGATTTTTCATTCTAAAATATTAAATTAATGTATGTAATTGCCACAGGATTTTCACACCTGGCCTTTCTTCAAAGTTGGCATTAAATTTTAGATAAACAATGCAGTGTTTTTGCCACGTCCACACAATTAGTGGTTCATGGTGAAATCAATTAAACAGAACTTCTAGGCTCAACCTTCCTGAACATATTTTAAATCCTAGCTTTGACCAAAAGGTTGAGAAGAGTGGATTAAAACTAAGGTACTCACAGCTAAGTGAACAGAGTAGGGCCTATTGCTTCTCTTCCTTAGAGTTCTTTCACACTGTACGGAAGCACTTAGCTATCATGATTAAGAAAGAGCAGGATTTCTCTATTTGCTGGGTAAGGCATCCATTTGGAGGCTACACAGTCAGATATTTGTTCTTCCTCTAGAAGATTAGTTTTTGCCTTATTCAAACTATATGGGGTTTCCTGTGTGTTTTTTTTTAAAGAAAACACTAAGATAACCTTGAAAAGTTAGGTCTGTAGGCTATACTTTTCTCCAAAGAAATGCAAGATGTGCATTCCCCAAGGCAGAAAAGAAAATCACACCTGGGCCTTCCATCTGACTGAACAATGCTTGGTACTTTGAACTGTGACCTAAAAATAGAGATGTACGTAGAGGAGCAAGAGGGCCAGTCTAGGTGTCAGATAAATAATTTACAACATAGAGACATTTTTTTAGCTTTTAGAAGAAAAATCAAAATCATTATTTGAATTAGGAAGTGCCAGAAATATGCAATTAGGGAGCTGTATGAGTCCATGAAATTATTTAATTGATCACTATGCCTCAAGAGAAGTTGAAAAGTAAATGACCAACTAATGCAGGACAACACAAAACACTTCCAGGATCTTCTAAGAAGAAAAAAAATGTAATAGAAACAACTGTCAGTTCAGGAACTCTCTTCATTAAGAAAAGAGACAGACTCTCAGATAAAATTCAGGATATTCTGTTTGCAGGCTTTTAGAAGGTAAAGGCCACTACATAAAAGAAAGAGAACCTCTAAATTACTAAAGGGGTTTTATGCTTTGCAACTTCAAAGGCAAGCCTGAAGTCTCCAAGGATACTCTATTTGCATGGATGGGAGAATAAAATATCAATATAAATAACAGACTTTCCCCAAAGCAGGCTTAGTTTCCCACAGTTAGTGGCAGAATAAGTACTCTAAATGGCTGAACCATTAGAGGAGTCCTGGACAACCAGTGAAGAGTGAAAGGGCATTTTCCAGCAGATACTAACATTGCTTCTAAATATTCTATTTTTGGCAGTGCTTCAAAGTATTAAAATGCATTACTTTACATTCAGAATAAATCAACTTTATCATTCATCCTTTATTCTTGGCTGTAAGCACGACATCTGTACAAAACTGACACTCAAATTACTCTAACAACAGTAACAGTTCTTTAATATATATCCTTTAATGCAATATAAATTGCATACCTTTCAGTTGATTATATATTGTGGGGCTTTCAAAAGGTGAGCCAGCTTGTTTACGCCATCTTAAATATTTGTGTCACCAGCTTTGCAAATCATACTATACTAGCTGTCACCAAATACTTTGAATCATACCCTCACCTGTTCAACATCTCCATCTTTCCATTACACACACAGAAATGTGAAAGCCCATCACTAATGGTAATCTGTACTCTTTACTCAAGCACATTATCTTTTGCTTCAAAGTGAGGTATTTTCCACCAGTAAAGTAATGAATTTCTGAGCTGTTAAAGAACATTTTAAACAAACCCCACAATGCTACAGTTACATTTAGAAGAAAAGTAATTTAAACATGAAGAGGTTGCATGACAATAAATTATTAGAAAACTGACCTTTATAGTTTCCCGTGCTGAAATAACAGTCTGTTCGGCTTTCAGAAAGATGTGACACGAACTTTTCAATTAATTCTGCCAAAACTGCAAAATGTAAAAACCCATTAAAACATTAGAGGAAACGAACACAGTGTGGAACTACATTACCTAACAAAATAACAATATGTGAAAAAGTAAAGATATTTCAATTCCTGCATATTTATTAATGTTTTTATAGGAGGGACAACTCAAAGCATGCATTGTGCTTTTGCATTCCTAACACCATTCCTAACTTAAATTAAATTTTAATAGCTTCACTGAGAATATATTCAGTGTAAACAGAAAGAGAATCCCATATTATCTTTATATCCTCCAAGGATTACTTAAGAATTTGTGACATAGTTTGAATATGAAATGAAAATTAACTATAATTAATCTAGAATATCTTACCACATTTGTCTGTGTATCTAGACAGGAAAGAAAAAAAAACCCAACTAAACCCCAAACCTCACATACAACAAAAAACTGACACCACCCCAAAATTATGCTAACAAAATACATGAAGTTTTAAGGGCTGTTTCCAAAAAAACACAATATAGAACTACCTATGCAATCACAAGATAAAAATTAGCCACTTAAAATTATGCAATAGGAGCATTTCCTTTGGGAAATTTTGTATTTAATGATGACCATAATGTTCTTATTCAATTTTTGCTATGGAACTGAGTCTGCAGATACTGCATAGATAAGTGAGATGCTGACATCGGTTCAACTATGGAGGAAATCTTATCTCCCACCTTGAGAGAATGTGAGCCAGGAAGTTAGCAAGAACTCTCGGTGACCAATCATTATCAAAATTGTTCCTGATACCTCAATTCTGAAAGTCTGAGGCTACCGCAACTGAACACATGACACCACACAAGTTTAAACAAAGGATACAAGGAAGCCTTTAACCACACTGCATGGAGGAGGCCCATATGAGGTAAGCCTTATTAAAAATTTAAGATAGGAACAATGAACAGCTGCTGTTGTCTTGATAAACAGGATTTAAAACAGTGACATAACCTTCTTTTCACAATAATGCAAAGCAAGGGAGTGTATTTAGAGAGCAATGTATGTTGCTACCTATGGGATTTCCTGTTTACAGGCTGTACGTTACCATTTCCTTGGCAGCACCACAATTTAATACAAATGAAGCTTCATCTTCTGTTCCCCCATTCTTTCACATAACTTCATGAAGGTGATTTTTCTGGCCTTAAACTGAATAATTCATAGAATCACAGAATGGCCCAGGCTAGAAGGGATCTTAAAGATCATCTAATTCCACCACACTGTTTAAGCAGATAACTGTACGAGCAGATCTAGCAGCACAAGTAAGGCACAGCAATCTGTGGTGGAGGTGGCAATGGAGAAAGCCAAAAAAACTCTTCAATTTGCCATGCTGACCATGAAATTATTACAGGAGTCTGCAGAGCAAGCTCTTTTGGGAATGAAGAGGAAGACAAAGACAGAACCTGCACCCACAGTTTGATACTTGTTATGCCAGAAAGTGAAAAAAAAGATGTAATTAAATCTTCTTTCAACCATTTTAAGCTAACATACTGACATTAAATCATGATTTTTTTTTTGTTTTGATTACTTTTCTAAATTCACAGAAATTAATTTACACTGAATTGAGTCCATAAAAAATTTTTACAAGGCTGAGTTGGTAATGCTAAAGTTTCAGTACAACAGCTAAACATGGATTTGCAGTTAGAGTTGCTAACCCAACAGTAACAAAATCAATTTTGCATTACAAAGGACTACTAAATTAAAACAAAAAAAAATTACGTGTAGTTTATATTCTCACACAATCTTACAGTGAAAAGAAACTGCTAACTAAATATAACATAGCTATTTTTAATCATTGTTAATAAACAACATGGGGCTAGAAACAGCAGTTTATTTTACAAAAGAGTAACAATTTATTAACTTTGGGAGAATAAACAAACTCACTAATCTTCACTCATATGCTTAGTGGAATTTGGCCCACAAACAGTATATCAAATATTTCTGTAAAATGTGCAAATGTGTCTATTCCTGGAGCAATAGATAGTAAAGAGCAGAAATGAAACTTAAAATTTTTAACTAGCTCTATGTTTACTGTATGGCTATTAGTATGGTGATTACTGAAATATACCATACTATAATAAGAAATTGGAACTATGTTAAAACTAAAATACTCCACAATTCAGAAAATTTAAAACCAAGTCAGGACACTGTACATTTCTTCCCTTTTTGTTGGAAGGTATCGACACGCTTGACCTAGTAGTTGAATACTTCAGTTTAGTGCTTGAGTTAGTAAGAGAAGTGACAGTTCAACTGCTAAGCAATTTTTTGAAACTCAAGCACTAAATTGATTTCCAACATTTGGAAGTTTTTATATACATGCCTATCAGGATCTTTGAGTTTTTAATCAAGTTTGAGAGACCAAGACACATAACTTACCAAAACAAACATGGTTCATGCATAAATAGAGGGGTTTCACTGGACACTGTCTCTTTCAAAGTAATGTCCACATGAAATGACAAGTACCTATTTTAATTTTTGTCTTTTAATACTAAATCATTTAGCTACCATTTGGACACTATTGTGGAAATGTTCCATTGATTCTTCATTTAACTGGAAAAGTTGATGAAAGAAATTTGGGCAGGTTCATTGTACAGTACAGTCAATATGGCTGTAAAAGCTCAAATTCTCATGCAGAGTTTATGTGGCCTACCAACTTGGTGAGAATGTAAATTTTCTTAAAGTATGGTAGCTTGGCTGTATTAGTATTGAAGTTTTTAGGAGACTGGCAATCACTGCATGCACATTGAATCCACACACAAAATAAAGAGTTTTTAATGTAGGAATGTATAATCATATACAAAATAAATGAAAGAGTTTTAAATTATTGTGATACACTCATAAAACACACAAATTCCTGCAAAATTTTTTTTCTTTGAGGGCCTAGGAAGGTAACTGAAATGGCCTGAAAAGTGCATAAGAACACCAGTTTTAAAAAAATCCTGTGATTAAAACTGTTTTAATAGGTAATGACCATGAGAGGTTATCTACTTCCTACTCTGAAAGTTTCAAGTAAGAAAGATCAAAACTGCAAAAAGTTACTAGATCATATTCTGTGATCCATATAATATTCTGTGATCATACTCTACAATCTATACTGGATCATATTTTATGAGTCAGATGCTTCAGAGGAGTTTGTGAGAAAATACAAAAAAAAACTCTCTTAAGAGTTAATAGTAGTCTTGCTTGACTTGTGTTAGAGGTTAAAAATCCAAGAGTGAAAATCCTAGACCAGTGACTTTTTTCTAAAAGTAGTGTCAGAAATTTTCAACTCCATCAACCATAGTTCAGTTTAAGGGATGTATGAAAAACAAAGTTAGCAATTCCATTCTTAATGGCAACAATAAAGAAGACTTTCAATTATTGTACATTAAAATGACAAAGGAACAACCTAAATTTTCTTTGAAAAGAAAACAAGATGAAAATAAAAATCTCTTCCATTAGAGATGAAGGTTGCATATCTTCTTTATTAATGGGAAAAACAGCCTTTAAAATCCTAACTAAATGCCATAATCCTTACACACCTGCATGCACATTCACACGCACTCACACTGCTTACAGGATATTTTTTTGGAAGTGGCTCCAAACTGGTTTGGGGGACAGAAACAGGAAGTTTTGATCTGCAATTGCTCTTCCTGCATAACATGAAAGACCCACTATTCCACTCTAATTCTGACTCTGCACTCAACTTCACTAATGAAACTGTCCATGTCACTGATGAATATACTTAACAGCCGTGGTCTGAATACAGACCACGGAGGGATACCCCTTATCACTGACCTCCACATGGCCATTAAACCATCAACCTCGACACTGTGGATGCAGGGCATTTTGGTCAGCCCACCCAACAAATCCATAACTCTCCAATTTAGAGTCCATATAGGTGATATCCATAGCTCTTCCCTTGTCCGTTGATATGCCTGCTCCATCATAAAGGGCCACTAGATTGGTTAGGCAGGACTTTCCTCCAGTGAAGCTGTGCTGGCTTTCTTGAATCACCTCCCTGTCCTGCATGTGCTTCAGCACAGCCTCTTTAGGTTCTATTCCATAATCTTCCCAGGCACAGAGGCGAGGCTGACAGGTTGGTAGTTCTCCTTCCTACCATTTTTGAAGATGGGTACAATATTTCCCTTTTTCCAGACTTCACCTGTCCACCATGACTTTTCAAAGACCATGGATAGTGCCTTAGCAACTACATCAGCCAATTCTCTCAGGACTCTGGGATGCACCTCATCAGGTCCCACTGACTTATGTACAGTCAGGTCCCTCAGATGGTCATGCACCTGAAGAGACTTTGCTCCCCCAGTCCCTGTCTTGCAGTGCACCCATTTGAGAGGCATGGGTAGAGAGAGAGGTGGACAGTGAAGACTGAGGCAAAATATTAAAATATAGTATTTCATAGCCTCTGAATCCAGGAAAACCTTTCCATTAAAAACTAAAGTCCCTCTTATCTTTAGTTCTATATACAAACTGAGGGGTGATGAATGAGATATCCTCCTTGTTGAGATTCTGATAGCTGTACGGTGTACCTTGATATAAGCTACATTTACAATGCCCCATTAAGCTACTTCAACAAATGGCCACAGTTTAGCATTTTGTTATCTTGAATTAAAAACACCACAACAGGACACAACAGTCATACCTAATGAAAATATCCATCTTACTGGTTCCTTATGCTAGGGGAAAACAATGCTGTTACTTTCAACTTTTTGCTGCAATCGCTAGAGGCTGCAGCACTAATACATCACAAACAATGACACTGACTCAAAGGATTTTTTGTCAACGTTTTGATAGAGCTATCTCAGATGATACAGAGCTCGCAAAATATTAATGAATTCCAGAACACTCTGTTGATCATAACTACTCTGCTCCATCAACCATTTCACTTGTAAAAACTGAAGAAAAATACGATATTTTCCAGTAAGATCTCCCACACAATTTCAACAGCTGCTATCTTTTCTTTACTTGGTTGGTTGTTTTCTTTTTATAATAAACAACCTGGAAGTAAATTAACAGGCCCCAAAGAATACTGGTGATCTAAATCCAGATCCTCAGGGATATCATGTAAATTCTGAATTACTCCATGGATAAAGCAATTTTAGCTGAGTTCACTATCCCTATCCCCATCCACATATGGATAGAAAGCTTGCGAAGAATTATTAGGATTTGGGAACTGAGTATCTCATTATGAAGGGAAGAATGTTAGAATATAATTGATAATATCTCTACAACATCCTTAAATTATCTTGCTTTGGGTTCAAAGTCTCCTAAGAGAGGAGAGGATTAAGGATGTTCAATCTGCCCAGAAGTCAACTGTTGATACAACACTGGGAACAGATGAAAAAAGAAGTCTCTGGAGTTGAAAACAACAAAAATGTCTTCTGACACACCTAAAGGACAAAAAGAGGGAGATAATTGAAAAAGGCACAGCTAAAATAGTCAAGCTGAGATTCTTGTTCCAAACAAACAAACAAAACCCCAAACACAAACAACAAACACCTCCCAGTCATGTAAAAAAATTGAACATGCACTATATTAAGCCCAGATTCACACGGGCTAATAACTTTCTACATAAATCTTAAGTTATTTCTGAGAGGAGCTGACTTGCCTGTTTCTCTTTCCGGTAAAGCTAAGATGCCACTAAATGTACTAAAAATGCTTTAGGAAGGCCAGCAGTATTGTGAAAAGCAGTCCAAAAGATGTCAAAACTTAACCTGACCGAAGGTTATATCCGTGGATCTCTAGCTGGTAAGTGACCCAAAGACATATACAACAGGCAGCTATATACCTAGCATCCACAAATCTGTGGCACCTTTATAGAAGGAATGAGTGGAAGAACATACTTGCCTTAGCTTATTGTGCTTAGAACAGCAGAATGTAGAAGCTGGTTTTCTATAATATGTTTTGCTTTTAGACAACCAAGAAAAATCTGGCACTTTCAGTCCTGACACATTAAAAGACATACAAGCCTGAGGAAGGTTTGTATCTCCTTTTAGAAGCTCAATAAAGCCTTTCAAAACTGAAACTGTGACCAAAGAAAGTACTTAAAAGCTACAGTAAGAGGTGATGCTTTGGCAGAGAAAATGTCAATCCAAGGATAAAGATGGACATTTCCAAAAGTAATGTGTTACCAGAGCATTTATCAGCAATGTATTGAGTAAGTCAATGTGAGAGAAATCAACACCAGACGAGTGAATTAGAAATACTATACAGTTTGCTCATGAATTTTCTCATGAAGTTTAAGCAGGTTCTACAGATTCAGCATCTGGTAATCCTGACACCAGGATTATCACAAAATATTTTTAATAAATCAATACCCACCAACACTGGATTCAATGACTGTATAGTGTGTCTTTGCTCTTTATGTTCTGGTTCAACTCCTGTTAATGTCAGTCTCCCTTAGAAAGGGCCCAGTACAGGAAGCTCAAGTATGCTTCTTTGTTCTGTAAACCTTGGAGATTGCTCCATCTTTAATTATACACAAAGTTTTGATTTCTGAGCATCTGGACTGAAGTCTCTCAGTCCTCTGAAACTTGGGACAGCTTCACATGCTGCAAAAGATCTATAGCAGCACATCTGTCTCTCTTAAAATGGACTCAATGAACATGATGTTGTCTCAAACCACAGAGCTGGCAGATATTTTGCAGCTTCTGGAATACCTCCAAGCAGATATACAACATCTGAGGAGCTTTGTATCCACATTAAATTATGAGTACTTATATTGAGTTCCTATTACTATTGTTTTGGAGTGTGTCTTTGCTTATTTATTTTCTGTTTCATTATACTATTCTTTTTCTACTTTCACACTGGACTTTTTGTATTGTTTGTGAAAGCACTTGCAGATGTCCATGTGAGATACTTTTTTGCTGACTTTAACTTCCAGTTCCATCTCAGATGGAAAGACTTATCCAGATGCAAGCATGATTTTTGGCATTGGGTAAATAAATCCTACTGGCTCTTTAATTCCTCATTCTAGCCAGTACCTTAAACAGTTACAGAAAACAAACTACAAAGTTTTGAGTCTATGTACAGATAACTACAAAACACAAAAGTAAATACTTTTCCTTTATTTTCTAAGCCACCTACTTTAAATGTATGCTGTTTATTGAGAAAAAATGTGGATTTTTTTTCAGCAAGTCCTTTTAGATGCTGAAACACAGATGAACAATTTTCAACAAAATTTTCATACAATCCCAGATAAGATCAGTTTAGGAAAAATACTGCTTTCAAATAAGATTGATTTTACAAAGATCAAATTATTTGTGCTTCACAATATAAAACATCAAAAAAACCCTCACTGAACAACTAGATCAGAGTCGTGCAAGAAAAGTAAAAATACAGTTTTGATAGAAAAGTCTAGGGTTTTTTCATTGCTACTCTTCAACTTATTTTCCTTATACTAACAGAAGCTCATATAAAATACATCCAGCTATTTTTGAATGGTGATGAATCTCTATTTGTATACCTGTTTCACAAAGCTCCCTGAATAAGTGCATTTGCAGATGGGTACATTATAAAGTATATTATTAAGTGCATATATGCATTACATACAAATATATATGTATTCTGGCTACACACACGTTCTTACAAATGAAAGGTGAAAGCTCTAATTTACAATTACCTAAGACTACAGACTCAAGCTTGTTTCAAACTAGCAGTGAGAACAGAAAGCTCAGAATTTAGAATCATTCAATAATTACTTACTTTAACCACATTATACAAATGACAATATTATATCAGTTCTTAAATAAATAACTTAATATTGTGTCAGGGGAGGTTTAGGTTAGATATTTTAAAAAGGTTCTTCACCCAGAGGGTGGTTGGGCACTGGAACAGGCTCTCCAGGGAAGTGGTCACAGCACCAAGCCTGCCAAGAGCTCAAGTGTTTGGATGATACTTTCAGACACATGGTGTGACATTTGGGGATGGTCCTGTGCAAGGCCAGGAGCTGGCCTTGGTGATCCTTGTATGTCCCTTCCAACTCAGCATATTCTGTGATCCTGTGAAATTGCCCTATAACTTTTATATTGCTATATAATTTATCATAAAATTCAGATATCTTATGTAAAACAAAAACGCTGGGTTACTTTTATCCTGTATAAAAGATCCTTCATCCATTTTTACTGTCAATTGTATTAATTGCGTACCTAAATAATATAAAGGCCAACCTTTGGCATCTGTAAACAAGAGGTTAAACTACGCACTGATCATCTGACCATAATGAGAATTGTTATGGAAATGGAAGTCAACAATTTCTTAAAACACCTAGTGTCTTTATTGCTGCACAAGTTTATATGATATTGCAAGTGGATTATTACATCTGATTTCTGACAATTTATGTCATATGGATGATCAGTGTTTTTGCTTTGGCTGTTTGGTTTTTTTTAAACTGATCTGTACCAAAGCTCCTGCGTGACCACACTGTTCACTAGAAAATACACATAAAACCTCAGAAAAACGTGAATGAGTGGGTTCTTTGATGTATAGGATGGCTTAATTATGAAAGTTTTTGCTGAAGTTGACCTTTAATATAATTTCCTAACCCATTTTATGTCATTCACTGATCTCTGAGAAATATATGTTTTCTTTCAGGCTCTCTTTTTCATTCCTCAACATGTCAATAATGGACCTTTTAGAGATCTGAAACAAAGACTTGTATTTGAGCCTTCTTTCTGTGTCAAATATCACTGAAAATACAGAGGAATTATGGTCATAAAGAGAGAAAAATAGGATATAAAGTATAAACCCTGTTTTCTCAGGAAAATCCCACTGAAACAGTTTTCAAAATCAATGCAAAATTATTGATAGCTTGTACCAATGACATTTTAAAGATGAGTTCTTACTAGTGGTCTCCTGTTTGCTTTCTTTGTTAAACTCATTAAGTCATACTCACTTGGTCCACTGATACTATCCGATCTGGCTTTTATGACTTTGCAGAACTGTTTTCTACAATTTTCTGTCCAGCTGGTTGGCTTCTCTGGACTTTTTAAGATTGTTAAGAGCTTGTCCAGATCTTTATCTAGAAGAAATGAAAAATAAGTGTTATTCTGTAATGATCATACAGTAAGAGAATAGTTTGGATTGAATGGGACCTTAAAGATCATCTACTTCCAACCCCATTGTCATGGACACTTTTGGCAGACATGACACCTTTGGAAGAAAAGACTACATAAATATCCCTTAACGTAAGAGAATGAAACTGGAGAAGGAGTCCTAAAGCTGATGACATTCTACTTTATACGAAACAGAAATACTCATCCTACGTACTGATGGGGATTTGTACTTATTTTGGCTGGGGTAATTTTCTTCATACTGGCTAGAATGGGGCTCTATCTTCAATTTGCACTGAACACAAGGCTGACAAAATAGAGATGTTTTTGTTACTGCTGAGCAGTGTTTAGACAGAGTCAATGCCTCTTCTGCTTTCATACTGCCATGCTGGCAAAGACGCTGAGGCGCATGGAAAACTGGGAGGAAGCACAGCTGGGACAGTTGCCCCCAACAGACCAAAGTGATATTTCCTACGATATGACATCATCAGTATATAAAGTGGGAGGAAGAAAGGGGAAAGGAGGGATGTTCAGAGTGATGTTGACACGATGGTAGTTGACACAGTGATATTCAGTCAAAGGCTGGACTTGATCTCTGAGGTCTTTTCCAACCTAACTGATTCTGTGATTGCATTTGTCTTCTCAAGTAACCATTACACATGATGCGGCCCCGCTCTCCTGGAGACGGTTGAAGATCTGCCTGCCCGTGGGAAGCAGTGAATTAATTTCTTGTTTTCCTTTGTTTATGTGCATGGCTTTTGCTTTCCCTATTACAGAATTGTAGAATATGCTGAGCTGGAAGGGATCCATCCGAATCATCAAGTCCAACTCTTAGCCTGCACAGGACCACACCCAAGACTTAAACCATGTGCCCAAGAGTATCATCCAAATGCCCTTTGAACTCTGTTAGACCTGGTGATGTGACCACTTCCCTGGGGAGCCTGTTCCAGTGCCTCACAGCGAAGAACTTTTTTCTACTATACAACCTAAAGCTCCCTGACACAACTTCAGCCCATTCCCTTGGGTCCTGTCACTGGTCACCACAGAGAAGAGATCAGTGCCTGCCTCTCCTCTTCCAATCACAAAGAAGTTGTAACTGCAATGAGGTCTGCCCTCACTCTCCTCTTCTCCAGGCTGAACAGACAAGTGACCTCAGATGCTCCTCATACGGCTTCCCCTCAAGGCCCTTCACCATCTTCATTGTCCTCCTTTGGACACTCTTTAACAGCTTAATGTCTTTCTTATATTGTGGCACCCAAAACTGCACACAATATGCAAGGTGAGGCCGCCCCAGTGCAGAGCAGAGCGGGACAATGCCCTCCGTCAACGGGCTGGTGATGCTGTGCCTGATGCCCCCCAGGGCACAGTTGGCCCTCCTGGCTGCCAGGGCACTACTGACTCAGATTCAACTTGACCTCAACCAGGGCCCCTGGGTCCCTTTTTGTGGCACTGTTCACCAGCTCCTCATTCCCTAGGGAGATAGCAGCACAATTTTGTAAAACATGAAATGAATCATGATAAGACAGCAACATAACTCTTCCATAGAAAATTTCTGCTTCTTTCTGTAAGCAGGTTTCCCTCAGACGCTGCTACTTTGGATGTGTATGCCTTCAGGCTGCTAGCGCATTTATCCAGTAAATTTGCCAAAAATATATTTGGCTCTCTATGCTATGAGAATTCTTATGATGGCTTTGCTGATAATCTCCTGTGTTTCCCAGCATTAGCACAAGAACTTAAACTTTGGACAACACATTAGACTAAAATTGAATTTTTGCTGTTATTGAAATGTTTCCTTGCAAGTTTTGTGTTAACTTTTAGAGAAACTTAGAATTTTAAATTGAGTTTTTTTTAGAATCTATGTGTAGCCAACATGCTCCAGCCCAGGGCCACAGGTTCCTGTTAGAGGCTGCAACAATATAATTCAGGCATTTTTTTTAACTTCTGAATGGTTGACTCTTTACCTGATCATTATTAAAACCCAGTCTTTTGGTAGAATTATTATATATGAGGTTCAAATATAATGTTTTCCATTAAATGTTCAGTTCGCTTATAAAACAAATTTGTGTGACAGTTTACCAGAAAAGACTTTTATGAAATATTTATTTTTAATGAAATGAAAAAATTTCAAAGACTGCTCCTTAATGTTACTATCTTGCTACTAAAGACACATTCTCTCTTTACAACAGGGAGATGTGCCTTCAAAATTAAAATTGCCATTGATGCCATGACAAAGGAACAGTAAGTATGCTCTCTTCTGTTCTCTCTTAGCTAGAAGTGATGTTTTTCCACTTCTATATTCTACTAAGTTAGAGGAAATTACACATACTTTACCAATTTTCTAGAATAAAATATCATAGCCTGTGGCAGTAAATTTCACAAACAGCTGACACAGAAATTTGAAAACGGAACCATAGTGACAAATGTAGAACCAGTATGTGTCATCATATATAAAAATGTTAAACTGGTTTTCAACAATATGACATCCGCACTTAAAGCCTTAAGAATTCTTTCAAGAAATGTCCTGTAACTAAAATTTCTGTCTTGGAATTCACACTGGACAATGAACGTTAGCAAGCTACCATGATGCATGATGATGAAGCACAGTGAAAATTATACCAAAGTTACAATTAAAATATGCTTTGGGAAAGTAAAGAGAAAGTAATTTCTGACCATATGCAACATTTGTTTAAAAATGTTAATATACTGGGAAGGGCTGACTATTTAAATAATTTTTCTGAAGCCAGAATAAATTTCAAGTTCAAATGTCTAGTCATTTTATAAAGTAATTTTATGCAAGATAAAATTGATCCAACTCCTACAAAATGACAACAATCAATTAGACCACCAGGCAACTTAGTTCCCAGAGTACTTGATGCTGCTTTGAAAGACCTTCTTGCCAGTTTGAGGGGAAAAATAAAGATGGTATCTGTGAGAAGGTAAATACACATGAATCTGCTTCAGCTGTGCACAATCCCTCTGCTGTGTGATCATGCAGTTCGCATCATTATAAAACGATTGTGTCTTGCACTACTACTAACATATTCACTAAGGTGATGAAAGTTCTTCATACCTTGCAAGCTCTTCTTTGTTCTGTTTCTACATTTTGGACACTATAGAAGTGAATTGTGTCATGAATGGTGAATTTTCAATAAAGCTTCTACAATTGTTTGAGCCAGTCTATGGCTATTTGAATATTTGCTGTTACTTTTACTTCTTTGTAGTGTTTCAGTTTCAAAATACTATTTTCAAATTATCCTATTCTTTTAAGATTATTAGGATATTTTCAACAGAATTACAATATTGCATATAATTTATTTTAAGCTCATCTAAAGACCTTAATAATTTATAATTAGTAAATTGTATCCCTCTCATTGGAAATTATTATACAATACATAACATTTAAAAATAAGTTTCTTATAGTAACTTATTATCATTAATAACTAATCCAAATTAATTAACCTGAAATGTCTTTGCTACTCTCAAATAACTCAAATCCTCAGTCTCTTTCAAAATAACATGCACTGATGCTTAGAACAACTTATTTAAGAAAATTTAGTGTAAAAAAGCATTTAACTCTTACAGTATTATCAGTAGGATTTCTAGTTCTTTCTCTGCCCTTTTCTGTTATTTCTCTAACGTGAATATTGAAGAAAATCTTAGAACTGCAAAGCAACACTCCTTTGTACAAGTCTAATAGTTATTGTAGTTCCCAAAGGATTGCAGTAAATCAGTTTGGCAGACAAGGATCAGAGACTACAAGCTGAGATTCAAGCAGTCATCTTACCAGAGACCAGGGTGAAACTTTAAATCCACTAAATGAAATATAACTACTAAAAAGTATTCTCCAGTAATTTCAAGAAAGCAGGATTTCATCATGGCAACTCTGCTGCTTCCTTCTGGTTTCTTGATATGACCCCTATTTTTCTTTGCACAGTTTGTCTCTCTGATATTCTTACCCTCCTGCAGGTTTTACAAACTTCAATCTTTATTTTGTGATTGCTAAAATGAGCACATGCTAGTATCTAGCAGTGTCTATGCATCCAACATTGTACTGTCTAAACATGTAACCTTTTACAATATTAATTTATGCTCCAACAGGATACGAATACAAAGGTTGCAGTATTTTCTGAAGTTTTGCTAAATATCACGGACCATTGTATTTGCCTTAAGGTTCCTCTGGGAAGGTAGTATTTAATACACAAGAATCTTAAGCAACTTGGAAGATAACCAATGCAGATAAGTACGTGTTCTGTCTGTCATCAGAACAGTGAGCAGCAAGCAGTCTACCAAAAATAGGGTATCATTTCTATATAACCAGTGGTCTTCCTTCCTCTCAGTCAAGGAAAATCCAAGACTTAGGATCCTTGGAGAGCACACAAGAATGTTTAAACTCAAATGACAGAAAACAAGCTTAAGATCCATGTAACCAAGATTCTGTAGCTGTCATGTATTTAATACGTCCACTACTTACTGTAACTGGCATTTTATTATGGACATCTGCTGCATCACATTTTCTTCCAGGTAAACCATTTTCTCCCCTTAACTTGTCATTAAATGTGGACTATCACTTCTGCTAGCAGGTCATCACAATACAAAGAAAAGAAAGAAAGGATTAAAAAAAAAAAAAGGGAGAACCCTGGGGGGTTTTTTGAATGAAAATTGGTTCCAAAAAACTCCTGATAGCAAATAAATGCCAATTCACTTTCACAATTTATAAGGCAACTATAACTTGCCCAACACTTACCACAGAGCTGGAACTCAAACAACCACACAGTCCTGGGCTATGTGCATTACTTGTTACTGAGAGTGGGCTTTCACACTACCACTAGAGGTGTTCTAGATAGACACCACCACAAAGAGAGAAGTTTTGTTTTTGTTTCTTCTCTTTTCTGGTGTCATTACATGAGTTCACTAGTTATCTTATATTAACAACTTGAATATTTATTTTTTTCTCTAAGAAATATCAGAACTGTTGAATGGGGTAAGGACAAAGTGAGGGAACAGAGGAAGGAGGGGAAAAAACTTGGTAGAAAAAAAAGAAAAAGTGAGGAAGAAAATGAGTAAGACCTTCCTTTACTGATGCTAGGGAGCTTTTAAATATGCTCATGAGTGAAAAGAAACTAATGTCAATTCAATTAATCTGCTGCACTCCTGCTTTCTTCTTCATAGGCGATTATATTTTGCCACCTCATCCCATCCTTTGTGCTAGCATTGGTTGCTCTGTTTAGCTATGTGAAAAAAAACCAAAAAACCAACCATCACATTTTCTAGATTATGAAGCTATGAAACTGCACTATAAATAAGCTACAGTATGTGTGAAATCTGAACCACCACACCATACCTGCAAGTTTAAATTTACCTTCTTCCCTAAAAGATGATGCTTTATAATTATTCAAATAATTCTTCATCTAGCTTTTGTGTCTAAAGGACATAAGAACTAGGAAAATTCATCAATGTTTCAGAAAACATCAGAAATGCAACAAGCCCTTTCTCATCTGATTATGCATTGTGTGCATAAAAGTGTTTTTCTCTGACTAAGAAACTAAGGACTGTAAATTCATGCATATCTTATTCAAAATCTAAATTGAGAGATAATGAATAACCTAGCTATATTGTATTTGACTACTACATTAAAACAAATCCACATAAGGATATATAATTTAGGAAACCCCATGTACAGTTCTCATAGACCTGTTAATTTACTACTCTTTCATATTTCATTAACTTAGTGGGCTTTAAAAGCAAAAGACAACAGGCTTATACATGAATATCAAGACAAATATAAAAAGGAGGACAATTCAAAGAAGTGCAGGTGATAAAGACATTTACATGAAATTACAAGAGATAACAAGAAAGCTAACATAGCTGATTTTTGACAAAGGAAGTTTAGAAAAAAAATTAAAAAGCAACTGCTGGTTTCAGAGAGGTATTAAAAAAAAGGTCTGAGAGCAGATTTAAAAACCAAAAACAAAGCAAACCAACACCAACACAAAAACAAACACACAAAACAAATCAAAAATACAGAAAAAGCCCCCAACAAAACCAAAACAAACATGGCAGCATGTTCCCATTTAAATTAAAAGAATAAAGCAAAGAACTCAGAGAACAGTGGCTGAGATAAATTATCAAAAAACTTATGAACATTACCACAGATTTTTGGTAGCAATTCTGGACTATATGTGTCCAGAAGAAAGGAAGATTAATAAATGCTGGGGTACCTAAGTTTAGGGAAATGCTAAGCAGTGAATGCATCATTGCAGGACGTTTATGGACACTTCTTCAGTCACACTCATTACCAACTTTCATAACTGCAGAGCTAGGAGTAGAATCAGGAAACATCTTCTATGCAAATATGAGTGAATATAAAGAGTTTAACTTTTAATAATCTACACCATAGTTAATATTACAAGTTAAAAAATAACTGGTTTTCATAGTTGCTTCCTGAATAACAAAGGAGTATATCACTCTTTGAAAACCACTAATAGTTCTTCCTCAAATTACCTTAATGAAATAATAATTGAACAATTAAAACAAAAGAAAAGTAACAGGGTATCTTGCTGCAGTGCAAACAAGTCAAAATAGTATAATTAATTTCCACATGCAAATAACGATCCACATAAATCATTTGAAGCTTCACTCTAAATTATCTTTGACAGAAGTGAATCATTGATACACTGCTATCCAATAGTTTTCAAACTCTAAGTGCTGGCTGAAAGAATTAGTGCATATTAATACACAAGCAAGCAAGTTTATTTTTCTATAAATCCTTTCCGACAGACACATATACCATATGGACAAATACCTAACATCTGCAAAACCAGGGCAGATACTTATATACAGCAAAGCACTACAGATTTTCCTCAAATACAAATATCTTTTCGGGTGAGCCTACTAACTCAAAGTGTCATTATGAAATGGAGAAATTACTCCAATATTCCAATTCAGTTACTAATTTTACCACCATAAATTACAATAGATCCATTTTTGATGCAATGAGTCAAAATATCCACTTGCCAGTGTCTGAGAGGACTGCAATAGCACAGAATAATGCCAAGAGTGTTAAAAGAGTGTTCTCTTAGATGCACCTTTCAGGCCTTGGTGCTGGGAAACACACGTTGTATCCAGTCTCACTTATCACTCTGCTTTTTCTTACAGGTTCTCCTCTCTTTTCACCCCAAACTGAACAACCAAAAAGGTGCCAGTGTTGCACGTTTAACACTGTCCTTCAAAAGAATTTAGAGAGGGAATAAAAAACTCACCCATTTCTTAAGGTTTTCTTAATAGAGAACTCAGTGTGAATAAGTCCTTTTCAGTAACAAATCTTCTTATGCTTCTTTCAGTTTTATTCATGGTTACACTACAGACAGTCCCAGACTACATGAGGTCTAGGTCTGTGGAAACGAACCTTCCTGTTCCCTGACCTCAGTTCAGCCACACTAGTTCCAAAATACTCAGTGAGCAATTTCGGCTTGCACTCAGCTTGCACCCTCCATCAGTTGAGACCCTCTTCTGCGAAACAAAGGTACTGTTATTGCAACTGTTCTTCAACTCCATCTAAAAGAAGGGTCAAACTCAGCAGTATCAGCTTTGTCATATTTGGGGGCAGATCTGTAAACCATTTTTTTTTTTTTTTTTTTTAACTCTCCCTTGGCCATCTCCAATATCTGTTGTATAGATACATTAAAAAAAAATATCTACTTAGGTTATATTTTTACACCTCACATTATAATTATATGATGGATACAACATGCATTTTCAAAGCAGAAAGAAAAGGTAAGCTTCTCTTCAGGTGTCCGTGTCACATGGGCAGTAAGAGAGGAGGCAAATAAGAGGTCAGGGCACACAGTAACTTTCAGTTACAGCTTTTTTTCAGCCAAACTGTACCTTCTTTAATAGTACAAAGAATCTTTTAGTCTTAATTATTCGTGTCATAGAAATGCCCATAAAAAGAGGACAGGAATGATATCACACAGGTTACATAATGAAACACTGCAACATTAAACCCGAACACGGACAGATTCAGGGAACTACAGGAACACTGTGCTGGACTTTGATCCTTGATAACAGATACAATGAAGCAGTCATGCATTCACAACCTCTTACCATGTATAAGTGTTTTCATAGCTGCAGAACAATTGCATAAATCCATGTGAACCCTGTCCATCTCCTTGCACTGAAGCAGAATAAAAATTTAACAAGTGTTTTTCTAACCTGTTGTATTTTCTAACCTGTTTTTAAAACTTCCAAGCAAGCTGAGTAAGTAACATACAGTAACATGAATTCTGAATATTCACAACATCAAAGAAGTTGTGTAAAGGTACTCTTCTGTCTTGTATAAATGTAACTCACAGATCTTTCATGTAATCCTATTTTAAACCTCTCTTGTGAAAGAGCACTTCTATCACTGCCATATTTTAGTATTAAAGAATACACTTCAGATATTCTCCATTTTCTACTCTTGCTCTTGATTTCTTTTTTTTCCTAAGCACTGGAATAGTGATTTATGAATTTCATTCTTTTCATTTTGGCCTATTTACTCTAATACTTTCTTTCAAAATAACTTACACATCCAGAAAGATACAGTCTGGAAAATCGTATGTTCACAACTTGATGATTTTATTTATTTTTTTTTAAAGCAAGTACTGAAATAGAACTCTTTCAATGTTCTGTTTTCCTTTTTTTTTCCCCGAAACAACAAACACAAAATATTTTGACTCTGAAACTAATTATTCTGTTCATTTTTCAGTTATATAATCTTTTATTCAGTTACCTTTAATATAAAAAGTCATTTCAAATTAAAACATTTCTTTCATATCATTATTTCAATTCCTCATCAAACACATTTGCAAACCTTTGAAACTTTATTTCAGCAAATTTACTGTTAGCCAAAGTTTTACCCAAGTTTTCCTAGCTGTTTGTCATCCAGAAAAGTGATGACTAATCTTTATTTCATTATCCCACTAGGTAATGATGAGCAAGAGGATTGCTCTGAACAAGAGAACCGAGAAATTCTGAGGGATACAACATGACATGCTTTTCAAGCCCAAGAGCAATACTACTCCCACCTTGAAAACATAATTAAAACAAACGGGCACCCACTTTACAGTTATCTGATTGTTGTCTTATGAAAACTGCCTTAGGAAGCCTGGAACACTATTAGAAAAGATACAGAAAACTCTCTTATTTTATAACTACATAGTCTTTCCTCTTATGAGAGCACAGAATCACCTTTTTTCATTTATTTCTTTTCTAGATATTTACAAAGACTGTTTTGTCTTCTACAGTTAAAGTAAAATTTCTATCACTTCTGGAAATCTATCTCTGCTAAGTAAATTCACACATAATTTCTAATAACTGTATCTTAAGGATACAGCAAACATGAACAAATACAGTGAACAATTCATTTACTAAACCATTCATCAGATTCTTTTGCATTGTCTATGCTAACTAAAACCTTAAAAAAGCTTCTCTGTGTGAACTAAACTGCTGTGACTAGGTAGTTCTTCAAAGGATTCCTCAGTCTGCTCACATTCCAAATTGATGTTCAATGTGGAAACCAACTATCCTAAACGCTGTCTATTTCACACACCACCAAGCTTTGTAAACACACGGATGTGAATCACGAAAATAGTGTACAAAAAAATCTGTAGCTTAACCATACTGTCATGCTTCAGTTACTAGAGAGATGATATAAATGTACCTTATGAGTCACCCACCTGAGACAAGCCAAAAGGTTAATCTTTAAGTTTGCATAAGAATTAGATTACTAAACAGAGCTTTGCAGATTGACAGTTGCACAAAGCCAGACAAGCAAAACCAAACCAACTTATTTAGCTACAAATGCAGCCAACAATAAAATATCCTTAAATACTTAATGATTATAATCGATGGGATGGGGGGGATGAGGGGCAGAAGGGGCAAGGAGGAAGGAAAAAGAAATTTTAAAATTGACAGAGATGCCTCTGTGACATCTACACTGCTTGCATACTTTATATGTACCTTGTCTGAATTCAGCTTTCCTAGGAATTTCTGCAAGATAGCACTTTGGCAAAGGGAATGATGAAAACATTGGCCAAGGATATGGATCACTGCCCTAGAAACAGGACCAGAAATAAATTAATTTAGGAGAAGAATTAATAGCTTTTGTGCAATTAACACATAAATGTACAGTCCCTAGAATTACTGCCTGTGCACCAAAATTATGCTTGATACTATAGTTTGCAATAAGATGTGCCATAACTAAAAAAAAAAAAAGGATGCAAAATCCAAAAGTACTCAATCCAGAGTTTTTTATGGTATATACCACTCACAGTTTTGATTTTACAGTTCGTTATTTCAATCACAAAGAAATTTGCAAGTTTTATAAAAATTTAAAAAAAAAAAAAACAAACCACAAAACCGTAGTTCCAATTTCATACATTGATCTTGGTGTTTTTGTTGTGCTGAAAGTAACTTGCATTTCATCTTTAGGAGACTGATAGCCAGTGAGAACTAGAATATTTAAAGGATTTGCTTAACAAACACTCTCTTGTTAGAACATTGATGAAAATTTCACATATTAGATACTGCATATGAAAACCCAAGCATCAAAACACTATCAAATAAAAGGAAGACAAATGGAAAGCTAATAAAGAAAACACATAAATGAAAAAGTAAAAACATACAAATTGTACTCACTTAATAGTAACATTAAGATGGAGTAAAATAAACTTGTCATCTGAATGCAGTATGTCCTAGGTACATGCATCGCCAGATAGTGGGAACAGTGCATTTTTTCAGTGTATCAATTATTTAAAATGTTAACACTTTATAAAACTAAAGATAGTCTGGTATTTCTTAATGTTAAATAATTTTTTGCATGCTGAATTATCAGCAAAAATGTTCCAATAATGAAGTCAGGAGTTAAGGAAAGAGAAAGTGCTAAACTTTAGATTCTAACCTTATCTAGTGCTCGCAAAGGCAAAATCCTTTCTTGTGGTCCTCCAATCAGGTTTATCCTTACAAGAATGTGGTTTCTCTCCACTGATAGACCATCGATTATAAAAACTCTGTGGGGAAAAAAATCCAAACAAAACCAAGAGAAACATAAAAAACTCCAAAATTAGAATGTGATTTACTGGCCATTTAATTCAAAAAATTTTAATAAGCAAGAATACTTTGAGAAACACACTATAGTTAAAACACAACCTGGAATACACATAGACAAAAGGAAATAAACAGAAACATGAAGTATTTTGAGATGTCTTTGAGCATTAGTCTAACTTTGTATTCCTTAAGTACTACTGATTAGAAACATTTAGGCAATTACTGGACAAAAAAGAGTAGAAAATTTCACAAGCTTTGTTATGTCCATGTGCTCAGTAATTAGGGTAGAGACAATTAATGGACCATCAAAATTTGTTCCTTCTTTGGCTTACCAGTATACTTCTGCTGTCACAAATAAACAGAGATGTTCATAACTTAAAACACAGCTTCCTTGCTGTCTGAAGTCACCGAGCAGCCCAAGATAGAAAATTTTTTAAAAGCAATAAAATTCAGTTTTTATACACCAGGTTTCTAAATAGAACTTTTTCCTCAGTAGGAAAATAGTAGGTTTCATCCTCAAATGGTATAATAACTATCATCTGCATCTGCTGAAATTTCACCCATACTGTTTGATATACATACTGTAACAGTCACATACAACAAACAGCAGGAGGAAAATTCTTTAAACAGCATGCTGTGAGAAAGGAAAACAAGTCTGTATCTAAATGACTGACCACTTCTGTCCCAAAAATACACTTTTCATTTTGAAAGGATGCACTGCATAATTTTATTTAAAAGACAGCAATCGAAAGTCACACAAGTTGGAGAATAATTTGCAAATAAATAAAAAAGTCAAAACCAACCAACAACAACAAAACCCAAAGTACTGATGATGCCTTTAATTCATAAACCTTAAAACAACAAATGCATAATATTAAAAAACTATGCAGAAGTAGAAGGCATATTTACATCTCCAAGCGATGCACATTTTTGTTTAAAAAACAACTCAAGATTAATACAAATAAAAAGTAGAAAAATATTTGCTTTTCTATTTCTTATACTTTTGGGGTGGACATGGGAGAAAGAGAAGATCAGACCATTGCACCTTTTCATAGTTTAAGATTACGAACAAACTTTCACAAGGAAACTTGTGCACATTGGAAGCCAACTTAAGTTTAAAGTCACTAAGGCATTCATTCAGGAGAAGTATTTGATAGTTAAAATAACATTTACATCAGTCACTTCTTACCCTGGTCCTTCTGAAGTTTCTGTGACATTTTCCTCCTGAGCAGTTAGTAAAACTTGTGACACTTCATACTGAGTCTCCAAGAGTAAAAGGGTATTGAGCTCACAGCACAGCACATTTAACAACCTACAGAAGGACACATTGAAACAATAGCACATCAGTCAGGAATCCAGTATTGCACGGTAAGACAAAGGTTAACATGTTTATGAGATCTCAAAATAGAAAGGGAGGGGGGAAAAAAAACAAACAACAAAAACCCCAATGTGAAGTATCTGAAAAATACCTAGACAGAACTAGGTCCGGAATAGTCTTTTATACCCTTTTTAGCCACTCGAGTGGCATGGTCTTAAGCAAACAGGGAATGGCTCCCACCAGATTTTTTGTGAGCATTGAAGGACCAGAGAAAATACCCACTTGTCCGCTCCATCTGCTTTTGATTTTATATCAGAGAGTAACAAAAGTGATGTGAATTTTATAAGACATTCCATGTGAAATGCAAGGAAATTGTATAATAATAGGCTCATAAGGCAACTTAGAATCATGTTGTCTGAAGAGGAAGGAAGGCAGAAAGATAAAAAAAATATCTATTGTTCAGAAATTTAACACAGTTCAAAAGCAATAAAAGATTTAACATGTAACAAAACAAAAAAATTTGCTGTGTTTGTTTTTTTTTTTCCAGAGAAACACAAAACAATGGTAAATGAAATTAATAATCACAAGTGCTCAAGACAGTACATTTTATAGAATTCTGTTTGACAAATTCAGGGCAAATTAATGGTGAAGATACTCCAATATATTTTCATATAAATCTGATGTAGAGCAATCCAACTCATGTTACTTTTTTTAACTACTCCATTCACTCTAAGACCACAACAGAATAACATCATTGCAGGCCTCCTGTTCAAGGAAAATACTATGACTAAACATTCTTTTTACTGTTTTTATTTCTGTTTTATCACAGTCATAAACCCCAACAAATTAAGTCTGATCAGCATTATATTTTGCATTCACATAAGACTTGATATGATCTAGAAAATACATACTATTTTAAATTTGTAGTCTCTTAGTCAATGCTTATTTTCTGCCCTGTAATTCTCAATATTCTTCTGACAATAGCCATTCTCTCAATAATTTAATTCCTGCAAATTCACGCAATTGTGGCCAAGGATTAAAGTCAATATAATAATATGTCTTTCTCTTTTTATTCTGTTGTTTTTTAATACCTGACCTGTTCAGTTTCAGTCCTCTTCAGGTTTTATTTATTTTACATTAACTATTTTGTGACATCAATTTGTTTCCAGTAGTTTTCTAAATCACAGAAGAAGAAATGACAACTCAATTTTTATTACTATTATATAGAGGAAAAAAATCCAGAAAATAGCACTGAAACCATTATGAAGATGAATAATTCCTTCTCTTAAGTATAATAAATGACAAAGATGTGTTTCTAGCAGTTAAAAATCACTTGGGAGAAGAATGCTTTATAATATCTCCTCTGGTAGGCGAAGCAGAGAGAAAAACACCAAAACCAACCAACCATAAACAAGTAAAATTAGGTAGATGGGATAGTGGTAGGATAAATGACAAAATATACAAGATCTAACATCAGCAGCTGCTGCTGAGGCATTCAAATTAAATTTTTACCCATATGAGAAATCCATTTCCAAATACTATCACTGAAGTACAAATATTTGGTTAAAGGTAATATTGCATGACTTTACCTTCCAAAGTCATGAATGTATAGACTAAAGTTTGCAACTTAAAAAAGAAGTCACATTGTAGGCATATTTGTAACCATGCTTGAATATGGCTGTGGAGTTTTTCTTTTTTATTTGTTTTTAATTGCATCAGACTCCCCATCTCAATATCCCACTTCTGAAGGGTACATGCTTTTGAAAATGTATAAAACCCTTGCAGATAGAATTAAAAAAAAAAAAATAAAATTCAGAGCATATATTTTTAAGATATATTTTAAAATTCTGTTTGGAAAGCAGAAGACAGAATTCCCAAGGTGAATACTGCTAAAAATTGGAAGATGGGCTTCGGTGCAAGGTCTTGTACTTTGGAAGGACCCCATGCAACAGTAGAGGCTGGGGACTGATCAGTTAGAAAGCAGCTTTGCAGACAATGACCTGGGGGATCCTGCTGGATAATACATTGAACATGAGCCAGCAACAGCAACATGAGCCCTTGAAGGCCAATGGCATCCTGGGCTATGTAACAAAGAGTGCTGCCAAAAGGTCATGTGAGGGAGGTGACCCTGCACCTCTACTGATACTGGCAAGATCACACCTGGAGTGCTGGGCCCAATTCTGGACTCCCCAGCAAAAGCATGACATTGATGCAATGGAGCAGGTCCAGCAAAAGGCCAAGAAGATGATTAAGGGCTTGAGCCATCTGACACAGGGAAAGAAGTTGAGAGAACTGTGACTGCTCAGTCTGGAGAAGAGGATCCTCAGGGGAGATCCTGTCAGTGGGTATAAATATCTGACAGGAAGGTTTGAAAATGGAGTCAGACTTCTCAGTGAGAGCCAGTGAAAGGACTACACGCAGTGGGCATGAAGTGAAAGACAGGAAACTCCATTTTAACATACTGTGATGGTGGTGAAACAGAGGAACAAAATGCCCAGAGATGCTGCAGGCATGGCAATATTCTAAACCAGACTGGACAGAGCCCTGAGTAATGCTCTCTATTTGAACTCACTTTGAGCAGTGCAGTTGTACTACATAATCTTCCATCTCCCTTTCAATCCTGAATATGTAATTCTGTGAACACTACAAGATACACCATATTCCCAGAATAAATTGCACTGTGGATGAAATATAAGGTTATCTGAAGGCAGTCTTTTATAGACCTGTAATTTTAAGGAAATTCAGAATTAAATACATATCATAATTGCAAAAATATGGTAGCAATAACTAATTCTGTTCTGAATTTTGCATTTCCTGCCCCATCTCTGTCTTTCTTGGAAGGTTCCCTGAATTCTACCCCTTCAACTACAATTTCACAACTAATACTTCACTGTAGAAACCCCTAATCCAAAAGAAGGCATTCTAACTAGTACCTGTGTACATCCACAAACTTACTATGTCCTCAATTTTATTAGGAGAATCATAATGACTGCTTTAATTACAAAAGAACTGAAGGTCCTTCATGGGATATAAACTAGGTAGTATATAAACCTTGCTAATTTTTATGTTGCCTCTTTAAATTTTTTCACCTGAAAATAATATAATTAAACTGCCCATGATTTTCTCTGAGTTGCTACAAACACAGATTATGAGGATAGTTTATTACCAAGCTTGTCAGTAATTTTTCTATGAATTCCTTTAAAGAACCCAGAAAATAAGATGTTCTCTGTACTCCCATTTTCTCAGTTGTCTTTTTTTCTCTAATGTCAAATCACACATGTCTCTCAAATACCACCTTTATTATGACAAACCCAATTCTACTTTTTCTGTAGTTCCCACTACATTCCCATACATTTTTCTTCCTTACTTTCATAACTCATGTTCTTTCCAAAGCCAATCTGATGCTCTGTTCTCACTTCAAGGATATCTGCAAATGCTCAGCTGGAGGTGAAAGATGCAAGATACTGTTCTTGAATACAACAGTTGTAAAAGTCTGTGGTGGGTTGACAACAGTCAGCAACTAAGCATCCAGCCAGCTGGTCACTCCCCACCTTCCACAAGCAGACCAGTGACTAGACGGCCTCCGAGCAATGGCTGCCTTCAAAACCAATGCCCCAACCCCCCTAGTTTTTATTAGTGAGTGGGACGTAGTATGGTACAGAACATCTGTCTGGTCAGCTCAGGTCAGCTGTCGCAGCTGTGTTCATTCCCAGCCTCTTGCACACCCCTAGCCTACTTGCTGGGGACTGGGATAAAAAAAATGAAAGCCCTGTTGATGAGCAGTTGCTTGCACAGCAGCAGTGGAAACACCAGTGTGCTATCAGTACTGTTTTAGTCACAAATTCAAAACAGCACCCATGTGGAGTGCTATTAACAAAATTAACTCAGTCCCAACCAATACACAGTCCAGCAAAAGAAGATAAAATTTTATGCTATAAGCCACAGTCCATGCACCATACAACAAAAAGAAACTAGCACATCCAAAGTAAACTATACTACAATTTCTGTAATCTATGTGTTCACACAGCATGCAATGACTAAGTAAATATGAAATGCTTATGTTTATGTACAAGGTGTTCCAGTGATGTGATCCTGAAATGGAACACTAAACCAGTCCTTAAAGAAAGGTTTTCTTTGGGCTTTCAGTTACTGCTTTCTGTAGATAGAGGCATAGACGATTCAGGCCAGTGCAAAATATACAGCATGACATTTGTAGAGAGCTCAGCTGTGGGACATGGTAAATCTTGTTTTTCTCTTGCAGTAAGAAATATTAAAAACTTAAGTGGAATATAAGAAGGACAATGAGCCTGAGCTTCAATGAGAACATGGACCCAAACAGTGAGTGGCAATTACTATCAAGTGCTAGAGCAGTAGAGAAAGGGAAAGGCTAGCAAAAAAAACCCCAAAGGCGGCAAAACTCACCTAGTCAGCGTTGGAACACAACAGGCCTTTGAACATTGAGCAAAAGGCATTAGTAATGAGCAAAGAGAAGATGCCTCTGCACTTGGTCTTGCTAAGGGACCAAGGCTTCCAATTGTTCAAGTAAAGGCAATGTGTTGTTTTGAAAAAAATATGAGATCTTCTGGATATAGAAGTTACAACTCTGATGCCTGGGGCACTGGAAGCTACTACCACAGGGTAGTCATGTTTCCCCCAGTAAGAAAACTCAGGGATTGATGTATTCCTTACAATGTTTTCCACATGAAAAAATCTCCAAAAGAGCACCTACACCACTTTAGCTTCCCAATGTACCTACAAATCACATATAATGTGATCGCCAATGGTAACAGTTTCCCTGGCTAAACAAAAATGCCTTTCATGAGCAACATTGGACAACCTAGAGGACTCAAAAGTAAAGTGTTTTAATTTCCTTCAGCGAAGTACAGAAACAGAATCTGATCTTTCTACTTTATTAATAATTACTTTAAATTAATAAACCTAACGAACTACTATTAACACATCAACTAACAAAAAATTAACTGTATAACTACATGGTCACAGATGATGTGGAAGCATGCCTACATAATCATGTTGCAAATCCCCATCACTAATAATCACTACTCTGTCCTCTTACTTTCAGATTATGCTACTCAGAATGCTTTTTAGTAAAGAGAGAAGGAAAGAGATACTAAATCTAAACAGCATGTTGACCTGAGGAAAAAAGATGATCAGGACTTGTGTCTTCTACCTTTAGAAAACAAAATAATAAATGTTCTCCCATTGTGTTCCAATCATTAAAATCACACCTTCTCTTAATTAGCAATACACATAATGGAAGTACAACTAAGGGAACAACTTGTTTCTTATATTGAAGCTACCTCATTATTAAAATTCAATTACATGTAAGGCAGAAAGTTTACAATGCTGTTGAAAAAAAGAATGGAAAAGAACACAGGGGTGTTTGCTATCTATATTTCTTAAATCTACAAAGTTATCTTTTGCTTATCACATGCTTTTTCACTTCCCAGTTCCTGTAGGATTTAATTCATTCATCTGGATTTCACTGGAGTGTGTTAGGTGATATTTCGACTAATATATACTCCTTTGAGGCAACTTTCAAGAGGCTGATTGATTTTGATGTCAGCATAATATAAGCCATTTACATTTTCTTTCCTAAATCATTCTATAGTTTTGTAGGGCAACAGAAATAGATAAAATGCATTTTTATCATCTTCTGCACCCGTTTCAGTAAGGAAGAAAAGTAGCATTATAAATAAAAAAAACATATTCACCCTGATATTTTACATGACAAAAAAAATGTGACTTAACTATCTCAAAATATTTATTATACAAACCTGAAAATAACAAGCCAGTATGCTTTTCCTATTTGTAATAAACTGTAGGTCTACAATCCTGGGGCTGATATTGATGAACATACGACTTACACTAATATTTACTATTTTCTATAGTTGCACAGAAACATAAATGCATTTAGATTATTCACACAGACGTGTTTTTCAGCCTTACCTTACAGAAACATAAAATAAATCTATTTTTTATTGCAGTTCAAATTATGATTCTATAAAATAGGTTATCTTCAGATATCTCTAATGCTAGGCAAGCATATTTTGTCTTTAAAATTAAACAGTCACAATTTGCATATCTGAAAAAAAAAAAAAAGGATTTACCCTCAGAGTCTTTCAGGTATGTCCCTGAAGCAAGCCAAATTGTTGAACAGAGGGCAATCCTTGTTGCATGATGCCCACTAGCAGGAGGCATCTCAGTGAGCAAGTGTGAGGCTAACAAAGATTCTTCCAATTCAGAATGTACATACAGGAGATCTTTTGATCTCACAATATTCAGCAGTTTTATTGATTTATGGTTTAAAAAAATATGAAAAACATAAATTTGATAGTGACATATGTATGTACATAAGACAGCCAAAGAAAGAATGGGTCTACTTTGCCTCTTTAAAATATTCAGAGGCCTATTATTGTCATAGTATCATATATTCACAGAAGAAAAAAGAAGAAAAAATAATTTCTAGGAACCGTATACATTATAAAAGTACTCTGTTAAAAACAAAGGAAATGTTTACAAAGCTGTAGACCAACTTTGATCCCATCTCACTGCCCACAGTCTACACATATTCCCCCCAACACTGTTTCTCCTTCTATTTTTTATTCAAGCCAACACTAATGGAGTACCTCTGAATTTATTTTGGAGTATTGATATTTTTAAAGCGAGGATGTTGATTCTCAAAGTACAAATTTGTTACTCGGCCACTCTTTAATCCAGCCAACAACATGGTGTCACTAACATTCACAGAAAACTCATTTTCTGAATACAGAGAACAGCAATATGCAAATACCTGAATAATACTTTAGGCAGAAACTTCAAAAATGTATATTTTATGCATATATTTTCTTCACAAGCTGTAAAAACTCAAAATTCATGGATGCATTCACTGTACTGAAATACTAGGTAAGTTGGCTTGATGACAAATAAAATCACCAATCTGAAAGAAAAATTATGTTACTGTTCTTTTCTTAATTCCTTTGTTAATATAAGTTACAGATCTTCAAAGAGCTTGGAAGATCCTTGAAAAGGAGGTGGTTAAGATTTCCCATGTCACATGTTAAGAAAATTCTTATTTCTCACATGCAATACCTTTCAAGATCAGATCGATGGGTACACTAGAATCAATGAAATAAAGCCAATCATTAAATTAAAAAAATTCTCTCTGTTTAGTATGTTAAAAATTCAGTTTAATCACTGATGTAATTTTCCTTTCTCTAGGATTTGTGCTCTGATAGCAATTTAAGTTCAGAAACTTCTAAAACAGGACCACTGAGAATTTTTGCATTAGTTCCTGTGCATCCAGATTTTCAGCCTGCACAAAAAAGACTGGCTGAGACAGCCTCAGTATTCTTTTATGAACCAATACTGGCTGATTGAGAGACTTTTCTAAGTGTAAATCTGCTTTGAAGTTGAAAGGTGAACTGACAGTTTGAAAATCTTTCTATACACAAATTAAGAACTGTTTACATAGCTTCACTTTTCTCTTCCTATCTCCAACTGCTTGCCTAAAGTTTCCTTTTAATTAATATTTTTTTTTTTTTTTTTACAAATAATCTTAAAAGGACCTTCAAATTCATAAATCTTATCTCAGAAACACCCAATAGCTGCAACTAAAGGAATACCAGAACAACATCTGTGAAACTACTAAACAATCATCCAAGGCCAAGATGCTTCCTAGAACTTAAAAAAATACCCTCAACATAGATTTGAACTAAGCTATAGGTTGTTGTGGAACTGAATACTCTACCTTGATCACACAGGCCCTAGTTTGTATGAATGAACAGCATTCTTTAAAGACAGAGATCTAGCTTCCCCATGTTCTCCCTTTGAAAATGCAATATTAAAACTACAAACATCTTTAAATACACCTGTGTATTCTGGATTAAACAAACTGTGGAAATACATATATATTTTAATCTTTATATGTAATTACACAACCAACAATCAAAATCATTTTAAGTCACTAAAGCTCAGTATACACATGAAGAAAAATGTAGTTTTAAATCACAGAAGTTGTTTAACATGCAAGTTAACCCTAAATCTGCAACTATTTTGAACAAGAAAAGCAGGACCTTAAAATATAACCTGTAAGGTAAACAGATATGAAGTTTAGCACTCAGCTCTGGGTGAGGCACATGTAAAAATATAAAGTATACGCCTGTGTAGATCTCTGAACAACTGAAAAAATGTGTGTTTGGTTGTACTGTTGGTAGTAAGTCTATCGGAAATGTTTCTAGACAAATATTTCACAAAACAGTTCTGTTTTTCAATGATACAGTTATCACAAACGCCTAAGTTTTTTATTTCTACATAGCAGCAAAGAGAAACAAATATTTTGCTCTTTCTAATTTCTAAATTTTCAAATTGTTAGGCATCTGATATTACTTGATCTAACTGCTGCTGAACTTGGTATTCTTGATGGAATTTGGTCAAGGAGCAAATTACAAAAGGCAAGGTTCATTTTACAGAACATGGATGTCTGCAGTCAGTAGCACTCACGGGAAAGATCACAGAACTGTAAAATGAACTGTATATCTCTCGTGTTCAGATAACATAGCTAGGGTTTGTTGCAAGTCTAAATACTGCAAATCCTGAGTTGGAAGGGACCCACAAGAATCATTAAGTCCAGCTCCTGGTCCTGCACTGGACAACCCCAACAATCACACCATCTGCCTGAGAGCATTGTCCAAATGCCCCTTGAACTCTGTCAGGCTTGGTGCTGCTCAACAACCTTTTGTGTTAAACTGTAAATCATCTCACTTTCTCTTAATCCTAATCAAATCAATGGAAGTTCTGTCAAGCTCTTTATGCAATCAGTCTAATCCTAAATGAAGAACAATATTTTATTTTTCAAATTTCATCCCAGGACTTCTCATTCCTCTATAAACTAGTTATTTCCTCCAAAACAGCATTTATAACTTCTGATTCATATGGCAAAATTATTTATCAGCCAACACTAAGCTCTGCCATTGTTCATCTCCTCCATGCTCATCCTTATCAGCAAATTACACTGTATCTTATGGACATCCATACATACTATGAAATAATTTTACTGTGATATCAAAGTACAAATACAGCTGCAGAAAGCTAATGTTGAAGGACTTAATCAACTGGGCTGTATCTTGCTCAAGCAAGGTTATCAAAGTTTTCCATACTATGAAGTACAATCCAACATGATCTTTTATTTCAGTTGCACAAAATAGATTGCTGAAAACGTGAATTCAAGGATTTATATATTCATCTTTGGAAAACAGAATAAAAATGCAGAAATTAATTTCAAAGTTGAAACATTATAAAGCACTTAAAACATGAGCATGACAGTGTGAGAATATTTTTAAGTGCACCTTCAGGTTCTAGAAATATTTGGGATCAAATGGTACTCTCCTCAAAATAAATTTTGATGAAATTTGTGACAATTATGCCAACACTTAAAAAAATCATTTTAAGTACAGGGATACTACATAGACCAAACTGATATAAAAATAGCAATTTGTTTATTTTAGTATTTTGGTATGATTTTTGTTTCATGCACTACAGTGGATGTACAACACTTTTTTTATAATCAAGTAGGCAACATAACATGCAATTTCTATTGCTGCTTCTCATATTACAATATATAGATTTAAGATAATAAGATTAGATCCATCAGTGTTCTCATTTTCCAGGTTATTTTTCATTTAATCTTATGCTAAAAAAGGGGGGAATTTCACCTTCATACATAATAAAATCCAAATAATACTATCTTGTCAGAAGTAAAACATCCAAGCATGTTATACCCTATTCAGCTAATGTGACCAGAGAATAAAAAAACATTCCTCTTACCTCAGACCAAATATATGGGATTGTTCATAACTGAATAAGGAATGAATTTTAGCTTCTGAATTTAAAATTATAAGCCTGTCAATTATATCCTGCCAAAGGAAGAGAAAGGTAAAAAAAAACATGCATGATTTTATATTTTATGCATACAATAGTTTCATAGAGATGTTTATTATTAAATGAAAACCATTATTAAAACACTTATTGAAATTATTTCTATAACAAGAGCTGTTTTCCACTCAAAAGTTAATGACAAAAAGAAAACACACAGGACATTAGGAAAAAATAAATCTGCTAAAAATATAATTCAGTAAGCATACAAAAAGATCCTGCATATCAGGTGTCCTAGTTCTTCTTCAGTATTAAACCACAACAAAAATGTTAAACTGGTTTTTGTATGTTTGAAACGAGTACATATCTATTTCAATGAAAAGAACAGCAAATCCCCTTTCTAACACTGGTTAGTGCTACATGCTGCAAGACACAGCAATTTATTCTCAGTGCAGCAAGGCTTGGCTCAAATGTCAAAGCTTACACCCTTTATCCTAGAGCATCTCATGTAATAGTGACCTGTGGCAGCTTCCCACTTCTTTCACAAATCCCAGCTAATTATCTTCCCCTCTGGTTCACTGCATATCCAAACTGCTTCTGAAGGAATAATGTCATTAAAAGACTAAGAAATGCATGAAAACATTCACTGATGTTATCATCTCAGAGACTGATTACTGTGCTATGGTCAGAAGACAAACTACATGACCCTTATGAGTTTTATTTACTCTGGATCAAATCTAAACTTTTACTTTCTCCATGTTTAAGTACAATTTCAGAGACAGCAGAGGGAGTTATTACTCAACTAATTATATCAATGAGTCATTTCAATATATTATGAGAGAAGTGCTAAGATCCATACTTCCATGAAATCAACTAAAGTTCTGGTTTTCACAGAGAAAATAGTGAAAATCACAAGTAAAACTCAGAATAGTAGAAAAGAAGTCTAGAACTTGTCACAGTAAACAGTCTTCATAAAATACATTCTAACCTAAAACATGGTGAAAGCGTATTTTTCCTATTAAATTTTTTGGCACAGTGAGGAAGACAGGTTTTTCCACACAGTATGTTCACAATAAAATTCACAAGCAAACAATTCAACTTAGACCTCCAGGCTGTTCATAAAATTGGTAATGCAATCAATGGATTTGTTTAGGGTTTAAGATTTTTTTAGGTATTTGCACATACAACGATTTAAAAGCTCATGGATATTTCTCTGGCAACAACCTCCTTCTCTCCTTGTTACATCAAAGATTGTAGCCTGCAAAAGAGTAGAAAGAGCAGGCACACTGAGGGACTACTAACAAGCTCTGATTTGAGATTTCAGGCAGAAAGATAAACAAGGTCTTACACACTGTCCCATCAGAAAAATGTGCAGATAGGTCTGCACTGCTCAGCCACAGAGCATAGCTTAAATATTACACATCAGATGTCATCTACTTTGAATACCTAAGATAAACCATTCTATATACAAGATTCTCCATAATCAGTGGGGAAAAAAATCACCTGTTTTAATATGTCTTTCAAAACTACAGATCTGGAGGGTACTTTCCAAGCTAGATTCCCTTAAACTCATATAAGTAGAAACCCTCAAAGGAAGACTGGAGACAGGTAGAAGGACCCTGATTTATGTGCTCCATTTTCTAAAATATCTTTTCATGCCAAACGCAGTAGAGAGAGATCTTGCATGTATTGGGAAAAATTTTCATAACGGCACAAAATAAAAATCTGATTAGTCAACAGTTAAAAGTAATAAAAGACTAGCTAATGATATGTTCAGTCAATGATGCTGTTAGTCAGACAAAAACACAAAGGAGGAACAAATGTTTAAATCCTGTGTATTTAAGAAATAAAGGGCAAAC
>JAWMRC010000110.1:64228218-64257447 GCA_035584755.1 Thripadectes ignobilis | reverse complement strand
ATAGAGGGGGTAGAATACATAGGTTTGATCACCCCACACACAGTGATAACTGGTCCCACCTGCTGAACTAGGACAAATACTAATTTTGTTTCACACCTAGAAGGACTGAATCATTTATATATTGCTCCAAATGTCCTTCAACAAGAAATTTATATAGAAAAAAATAAATACATAAGCAATCTATTCAACCACATCTACAAAAGACTAAAAAACTGTGTAGTGCTCAAAATTACCTATACTACCTTTATGAAAGTTGCCAGGCACAGCACTGCTGAAGACAATGCTGTTCTACAATGTCTACAATATTGAAATGAAAACATATATCAAAAGTATGAATAAAGTGTTTCTCAACAGGTTCCATTTTCTTCAACCCTCCCCTTACCTTTTTTATTTTTCAGCTGTATTGGAAAGAGATTCTGGCCTTGCTTATAGATCAACAATCTTCCTAGGAGGCACAGTGAATGAACAAAATAGATGTATTGTAATTCCGGTCCAGTGTAAGAAAAATTCTGCTTATCACCTTTAACAATAAAGTAAAAAAATTAGAACTTTACTTTTAGTGTGCTTTACAGTATCCAGCTACTACCTGCAATGCAGGTGGGTCATTTTGTATATAGAGAAAGTTTAAGTAACTAACCACTGCGCATAGTATTTTCTCAAAAGGCAGCCATACAACATTTTGGGAAGGAAAAGAACAGATAGACTGTCTTCCTCTAGAGGTAGTATGCTCAAAGACCTAATGAATGTGGATGTATTTGCATATAATGCAAGACATACAAAGATACTCACTACAGTCCTGCTGCGAGAAGCCACTGAGTTTGGAATTTTTATTAACTGCTGCCTTGCAAAATTCAAAATAATCAAGACATTGCTGGACAGCTGCAATAATCTGTGGAATAAAGCACAAAGTAACAAAATATCTGACATTTTGCAATAAACTGATTCTCTCTTTATGCAAGTACTGTCTTTTAACACAAAAAGTTAAATACTCACCTCAACAACCTCATATTTCAGTGCTTTGTATGTATTAACCAACATGAGGCAAAATTTTACAGGGCTATTAAAATGCATTACCATTATTATTACATTATCACATGACCAGCTCTGTAAGCATTAAGACAATCTATGAAAGAGAGTACAGAAACATGCAAGTTCTTTGAGAAGCTTTGAGAAGTCAACAGCAATCTGTGATAGCCGTATTGTCACTACTATGGAAGATTTTAATTTTCCACATGAGAAAAACTTTGTCTTGAATACATTTGCTAAACTAAGTTTGGCTGTGATATACTGCTCTTTACAGAAGTGGTGTATCACTATTATAACACTATAATCTAATCAAGGTATATAAAAGTTCAAAACTTATAAGCATGGACTAAGCAAAGAAACACAAAGCATATTGTTCTGGTTTCAGCTGTGATTAAGTTCATTTTTTCTGTTTTCTTATGATCTGAGAAGAACACTTAGATTTATTACAGTTTGGAGCTCCTAAGATTTATTCAAAAGTGTAAGTAAAATATACAGATCTACAAAATAAAAAAAAAAAAAACAACAACCAAAATTGGATGTTTACCCTGTGCTAATCAATTAGAGCAGACTACATTGTTCATGGACTTTCTATTATAAACTCTTTGTTGAATGGAACATGCTTTATTCTCTGCTCTGTTCTATGCACACAGATAAACAAGAAAAAGCTCTTTTATAGTTGCCTGTATCTTTTTCTCCCATCCTAAGGTTTTATCAGTCTCATATGTTTTACATTATATTTGTATCACAGGATTTTACAAAACATAGCTAAAGTGCAGGCTATATGAATGGATCTCGCATCTATATTTGTCCTATTGAAAAAAAAATGTAATTTCCATCCCAGAGATCTGACCACACAAAATATTTGACTGGATTAACATCTATATTACTGAATATATTTTCCCAGTTTGATTTATCTTGCTGACACTTTGAATCCTTAATGTTTTACATCACAACTCAACACAATTGTGGGTTTTCATCTCTTTCTATTAAAAATCCAAATTGAGCATAGAGTATTTATGATATTTTTTCATGTGCCATTTGACATTTTTATGCATTTCGGAAATAATTCTAAATATGAAAGCAACATAAGAAATTAATAAATAATCCTATTTAAACACCTGCTATAAAATATCCAATTTTCCCCTTACTCGGAGCTGGTCACACACCCATTTTTGTATTTTCAATAGTTTACTTAAGCAAAGAGAAATTTTTTAGAAAAAATAAAATCCAAAAGTCTTATCTAGCTGAACATGTTATAGCTCTGACAAGAAAAAAAGAAAAAAAAAAAATTGTTCAAACCACAGTGTGTAAAAGAAACAGTTGCAAGCAAATTTGCCTTGCTAAATCATAGGATAACAGAATGGCTAGGCTCGAAGGGGCCTGAAAGATCATCTAGTTTCAAACCATGCCATTCAGCAGGCACACTGTTCACAAGACCAGATAGCTCAAAGCCCCATCCAACTCAACCTTGAACACTGCTAGAGATGGGACATCCACAGTTTCTCTGATCAACCTATTCCAGTGCCTCATCACCCTCACAGCTCTTCCTAATTTCTAATTTAAATCTACCTTCTTTCAGTTTGAAGCCGTTACCCATTGTTCTATCAATTATTTTTTTAATATATGTAGAATACATAATCAATAAAGTATATTAATAGAAGTACTTACCAAGGATTTATATTTCTTTTCCAAAAGCCTAAGTACCACTCTTCTGCTGTAATATGCATGCTTAAATGACAAAGAAGACATAATGTCAACTGCAAACATATTAGTTAAAACCCAAAACATAAGTAGACACTTTTATCTCTGATTCTCTTCTATTAGGGATCCTGTGCACATTACATATTCAATATATTGAACCCCAGTTCATGTAACCCTACTCAACTGAACTTTTACACTGCAGTACATTTAAGATGAAAAAAAATTACATCACTAGAAAAAAGCATAGCAGAATATTCAATACAACAGAATATCAGTAACTACACTGAAATGCTGAACTACATGTTTTGACATTGACATGTAAATCGTAAATTGTAAGTTCATACATGATGGGCTGCAAAAAGCTCCAATGTCCACTGAAATTAGAAAGTTTTGTGCAGTGTGTCATATATAACTGGATTTTCCACTCATGACTTCTTCCAGAAAACTACTTGCGCCTTTTGATAGCTGTCAGTCAGTTATACCAAAGGTACTGAAGGCACAGGAAATATTCAGAAATTTTGTGAAAACTAGTAACTGAACAGAAATTGAGGGACAGAGTAATATTAAAAAGCAGTGGACATAAATGTCTAAAAAAACCCAGACTTCCTTAATTACAGTTCTCAAGTATAGGTTATTATAGGACACAACAGGTCTGTGATGTCATAACTCAAACTTGTCAAAATACATTTTAGAGATAAACCATTTATGGGTTTGCTTACCGTCCACTTTTTAAACCATACTGCTTTGATATCTAGCAGAGCCAAGAAGTACACTGGACTCAAAAAATCTGGAGAGGCAGGATGATTAGGCTCGTGTTTTATTGACAGAAGTGACAAGGTACTCTCCACTACTTCTTCCATGTACCTTACAACACAAATAGGAAAAAATGGACAGAAAAAAAATTTAAGTCTTTCCACCAGTAATATTCAGGACAAAACTTCTTGTAATACCTTGTTCAGATAAATCATAAATATCAACAACATTAACTTTATCTTGTAGGGATATTAATTCTCTATAGTACCATAAATAAAACATGCATGTATATTCTCCTAAATTATTACTTTAAGTGCTAAATATTAGTTGTTACTTTGTAAAAAAATTTTTTGCTCAAAAGCACTTAGAACACTTTAAAAGCCAAGTAAGCAGCTTAATATGACCACTTCTATGCAACGCCCTTATTTTTCCACCCTCTACATTTATTTCCTCTGTTGTCACTGACCACCCATTGTGCGTCCTGTAAGCAACACCCTGCTAAAATTGCGTGCAACTAATTATATGTCAAAAATGCAAAATTACTAAATTAAAAAACAGTTACAGTGTTTTGAAGACAACATACTTTTCTGGATGTCTAATCCAGGAAGATGGTGCTTCCTTTTGGTACTCATTTAAAAGGCGGACCTGAAAACATAATTATTAAAATAAAAAAAAAATAATGCAATATGTTTCAGTAATGATAAAAAATGTACACAAAGTTCATTTATACCTTTTTAAGTAAACGATTTATATCTGTGTTAGATACATCCAGACCAGCTGAAACACGAAGAGAATATTCTCCAGAAAGAAAGTACGACTCCAAGTGTCTTGCTAAAAAAGAAAAATAAACCCAACAACAAAAAACACTTCTCCATGACAACAGTGACAAAGCAGACTGCATTATACAGCTTCTTAACTGATATTCAGGAAGTACATGACTTATGAAGTCTGAAATGTAATTAAATGCACATACCTAAACTTGTATAGACTTCTCTTGCCATATTAAATGGAGAAGAAGAAAAGGTTTTTGCATAAAACCTAAGAATTTTCTCCTAAGGGCAAAAAAGCAAGCAATGTATTAAATAATCATATAACTATGTATTATAATTGAAAAATAATCAATATGTAGTGGCACTATTCTTAATATTACATATGACAGACATCTGTACAAATGTTAAATATGTTTTATAAAAATATACAGTTTGGGATCACAGCAATTACAGTTCAAAGGAAATTTTACTTAAATACTTTAACTGACAGCACCAATGCAAAGCCTCACTAAGATACAAAGAAGCAGCTCAAGAAACATTACTTTTCCATTACAAATCTGTAACTTGTAATTAGCACTGCTTTAAAAGAAACTGTAGAACTAAGCTGAAAGAGAAATATAGGAGAGCAGCTGGGGCAACTTTCCTATTTATCTGGCAATCACTTTAAAATTGGGTGTCTAAGAATTCTACTGAAAACCTGTTGCAATCCTTTAAACCAAGATCTACTGGAATCTTAGTTCTTTCACTTTAAAAAAAAAGAGTTGATGTGATGCATACACAAATAATAAAATGTCTTGGGACCCTACTGGACTACTTGTAATGGGTATGTAGCTTCTTACACCTCTTCAGTACGCTTTACTATGGGTGCACATCTGATAAGTGGATACAAAACATTCACTTACACTGAATGTTGCATCAGGATCTGACAGAGACATTGTCAGATGCTTACGCAGATTTGGCCAACTCTCAGAGCTCAGTATATCGGAGGGAGGGGCAAAGCACAGCGTCTGCAATGCTTCTTGGCGAACCTGCAGTGGTCAAAAAGGCAAACACCACAAATTATTCACGGCAACCTCTCAAAAGCATAATATAAAATATAATTTGGAGGAAGGAAAGAAGGAACAGAAATCGGCTGTAGAACAGATAAGGAATTCCAGAATATTTACATCCTGATATATTTTTCATGGTAACTTAGACAAAACACTGCATCACTGAGGGGGGAGAAACCATGCATTTGAAGAAGCAACAAAACCATTTTAAATGTATTTTCAACACAGGATGCAAGGTTTATGTTCTACTTTCTGCTTTCAATCAAATATTTTGTTACCAAGGAATGTAGCTTTCTAAAGCTGTCAGTTAAGGGAAGTGGACACAGTTATTAGACATTAGCGAGTTCTCATCAGTTTTGTATTCTAAATAATTTCAAGTAACTTTTTTTTGTTCTATTCATAGACAACTGTAATCTCTAGCCATTTATTTCATCTTACTAAATCAAACTGTAAAACAATCTAGCAGTATTTAACAGCATCCGAGCTTTTACCTGGTTTTCTAATAACACTCAATCCCAATGTTTATACTAGTTCCTACCTACTATGCCTTTTTCAACTGACAGGCAATCCCAAACAAACGGTAGTGAGACAGCATGCTCAAACTGGAATTTCTCCAAGCTTCAAAAATATCAGCAGCTGGTGCTGATTGCTGGTTAGAGACTTAAATTAGTATTCCCACAGACAGGAAAGCAAACCTAACTAGGACTTTATATATTCCAGCTGGCAGCAGCTTGCTGGCAAATCAGCAGACATCTCTCTCTTGTGACAGGGGCAACTCAAAGGGCAACATGGTAGTTACCAAGAAGGGCAAGGGACACATATACAGGACAAATAATCTACAATAACTATTTTCTCACAGAACAACTTTTTTTGAAACTAAAAGTGCCAGTCTCTAGTACCTAAATTTCTACATAGATACCTGCTGCAACACTAGCTTTAGCACCAGATGGTTACAATGAAACACTGCACTGCAGAGCAGTTGCTGCACTGAAGCCATCCATACATGAACCAACAAAGTTTCCACTTAGGTACATAGGTACTCTTCTGTGCATACGCTCTCTTCTCCACTACACCATAAACATTCATGTTAACATTTCATTTCTGCTTTTAAACTTACTTCCTTAGACTGAATAGGGTCAAGCCTTTCTGCAAGCAGCTGCAATTGTTCTTGACTCATGAACGTGTAACTCTGCAATACACATTATAAAAGGATTATTCGTATATTTTATTAAACTGAACAGCAGAAGATTCAAATCATCAGTCTTTCTAATATCTAATTTACTTTTAATAATTGAAACTTCAACATTTATACTAATTTAACAATAAAGTTAACATTCTGCTGTTTGCCCAATGGTAAACTTACAGCAATGAAATTATCATTACATATTTCGCTTTGCTTTACTTCAAAGTTTCCTGTATCTTCATAACATTCCTTTTAATAATTTACTCAGTAAGCAATACAGTATAGTGCAGTAATCTGGAAATGAATTGCACATAACTTGGTTCCTAAAGTAAAATTACAAAATGTTAGATAATGTACCGCTTTTATCATTATTGTATCTTTTTCTATACAGTACTTAAGACTATATAGATATCATTTTAATCTCATCAAGCACACTCTGCATAAAGGTTAGTTAGCTAATATAAGCTTAGTACTGAAAAGTGAAAGAAAGGTAAATAATTTGGTCTAGGATATATCAAAAATAAAAAGAATAAATATTTTTCTAGGGCTGTTCTCAGTCTCCACTGAACTTTGCAGTACCATGCTTATTTCATAACATAAAGAGAAAACACATTGTACTTGGTTGAACGACGAGTCACTGTCAGAACAGTTGTCTGTAAAATAGCCACTCTGGAGTTCTTTCTTCATTTTACTCTCCAGCTCCTTATTATGCATCCGATCTTCTTCAAAGTTGTTAATCAAAGATTCTACCACAATCATCATGACATTCTTCAAGGCATGCATCATTTCTCTGTATCTTCAAAGCAAATATGATTTTAATATTAAAGAACACAAAAATCACTATGTAAAAAAATTGCTAAATCATGAATAACTGAATACAACATAATGCTAATTGGACCTAAACTCATGGAATTTACAGAAATTAATGAATACCAAATACAAATCCAAAATAAACAACAAAATATTTATGCACCTAAAATTATCATATATTTTAAAATCATAATAAAATTCTTTGTTTTGCCCTTCTAAAACCATTCAATGAAATACCACTAGCATAACACTGTTCTGGGATGTTCTTAAGAAAGAACAATGTAAATCCACCAGCAAGGAAGATCTGTCACTGAGAAAATAGTCCAGTTCTCATCTTTGTTACTGTTTATGTTTCCTCTAGTTTCAACATCCAATTTTTCTCCTGCTATAAGCCCCAAGAAGAACCAGTAGAAGAGAACACATCATCCTGATTCAAGATCTTGGGTACAGGTCATGCACACAAAATTTTCTTTCAACAAAACCAGGGTCTTTCTAACTTACTTGTATTGAATAATAATATCCACAGAGAAGCAATTCAAAATAAAAATGCTTCAGAAAAACATCCTATTGTAAAATGTCAGTATTTTATTTCATATTACTTTTTACTTGAAGGCTACTTTTACTTATTCCACAGATATAAAATACATGAATTGCCTTATTGTGCTTTAATATCCTCCTACCTGTCAAATTAAAAATACGAGATACGGATATATTTAGTTCATTGGAGTTTCTGCTACCTATTTTAACGAGCACAAGAACGCTAGGGTCCTGATCCTTGAACCAAAATGATACAAACATCATAATTTGAAAGACAGTCATCCTAGGATCTATTTTCCAGGTGAAAGTAAACGCCTTGTCTTTTTGTTTTCTTCCTCTGCAACAAGTAAAAATGACCACTGATGCTCAGAAACTTCACAGATTTGCTACCAATTATTTTATGCAATAGTTCATACCCTTAATTCCAGGGTGAGACAAAGTGTGACAAATTGCAATGTAGGGTGGGAATATCTGAATTGCTTAGCACTGATTTTTGTTACAGATTCAGAACTATTATTGGTTCAGATGTTATTTTTCCAAAACAAGTCATGGAAAAGAGAAAGGATGGCTAAGACCAAGGAGAAAGAGAAATGTAAATTGCATGTATATACTCACTCTTTTGATTCACGGGTCTTCTTAGTAAGATGTTGAACAAGTGTGTCATAGCCAGATATCTCACCCTGATTTTGAGCAGAAGTACATTTTTCTGTTTCTTCTTCGATCACAGATCCAACTGTATTTTCAATATATTGTCTAAGGTATTTCACAAACTCATAGCTGCAAGAAATATACAAAATTAAAATGTAACAGGTTTCTTCACCTCCACTATGAAACATTTTCAACATTCAATACACTTCAACAGGGTAAGAAAACACATTAAAGTTTCCTTCAATGTTGTAATTATGAACATACTGCAGGAAGAAACAATACCAAATAGTAAAAGTCCACTCAGAAAAAAGACTCAGGTTTTGTAGACAAATATCATAGAATATCAAGATATTTCAAATTTAAAATTCGAAAAGAAACTTGGAGCACCCTGAATGTAGCACTGTCTTACAGTGTAACTATCTGGTATTATTTATGCATTTTACACACAAGATTAGAAGAAACACAGAAAACAGAGTTTATAAATCAGAGCATCTGAGCATATCTACAGCTTATGAAATTCTATGTTATGACAGTATGAAGGAGATCTCAAACTGACAATATTGCCATCTGTGAAGACATAAACACGTTAAGTGTAAGGAAATTAGCACTTTGTACTCTTATGATTAGATACTCACAGAAACTTGCTAAAACAAGAAATAATAATCAGAGAGGGATTTCAAACTAAAGACTCTCCCTGGGTCCTTCAACTCTGTACTAGCTAAAGAAATTGCAATACTTTCAGTGTAAGTTTTTGCAGCAACTGATTCATTCTGAAATATACAGCAAACATATCACAATTAATGCCAAGAAGTTTACACCTGACTGATTTCCAAGTCTTGATCTTCTGTATCATTCTTCCACCTTAAAAATATTTTGTAGCAATTAAGTGTTTCAGCAGTGACAGAACTATTTTTCACATGCAGCATCAAGTCAGACTGATCTGGTGGGACTTACAAAGGAAGCATGGTGACAGGTGGTCTTAAAAATACCTCTAATATAACAGAAAATATGTTGCTTATATAGTTTAAAATCCTGATTTTTACTCTGTGCATAAGTTTTGTACTGAATTCAATTTTCCTTTTTATTAGCTTTCAGAGTATCTTTCATTTCAGTCTTTTCTACATCAAAGTGGGAAGGATAAAGTAAGGTCTCAAAATCTGGTAAAAGTACTGAGTCAAAATAAGCATGAGGCAGAAACAGTGCTGATCAAAATCCTGAGCTGATCTAGAGTACCGGACAGACCAAAAGCACACACTACTAATAGAGGAGCTTGCAGACTGGTAGATGGGTTAAGGGTCAAGGAAAAAGTTTACTAAAGGCCTCAATAAGAAAGTGATATACGACCTCTCCAACCTTCCATGAAACCCAACCTGTACTGCCATGGGTCATGAAAAAGACAAGAACACCTCCAGAAATATTCCAGTGCCAGGGAGGACGGCTCACAGTCTGCATTTAAAGCATCACTTGATTTTCCATTAAATGTAAGTTAAAACCATTCTCATCAAAAGAAACTATCTTTAGGACAATCAATTTTTTAACATACAAGAAAGAGTAATGGATGTCAGTTTCACTGTTCTAAGGAAACAGGTATGTAGACATTGTTTCCACCAGCTACAGAATTTACTCTCTCATCCTCGGTATTCTCCTATTAAGTTCTCATAAGAAATATTGACAGAAGTAATTTCATAGGGTTTTTTCTGTTAGCGCCTTTTTATTTTATATATCTTATTTAAAGTAGAAATATTTTTCTTTCAAAATTACATGTCACTTTCAACTCTGAGGTGTTCATAACCAGGCTCTTTTGCTCTCATGCTTGACACCCAGTAACCTGTTGCTCAAAATTGACAAGAGTGCCAACAAAAGTGTCAGCCAATACAATTTGCAATACAAACTAAAACTAAGCTGAAATACATTTTAAAGAATCTTCAGAACACACAAGTTTCAAAGGTTTAAAACTATAGTGAAATTTTAGATAAACCATAGTTCTATTTAATTTATTTACTTTCTACTATTGACAAAACAATGTTAGAAGCTAGGTAAATTTAAGAGAACGCAGACAGTGCCAATTTTGAAAAAACTGGCAGGGAACCAGCTTTCTCAGAAGTTAGGCCACAGAGCTCAGGTCCTTACTAAAATGTCTTTAACATCATTTCAGCTTGATTGTCTCTTGGCTTGTCACAAAAAGCACACTAAAAATCCCCTATGTAGTAAAAAAATAATCAAGTTAGAACACCACAGAAATGAAAGAACAGTGTAGGCTCCAGAAAGCTAGATCACATGTAAGTGATTTCACACTGTCAAGTGTGATTTAACAGAAGTGTGATTTAAAACATAAATTAAAAGAATAACATAAGATAAACATGTTCAGTAATATAGGCCAGACAGAACAATCAAATATGGAAGCCAAAAAGCCTTCTGAAAATTTACTTTATTTTGAAAAACAAGATTATATTGTCTAGCGGGTGACAAAAACACTGAAAGCCCTCAGTGAGGACTTCTTTAAGCTCCTCTTCACATGTGCATTTAGCACATTACATGCGCACATGCATCAGCTGACTGCTAGGTAGTTTTGTAAATTCCTCTCTCACAAACAGCTCATAAATTGCTATTATAGTAAAAATATATTACCAAGAGCGGAGGAAAGTAGCAAACCAGAAAAATGGCAAAATTAATTTTATTATCTAAATTAGCATCATACACATTTGCAAAGCAATACAAAATGTAGATGTTTCCTGAGAAAAATATAGTTTAACACATATCACCTTCTTCAAAATACTAAAAATAGCAAAAATAATTTTACTTGTGAAAATTCTCATCCGTTTCCTCCAAATGCAAGAGAATCTCTTCTGCACATTCTACTGATGGGGCTCCAGTGATTTTTTCCTTTACACTCTGCAGCAACTGTCTAAGCATAGACTGTAATAGAGCTTCATCTTCACTTGTAAAGTGAGACATCTGTAAAAACAAATAGAAGAATAACAAGCTGACATAGCTTAGGGTTTTTTCCTCCCCTCCAGATATTAGGAAAAGCACAAATCCCTTAAATTGCCCATTTTTTCCTGTTAGCAACAACATGAGATTTTCTTTCAAAAGATATGATCACAGACAGGAAATATTTGATAGAGCTTATCTTCAGACAAACTGAAAACAAAATAATCACCTCAGTTTTTATAAAACTCAAAAATTCTAGCACAGCATTCTTACAGGAGATATTGCATTAAGAAAAGCCTGAATACTCCGATTTATAGTTGCTCAAGGATTTTCCCCATCAAGCAGGCAGAAGACTACACTGTAGGCTAAAAAAAATATAAAGGAGGTAGGGTTTACAGATATAACAAGGGCATCTTGATAAGAAAACTCTGTAAGTCTCTCAGCTGTTTCTCATACACTATTACCACCCAGTTCTGATTTTTGGGTCCCTCTACTCAGAGCAGTTGCTGTGTCCATGACTGAAAGTGCTGTCAGCTTTTGCAAGGGCAGGCAGAATTATCAGAACTGTTTAATTTCCCTGTGGTAATCAACTGCAGTGACCTGACAGAGTTCTGTCAAATTAAACTTCATCTACTGGGAAAAACTGGGAGGAGCAGAAGCATCTGGAAACATCAGTCAAGTTCAGAAGACAGACTACCAGTTAAATTTTCAAGGGTTACAAAAAAAAAAAAAAGACAAGAGCTCAATTTTGATCTTGATTAATTAATTAACCAAAATCAATAGCTCTTTACGTGCCAAGGAATACTTTCAACCCTCAGTGGCAGTTCTAGCTCATATATTTCCAGTCTGTTTGACGAAAAATTATTTAGAGACCTTTGACCTTCTTTTAATTAAAAAATCAAAGACTTTCTAAGTACCTGTGAATAACCAATACACACACTTGGAAGAGACAATATAGTCAATCACTGCTTCAAACTTAAACAATGTTAACTAACAATAACAAAAAAAAAACATAACAAAAAAAAACTAAACAAAACAAAAACCAACCAACAAAAAAAAACATCCAAAGCCATACAGCACCAGCTGGAGGAATTACCTCTTATGAAAGGTAGTAATTCACCAAGTTAGTAGTCATCTGTAATAAGTAACACACTTGGTGGACTTTTTATTTTGATGAAACATAATTCAATACTAACTCCATCATCTTACCAGAAACAGCATTAAACTAAATTCAGAACAAAACACTGCAATTCCCTTGTAATAAACTTAAATCCCTGATTTGTCATCCTCTTACAAATTAGTCTCAAGATGCTTAATTAAAGGCAATGAATTTTTAGGTCTATATAAACCTTAGCACTGGATAATATCCTAATCCCCTGGGGGAAAAAAATTACTTAGCATTTGAGTACAAATAAGCATGTTTAAAAGTGCAAATTATCCAGATACTGGCTGGCAGTCAGTGCAAAGCCCCACTTATATTATTCAAAAAGACAAATCATGAGACTATTTGGTTTGAAAGGCCTTACTTGACTTATGTAATCACTAACAGAGATACTTATCTTACATTTAATTTGTAAAGGTGTGCGGTTTGTTGCGTTTGTGTTCTTTGGTGTTTGCTGTTCCGGCCTTTTCCCAGCAGGCATGTCCCCCGTTCAGTTTCCTGGCAACATTTAAATCATGGCTTTCTCCCTTAAAAAAAAACAAAAACAAAAAAAACAAAACCAAAAAAAACAAAACAAAAAACAAAACAAAACAAAAAAAAAAAAAGCAACCAATAAACCTAGCATACCCAAAGCCCCGTTTAGCCAGTCTTTTCAAGGCCAAATTCATTTTGCCGGCACTGTCCCACAATTGCAAATCCGGCCCCCCAGCCCCGGGGACGATGCACGGCCCGCTGTAGGCGGCATTTACCCTTACACAAGCCTTGGCCTGAGCACTCTCCGGGCACCCCGCGTTCGAGCAGCGCGGGCGGTCTCCTGCCCAGCCTCGGGGAAGCCGCCCCTGCCCGGGGGTGCTGCGGCCCCCGACGCGGCTCGGGCAGGCCCTGCCGGGGCCGCGCTCGCCCCACGCACCGCGCTCCGGGCCAGCTCCGGCCAGCCCCGCGCCCCCAGCGCCGCCCCGCCCCGGGCTGCGGGGTGTGCCCCGGCTCCCAGCCCCATCCCGGCGGGAATCACCTGGTGGCAACGCCGGTGGCGGCCCTTGGCAACCGCGGCGGCCGCTGCCGGCTCTCGCAGGGCCCCGCTACCATCGCGAGAGGCCGCGGCCCGCCCGCCCTCCGAGCCCGGCCCCGGCCCTGGCCCCGGCCCCCGCTCCGGCCCCCGCTCCGGAGGGCGCCGGGGCCGCTCCGCGGTGCCCGCAGAGTCCCGGCACGCCCGCGGCGGCGGGAGCCGGGCCGCGCTTATCCCGAAAGGATGAGCCCCGGCAGAGCTCACCGCGGGTAACGCGGCCTTCCTGCTCGCCAGGCTGGTCTCTCTGCCCAGCCCGTGCAGGCCCACGGGTTTTCCAGTGGAATCGGAGGAATACAGGCATGCCTATTGACGTTATTCCCGATTCACATCAGCAGGGGAGCGGGTTGTATCAAGAAATAAAATAGTGGATAGCGAGGTATTTTTTCACTGCTGTTTAACTCTCCAACCCCTCCAGTGATGAAGGAACTATTCACACACAAAAGAGCAAATAATATTTTTTTAAATCGTCATCATCATCATCATGGCTAGGCTTCACGAACAAAGATTTGGGAAGGGCTCTACCCACACTTGCAAGCGTGCTGATAGTTAAATGGCAGATGCAAGAAGTATTTCCTTTTATTCAACAAATAAATGCATAGTAGAACATCAAAAGCAGTTTGCTTTGAAATGCTTTCCTACTATAGTGTAGCTATAATGTGGCAAACACACGCAATGATTTTTTGTCAGTGCTTGCACATCAGGTGATACATCATACATTATTATCCTCAACACCTACATTTTTGTAATGATTCTGATAATGTCGGGAACACTAATCTTCCATGATGATGTGTTCCTTTAATACTAATCATGCATATAATGCTAAACCTCATGTCTACATGTTCCTCTAACTGGATCTACCTCAGTGTAGAGGGGATGCTCTTGCACATTAGAACTACAGCATGTTGGGGCCAAGCATGTACACTGCTGTACTTCAACTGAAAAGGGATGATTCAGGAATTGCAACATAGACCTGTCTTCCTACTAGTTCCTCAGAAACAAGATTTTGGTCAGTTGCAATAGAGTGGTACCTTTAAGACTGATCTCTTCAGTGCTTTGAAGTGGCCAGGGCCCTCAGGTATCCACAAAAACAAAACTGGGAAAATGGTCTGCTGACTGCTACTTGCAAAGGATCTTCAGTAATCTCACCTGAGTCCTGTTAGCTTGGCCATGCACCCTCTCTATCTTCTGCAGGCACTGTTTGGAGTGAGCTACAAGTGACAGCATCTTATTCCACATCCATGCCAGGCGATTTCTTCCCAGGCAAGAGAGATTTGCCTCTTTTCTGTCCTCATGCCAACTTAGTGTCGCTGTGGTGCAACACTTCTAATTATCACTTCTCAGGTGCTGTTTCAAGCAAGGATATCTCAGTTTCATAGCTAATATGGAATGGAGAAATAAAATGTGCATAGTGTTCAGCATTCCTAGACCTTACTCCAAGAGCCTTCACTTCAACATGCCTTTCCTATCTTATAAAACACCTTATAAGAAAAATTGCACTTGTAGTGGCACCATAGAAAGAGGTCCTCATGGTACCTGTGGTGTTTCTGAAATCCTTCCACTCCTCTCTACCTTCTTCCACCTTCCATATTTCAGCCAGCTTCTTTAGCCACGTTTTGCAGCAACTGGAACCTAGATCCCTTTCTCATGAGCAAAGCTGGCAGATCTCAGATGCCATTTGTGATCATTAGGATTCATCCAGGCAGATACCCTCTGAGGTGATACTCTAGAGTGAACAACACTATCCTGAAATGCATTATGTTTACACAGATGGACGTCAGTCACATGAGAGAGGTTGCAAAATTGTAGAATTTCTCATGTGGATTTCACACTGGTGAGATTCCAGTCCCTCTTATATTAAGACATTATTCTCATTAGAAAAAATATTCCAGATGTTCTCTCTCTGTTGTACAAACAGGAAAACCTGGCTCCTAACCCCAGCTCGGGAAGGCATGTGGTAAAAATAAGTCTTCTTAAGACTTCAACATGGCTAGAAAGGCACAGTGCTGTCTTCTATAATTTTAGAGACTTAGAGGAAACAACAGATGCACAAGTTCTTAGAGTCTGTTGAATGTAAGGTAAGCAAAGTTTCAAATGGTGAAACATAGGAATGTGAGTAAGTATTATAGAGAAGTTCAATTTAATTAATAAGATTCTCTCCCCATACCCTGAACATGTCCCAGTATTTGAGTTACCGGTTTATTAAAAATTTCCGTAACTTTGAAATATTCCTGCAGTGTCTCCAATGTGGCAGATCAGAAAGGAGGAAACTGGAAAACAAAGGAATCTTCCTTACAGCTAATAGCAGCAGAAACTGCAGATCTTCATGCTCATGTCATTACACCAGGGATATCATTTCTCTCCTCTCTGCTCTGTTCTGACTCTTGCCTTTTCCTTCATTGTAACTGCCCACAAGACCACCCTTTTTTGGATTATGCACAAAGATATAGAGAGATTTTGATTTTATGTAGTTGTTGCCCAGCCTTTAATTTCTCCAAGAATATTTAGGTAAGATTTTCAGCAACTCTGTATGTAGGACCTACTACAGGAATTGGGGTTTAGTATCTGCTAGAATAATTTAACGCAACCAGTATGTATTGAAATCCCACTTTAACCCTTGCCTTGGCTGATGCAGTTTTCAAAGGCGTATATACCAAAGAACTAAAGAGGAGGGCAAACTACACTTGACCAAAAAACCTCCCAAAACAAGACAAAACAAAACAAAACAAAACCAACTTCTCATACTCCCATTTCAGAGCTAAATCAAGTCTAGAAGGAGCCAAGGTATCCTCACTTAAGAGTTTCCCAAACTAGGACTGAGATTGTTGTTAGGTAAGGAGAAGTAAGTGTGAATTCTGTCCCTGCAAATAGCACAAGAAGTCTGTACCACCTTTCTGCACACTCTGGCCTTCCTTAAGCAGTTCTTGATCCTCCAAATAAAAGATGAAGACACTTCATCAACCCTTGTATGATGACTGTGGCATTTGTTGCCCTCTCACATCACATTCTTGGGAGTTTTCCAAATTTAGAGGAACAATAAGCATGTTTTGAGACTTCACTAGATCATTATCTAGTCATAAATATCAAAAAGGAAATGGCTTAAAATATTACTGCTGATGGGAAAATCTTTTTAAATAATCTCCAAAGGAAATTTTCTATTTTGGAGGCCATCTGTCTTTTCCTCTCTGTGCACTCTGGGGAAAAACTAACGCATTGCTAGATGTTTCTCTTAAAAGAAACACTAAGAAATTGGTGGGTGAACAATCACAAGGGTAGCAGCCTGGATCACTTCATACTATCAGCTGTGCTTGGAAGATTTGTGTTAAAACACATCTATACAGAATTTAGTTCCATAACAAGGAAAACCGGTGTCATGACTTTAGTCTAAAGTTACATCAGATGACAATACATTGCTCTCGATAGCGAAACTGATAGGAGATGCATGTAAACTCTTAACAGGATTCAAACAATAAAATTGGCTCTGTTTGATTATTTGGTAGCTAAACTTCAGTTATGCTGACATTTCAAAATGACTGAAGAACTTACATTGCTATTCCTGATCTCTTTTTTCTGAGAAGTGAGAAGCAGGCAGGAAATCAATAGGACTCTCACATAACATTGTAAAGCACTGACTGGGTAACAGCCTGTCCAATAACAAACAGGAATGTTATTGATTAAAAATTTAACTTAGTGAATATATAGACACTGATTTTTCCATTTGCATTTTATGGTGCAGTCTTCAATAGATGCTCTGGTTGTTGCTGGAAAAGTAACCACTGGAACTGAGGTCAGTGCAGGTGTTAAAATCTTTACTACAATGCTAAGCAACTGCCTCAAAGAATCAAAATAAGCTTCAATGACAACATAAATATCTGAATCCCAGTGAAATAATTTCCTTATCCACATCTCTCTGTTGGTGAAACTTCAAGTAGCTAAGGACATATGTGTCCCTGAGTCTGACTTAGGCAAATCTCTTAACATTGGACTTATGTCTTTAGTGGTAAGAGAAAATAATAAAACTGTCTTTATATGCCATTATGAAAATTAATCTTACAGAAATACAATACAATAACGAAGTAGCATCATAAATCTCCAATTTATTCACTACTTCTTTTCTAATTAATATTTTGGCCTTTTTTAAAATGTGTTTCCTGAAGGTGGCAGCAGTATTCAGGAGTTGTGTGGATTTCTGACTTTTGAACCTATTGACCTCTGTAATACAGCATTTCTTTCAATGTCAATGTATTTGTATTTATGACTGTTTATAATACGCTAAAATCAAACCTTGATGACATAGATATTGTAGTTGTAGACATATAGTGTACAATATCACCACAAAATATGAAGAAACTGTGTTGACCTGGGGTGATAGGATTGCTTATTCTTTTGTCCAGTTAAAAAGTCAGAAGCTAAAGGAATATTCCTAAAGTATTAAGTATTTTTAATGACAGTTTACCATTGCTTACAGTTAAAATTATCCATTTCATTGGTTTCAGTGAGACCTGTATCAGACACATTTTCTGCATTGAACTGTTAGCTCATTTATGGGCAGTACATTAGCACTCCAAAACAGTATAGATATTATGTGTGATAATCACTGAAGGAAGATTATAGCCTGTCTGTAGGGTTCCTTTCAGTTCCGTTCCTCCATTTGATATTAATCATTTAAAATCACTGCTAGAGTCACTCAGGCCAACTATTTCGCATCAGCATTGCAAGGTTTTAATTAAAAGAGAATCTGTGACACCTCTCCTTTTATCTTACATGTAGTACACTGCAGTATTGTGAAACATTTTTGCTATTGGGGCAAGGCAGTTACATCAACATTAGAAGTAGGTAACACTTTAGAGAACTCTCTTCTCCTTTCATTTTCCTAACAATTGCCTGGACAGGGACTTGCAGATCCCAACTGCAGTCTGAATGGTGGATCTTGGAAGCATGCAAAGACATCTGTGCAGCGGGGCTCTTTCTCCCTTTGTCTTTCACTCCAGAACTGCATAATGCCAAATGACTCTCATGCCTACAAGCCTTCTGTCAGCTCCAGGTCTGCTCTCACAATGCATCCGGGAGAAGGGCCCAAATCTTATACTGCTGCCCCAGAAATACCACTTTGAGGAAAGGCTCCTCAGTACAAGAGAAACATGGAGCTCCTGCAGCAGGTCCAGCAGAGAGCTATGAGATGATTAGGGGACTGGAGCACCTTAGTTATGAAGAAAGGCTGAGTAAGTTGAGCCTGTTCATCCCGGAGAAGAGATGACTCAGAATGGAATTCATTGATGTGTAAAAGTATCTGAAGGGAGAGTGTCAAGAGGAGGGAACCAGGCTCTTCTCAGTGGTGCCAAGCAATAGGATAAGAATCAATGAGAAGAACATGAAACACAAGAATTTCCACCTGAATATGAGAAAAGACTTCTTTACTGTGTGCGTGAAAAAGCACTGGAACCGGTTGCCTAGAGGCTGTGGAGTCTCCCTCACTGGAGATATTAAAAACCTGTCTGGATGCATCCTGTGAAACGTGCTGTAGGGGAACCTGCTTGAGCAGGGAGGTTGGGTCAGATGACTTCCAGTGGTCTGTTCTAACCGTATCCATTCTGTGACTTGCATAGCTGCCAATGGCCATGCTGCCAAAGGAGGTGCAAAACTTAGGCAGAAGCTTCCCTCTGAGTCTTCACTGGTTCAAATGGACTTCCCAAATACTCTCATACTTTCAGACTTGAATGTCTCATCCTGAGAGATAAGTAAGGAAGAAACTACATTTTTGCTAAAAAAATAATCTTCCCTTATAAATATGCATGGAGAACAAAAGCTACATTTTTAAATTATGCTGACAGAATTTTTTAGAGCGCGCTTTCTAATGAGTTTGCTTAGAAAGCGTGGTGGCCTTTTTCATAGTTAAATGTGAATATTCCTGTGCTTTAGAATTGTCAGTCTTTCTTCTTGTCCTTACCAATGGCTTTTTGTGCTACCTTGCAAACCAGTACCTTGATTTCCTGAGGTTGAATATTTTTATAATTGCTCAATTTTATGTTCATCTTTTGTACAGAATCACTGAAGTAACTTCCTGCAGATTTCTTCCCAAGATTAGCATTAATTCCTGCACCTGTCACATTGACATTTCAGAATTCATTCATCAGCTCCTCTGAGCTGCTGATGTGGTATTCTGTTGCAGATACTGACTGCTATTCTTTTTTGCATTTCTGTCCCTCTTGGATTTCCCTTAAATGTGTCATTGCTATAACTTCCTTTTTTGCACCATATATACTGAAGAGCTTGCATAAGTGCTTTTGTGTTGAGCCACCATACCCTCTCTAACCTCCATTTCCCATCTATCTTCTGAAAATTGTATCCATCCAGATACACTTCAGCTCTCCTTACACAATGGCTTCTCCTGCTATAGCTCTGAATCCCAGCATCAAACACAATACAATTTCCTTCCTGCCTCATCTGCCAAGTGCTGTCTGTAATCTTAATATTTTCAGGGAGTCAAATACTTGAGACATTTGCTATGTGAGCTGGTTTTTTATATTCTCTTGTTAATAGAAGATGTAGTCTGCTTGTAAGAGTTTCTTCTAGAAGTACAGATGAATCTAGCCTGTGTGACATGCAGAAAACTTTGTTCTGTTCATTTCTGGAATGTTGTAAAATGCTTTACAAATAAACAAATCATGCTCTTTGCTACTTATTTGAAGCCATACTCCTTGTAAGACAGGCCCATGAAGACAGAATTTGACCCATTCTTTGCCATACTTTATTCCTCTGTGTACTTTCAGCAACATGAACTGTGTGCTTTGTTTTTCAAATATTTTGTGTCCTAGCAAATTGTGACCTCCTCAAACATCAAAGAAATAGTAAAAGCATTGCTTGGTAACAACACTGTTTATTTAAACTCCAGAAAACACTTGGTTTTACTTTTTCTTTTATTTCACTTAGATAATGTCTGTGATTCTAAAAGAATTTTACATCTGAGAAAAGTTTTTGGAGCTTCTCTGAACAAACATGATTTCTGACGTAAAGAAAAATGGATGAAGAAAAATGCCAGTCCTGAATATCTTCATCCACCAAATATGGTCTTTTAATGAAAACTGATTTTAAGATTGTTGTGTAACAGGCAGGATCTGTAATGGAGTCTTATTAGCAACACACAGACATAAAATAATGAATCTAATTCCTTTGGACTAGTAAAAAAATTTGTGCTATAGTTTGTTTTGCATTATTGAAGTCAGTATGTCACCCTCATCTCAGTGAATTTTAGTGACAAGGATGAATTTGATTCAGTAAATCTGCAAATATATTTATCTGACATGAATGCTAATCTCTAAGTAACAAGTAGAATACGTAATATTTTCACTGTTTAGTGCTTTCATGGCAAAAGTAAAATTTCAAGAGAGATGTGATTTCAACCGTCAAATTCATTTTAGTGAGGAATAAGACAAATACTTCTTTATCTTGATACACTTGCTCACTAACTATTACAAATTTTGTAATGCATATTTTGCCAGAGACCAAAACATCAACCCCAAAACATGTTGGCATGTTAATAAAGTATTATTCATTTTTACTTTATTATTTTGAGGAAAAAAAATAATTTTTTTGACAGTCGTATGGCTTGCAACAAAATGAAGAAATCTATCCACAGAGCAGGCATAACATAAATTATTTAAGCCTCTATTCCTATGCTTTTGGATGGCAAAGTTATATTCAGTAGGACAGGTCTTGCCTGCCACAAATAAGGACTTTGAATGATGCAGCCTTCTTGACATAAAAAGTCCTGAATTTCAATCTCTGTCTTTGATCTCAGAAGTTGAACAGTCAGCAAAAAATTAGAGAATCATTTATGTTGCAAAATAGGACGTACTCCAGACCCTTCACCAGCTCTGTTGTCCTTTTCTTGACCTGCTCCAGCACCTGAATATCATTCCTTAACTGAGGGGCCCAGAACTGGATGCAGTAGGCAAGATGTGGCCTCATCAGAGCTGAATATATAGGGTAGCAATCACTGCCCTAATCCTGCTGGCCACACTATTTTTTATACAGGACAGAATGCCATGGGCCTTCTTGGCCACCTGGGCACACCACTGGCTCATGTTCAGCCAGCTTTTGACAACCACTCCCAGGTCCTTTTCTGCCAGGCAGCTTTCCAGCCACTCTGTCCGCAGCCTGTAGCACTGCATGGGGTTGTTGTGATGCTGCTGTAGGATCCAGCAGTCGGCCTTGTTGAACCTCACGCCATTGGCCTTGACACATCCATCCAGCCTGTCCAGACCCTTCCTCTTTTCTTCATTTCAGAAAACTCATCCCTTCAAATCTTTTTTTTTTTTTTTTTTTTTTCTCAGAGAACCACCTCCTCCATCCAGGCAATTGCACTTATGAATACCTGTTTGGGGCAATTGCCAGAAAAAACACAAGTCCTTGTTCTCCTGAGACAGAATTTTGTTTCAATCCAAAAGGTGGTATCAGGTCCCTTGATTCAGAAGGAATCTTTTTTTTCCCAGACTTGTGAATGATCTTGTTTACTACACCAGACCTGCAGTGTACAAGTCAGTGCTGCTGAAGGGGAAAAATTTGTGATTATGAAGTGTGAGAAGTCAGCTCTTGATGATTGGGGTTGGAACCTCATAACTTGGCTTCACAATCAAAGAAAACAAAAGCGTATCCTATTTTGATAAGGCTGAGTGTAATCTTTATTCCTTTCTCATCTGTCAAATGGGTTTTGTGAACTTGTAATGACTTGACTGGAGACTGATTATTCTGATGGGAATCCTTGGAGTGTTCCTGTAATATGCAAAATATACTAACAATGTGATAATTACTATTTTAAAGTCTTTTCTCCTTTTGGTGCACTCTTTTTTGCTTAACTCAGGTTTCTGGGCTTGCACTGAAGAATAATGCAGTAGCTGAAGGAAAGAATCTTTGTGGATGTAGACTAGGATAGTGTATGTTGGTTAACTTGATTTATGCTAATGAATGTCTTTCAAATTACACCAGTGGAGGATTCAATCTTGTTTGTAGGGAGGGTAACTCACAACTGAGTAGTTCTTGGAGAAGTTCTCAAAAAAAATTAAAAATATATTCTCTCTTAGTTTTCAGTATAATTTTGCTAGCTACTCTGATGCTTTATAGTGTTTATAGCACTAAATAATTGTAATGCTGTTGTGTTTCATACTCTTTGTTTTACTGTTTATGCACTATATGGTATCGATGTGTATTACATTGCATATAACTCAATACTATAAACATAGCATTACAAAACAAAGTTGCTGGATTTTTTATTGTAGGTAGGTTACCTACGGTGACGAAAAAATATAGGGAAATTATTACTCCCTTTTGTCCTACTTTTTATTCAAGAAATAACCCATGGTAAATTAGGTCCAATTTCACGAAATTTTATTCAAGCATAGATCTTGGTATAAAACAGTAAATAAGGTCTGCTATAATTTTATGGGCTTTACACTTGTTTTTTTAAAATTAGTTTATGTTTGTAATGCTTTGCCTCAGAGGTTACTTGAAGATCACTTCTGAGGGCTATTGCACATTGTCAGTTGTTTCTGAAGGCAATGGATGCCAAGAATTTCACTTTGCGGAACTGAACTATTTATTCTTTCTTATTTACCCCTATGCAGATTATTTTTTATTTTATCCTATCCACGAGGGAGTGAAATAATTAGCTAAGAGGGTAAATTTAGAGACTAAATATATTTAGATAAGGTAGATTTATATTAGATATTAGAAAGAAGTTCTTCACTGGGAAGGTGGTGAGGCACTGGAACAGGTTGCTCAGAGGAGTTGTGGATGCCTCATCCCTGGAAGTATTCAAGGCCACAGTGGATGGGTCTTTCAACAGCCTGAACTAGTGGAAGATGTCCCTGCCTATGGCAGGAACTTTATGATCTGCAAGGTCCCTTCCAACCCAAATTATTCTATCATTCTATCATATGATTCTAAGCTTAGTGAGAGGGGCTGTCCTCTACAGGTGATTACAATTACTTACAGAATTATACTGAATGGCACTCATTTTGTTTACTTAATTCCAGAGTGGGACCTGATAGCCAAAAGGAGCCATTGAAATAGCATTTTTAGGTAGTGCATAGGCCGGTTCAGTGGTTCAAGGCCCTTAGGTCTTTCTATGACTTTTTTTTTTTTTCCTCTTCCCTGATATACTGAACAGAGAAGATTCAGGTAGAAAATATTAAGTTAAGGGTTGTCCTTCAATTGGTGCTCTAGATCTTAGGTGCCTTATTCAGGGCTGCAGGTACATACCTCTCCCCACTTTTCTAGAGTCCATTTTTTTCTGCTGAGAGTAAATGCCTATCAAGGCTGCTTGAATAAGCCAGGCAAAGCTCCTGGTGTCTTTTCAGACTGTGTCTTGGCTCTGCCTGAGGAGAGATTAGCAATAATAGATCTGCATATTTGACATCCTCCAGCCTAAGGGACCCCAAACCTTCCTCTTTCAGCAATACGTATTGTGAGGTCCAGAGGGAAGGGAAGGAAAACATTCCTTTCCCAAAGGAATTGCAAATTACTGTAGCTGAAAATCTTATATCGGGATGAAGCTTGACTGAAGTTATTGTGGTTATGTACTGATGTAAGAATGTTGGTAGTTTTCTTTTTCTTAAATCTAGTAACTGTTTAATATAAAATGCATGATCAGTCCTGGTGGTAGAGGCAGTCCTACAATCACTCCTACCCAAGTGTCCTAGTGTTTCTGCAGAGCCAAGCCCCTCGCTGCTGGCTCTCTGTTCCTTTTTGGCAAATCCTGAGATCCTTCACAAAGATGTGAAGTTCTTCACCCTCAGCAGAAAAAGAGGAAAGTCCTGCTCAGGCTAGCCTACTTCTCAGCAGCCATAAAACTCTCCTAGAAGCAGGTTTGTTTTGAGTTTCCAGTTTCTAGGGCTGAGCTAGATAGGATCAGTGAGCATGGTGAGGCTGAAGTGTGAAGAGGTGTACAGGCATTTGGGATCTTCAGAACCAAAAAGGAGGCTGCACCCTAATTTTCAGTTTGGGGTATAAGGTTTACTAAATTCTGTTTATACCAGAGTTCCTTCTGAACCTCATCCTAAGTGTTTTCCATTTTTCACATGTGCCCCTTTCCCTAGGTCGGTGACAGTTCTTATATCAATTTCTGATACCTAGGGTAACATAATAAGGATGGGATGTAGAAGCCATTTGTATTTTTATATGAAAAATGGTCTTTTTCAAATTGTTACTTATTTTGTATAATTTTAAGACCTTTTACCAGACAAATGTTACATAAAATTAAAACCTACATGAAATAGAGAAAGAAGTGAAAGGCTATCTAGGTCAAACGTACATGCAACTGCTTATATATGTTGTATTTTAGAAGTTCTATCTGAAAGAGAGGCAATGTGTAGAAAACCTTTAGTCAGCCCTTCACATCATCTGTCTATTAAAGTTGATTTGTGTTTTATTTAATAAGTTAGTTGAACCTGTCATCTCCCAATGCTACATACTGCTTGTATCAGAGCACCAAAGCCTTGGTTCATAATGCATTATGCAGATTAATTTGTCGTGAATATTTTTCCCAATGTGAATAACACAATCTGTCTTAACACTGTTAAGATTTTACAGCAACATGGGATCAGTGGAGCTACTTCACATGCATAATTCCCCTCTTCAGTTTTATGTTAGTGTAATGAAACTATCAGAAAAAAAATATCATCTATTTACCCTATTGTTAGTGACATAGTCATTCTTAGTACTGTAAAAGCATGTGCAAGTCCCACAGAAGAAGGGCCTAAACCAGGCTCAAGCTCCCTGCAATCATTACTATTCAGCCTGCTGCAATTGTGGCCCCCTGGAATTTTAAACAGAGACACTTCAGCAGCTCATTGGGAACAAGTGAAGCTGTTCAAGTGCTGATTATTCTGGTACAGCCTGAGCAAATTAATTAATAATTAGGTGTGAAATTAATTTATACCTTGTGTTTTCCTTAGTAGTTTTCACATGTTGTTAATTTGCTTCTGCGCCACCAAGGGACAAAATACATTTAATATGGGAAGGAACTAAAAGTCTCCCAGGTGAACCTTGTTATATTTGCTCTCTAATTTTTAGTATGGTATGGAGCTTTAACTGAACACTTTAAAATGTCTGACTCCTTTAATCCCAACTATTTATATTGTCTCTTTAAGCAAGATTTAATTGGCTGATGAGAAAGAGAAAATATTGCTTTATATTACATTATACTAGATAGGTACATAATATATTCTTTCATTATGTCTTATTCTGTATGTTTGCATTTTAAACGTGGTGTTTGAGGGTGTTTACATAAGATGTACTAACTGAAACTAGTGTGAGATGATGTTAGAGTTGCAGTATTTTATATATTCTAGCAATGTGTTGTTGGAGGGCTTTTATATGTTTCTGTAGTTAAGCAGGATGTTTTACACAGAGGGAGTGCTTTGTGATTATTTACTGTGAGAAATATATAAACAAAGTTGAGTAGACCTGACAGCCTCTGTATGAGCAGGTAATTATAGACTGCACCAAAAAGCAGCATGAATAATATTATAGATGTTTCAGTAAAATGGTAGCTTTAATGGGAAGACCTTGTGGAAATCTGAGGTGATACAAGATAAAGCTTGAGTCTCTGCTCCTCTTGAAAGGTGAGGTTAGACACTTCCTGCTCTAACAAGCCAAATTTGGGCCCTTTATTATGTGTAAGGCTAGCTATGCCAAATCTTTGTCTCTCTGCTCATCCTGTTAACTCAGGCTGTGAGGTTTTTTTTCTTTACTCTTGTCATTTTAACTTTTTGACTGCTCCAGGCTACTGGATGGGGTGAAGACATCTGCAGCAAAAGAGAAATTATGTAAGTGTGGAAACTTCCATGTGAGTAAGTACAAGGAAGTTTCTTAGCATGCTTATGAAGCATACATTATTGTAGGAGCAACACACACACGTAAAAAGATGAGAGGTTCTTTTCTTGTTTTTTACAGAATGTGCTGAGTTGAAATGGACCCACAAGGATCATTGAGCCCAACCCTTAGCCCTGCACAAGACCATCCCCAAGAGTCACACCACATGCCTGAGGGTATCATCCAAACACTTCTTGATCTCTAGCAGTCTTGGTGCTGTGCCCACTTCCCTGGGGAACCTGTTCCAACACCCAACTACCCTCTGAGTAAAGAACCATTTTAATATCTAACCTAAACCTCCCTTGACACAACTTCAAGCCGTTCTCTCAGATTCTGTCACTGGTCACCAAAGAGAAGAAATCAGTGCCTGCTTCTCCTCTTCCCCTCATGAGGATCTTGTAGACTGCAATGAAGTCTCCCACAGTCTCCTCTTCTCTGGGCTGAACAGACCAAATGATCTCAGCTGCTCCTCATATGGCTTCCCCTCAAGGCCCTTCATGATTTTCACTGCCCTTCTTTGGACACTCTTTAACAGCTTTGTATCTTACTTATATTGCAGTGCCCAAAACTGCACGCAGTATTCCAGGTGAGGTCACCTCAGTGCAGAGCAGAGTGGAACAATCCCCTCCCTTGACTGATGGGTGATGCTTTGCCTGATGTTCCCCAGGACATGGTTGGCCCTCCTGGCTGCCAGGGCACTGCTGACTCATATTCAACTTGCTATTTATCAGGACACCCAGGCACTGCTTTCCAGCATCTCATTCCCCAGTCTGTACACACATCCAGGGGCCCATCCCAGGAGCAGAATCCAGCACTTTCCCTTGTTGAACTTCATATGGTTGGTGATTGCCCAGTCCTCTTAATTTCCTAGATCTCTCTGCAGGATCTTCCTGACTTAAAGGGAGTCAACAGTTCCTTCCAGTTTTGTGTCATCTGTAAACTTGCTTGGTATCTCTTCCATTCCTGTGTCCAAGTCATTTATGAAGATGTTGAAGAGCACAGGGTCTAAGACGGAGCCCTGTGGAACCCCACTAGTGACGGGTGACCAGTCTGATGTTACCAGATTGACTATTACCCTCAGTGCTTGACCTGTGAGCCAATTGCTCACCCACCACATGATGTGTTTATCCATCTGTGTGTTGGACAGTTTGTCCAGAATGATCCTGTGAGAAGCAGTATCAAAAGCTTTACTGAAATCCAAAAATATTACATCAGCTGGTTTTCCTTGATCAGCTAGGTGGGGTACCTTGTCATAAAAGGAAATCAGATTGGGTAAGTAGGATCTTCCTCTCATGAAGCCGTGGTAGCTGTGACCAATGACTGTGTTGTCTTTCAGGTGTTTTTCAATACTTCCCAGAATAAACTTCTCGATACAACAGAATAGAATAGGAAATCCTTGTTTCATAAGCAGAAAGATGTCCACAGTCCCTTTCCCAGACTTATCTCATCCTAAAAGTACTTGACTTGGTACAGAAACTCAGTATGTCTTTAAGAGACTGCATTGTTCTTGTTTTGAATTTGGTGCTATTCAGATATCTCACTTCAATTTCAGATAAGAGTAGCATCTTAGTCAACTAGGAACATCAAAAAGACACTCTAGCAGTCTTTCAAGTACCTCATTTGTAATGTAGGTGATTTCCCAAACTGTTCTCATTGCATATGCTAAGCAAACAGTCTGAGCAAAATCAAACTAACCCATCATGTTCAGATTAGCCTTCTTGCCAGCATGTTAGCAGAGGGAATTTTGTGGTCTCCAAGGCTGTTTATTTTAGTGATATCCCAAAAGTTAGCACTTTCCTTTCTTTGGATGTTATTTACCATCAAAAAAATCTAGAAATAATCTGAAAGGTAAATAGTTAGGCTACTTGTAAACTGTGGTAGGAATATATGCCAATATTTCGGTTTGCAAAGGATACTATTTGCATATAAATCCAAAGAACAGTTTATGTAAAGATTTTTAAAAGGCTGATTCATCAAAAATCAGTTACAAAAATACATTAGTATTAAACAGAATCTAAATGTTATGGCTGGACTTAAGTGGCTTGATTATACTTTTAAATATCTGGCACTGAGTTTCCACAGTCCTAATAAACTGAATTTCTGTTTCTCCCAAAAATTGTTTCTACTGTTTATCCCATTTGAATAAATATTAGTACTTGGACTGGCTGGCATGGGGAGAGAGGCAAAGCTCTTTCACTGAAGTCACTGCTGGTGAAAGGCCTGACTAGCATCTGCCATCTGGACCATGGTACATGCCTGGGTAAGGGACTGTGCCCTCAGCAGTAGTTTGAGCTGGTCTGCTTGCTTTATGCCAGGAAGACAAATATTAAAGCTCTCTTAGTGCAGTTTTAGGTTAAAATATTGTTATTGCAAGATTATTGTGATTATGGATTTCACCAGTTTTCTCATATGGTTGTTCTGTTTCTTCCCATCTGATCTCATAATTTCTTGCTAAGGACACCCATTTTGCTTCATCCATGCTGGTGGAATCTCCTGAGTAAAAAGGTGTTTTTCTGAGCAAAAATTTTCTATTCAATGTTAACTTAAGAATACAAGATACTGTATTTTTATGTCTATGATTTGTATTTTTTGTCTCCTAAATGGCTTACTTATTTTCTCTTGCCACCAATGCAAAACTGTCTTCTTTACTTTTTTTTTTTTTTTTTTTGTTTTGTTTTTTTGGTTTTTGTTATAAAATGTATTCAGCTTCAGATCCAACTTCAGCA
>JAWMRC010000110.1:64205326-64220956 GCA_035584755.1 Thripadectes ignobilis | reverse complement strand
TTTTTTTTTTTTTTTTTTTTTTTTTTTTTTTTTTTTTTTTTTTTCAGTGTGGAAAAACCCAGAGTCAGCAATGTAAGTCTTAAACTACAAAATCTTATTTTTTACCCAAAGGATAAAGAAGGCTTTTCACAAAAATAAAACCATTCACAATCTAAATCTTGGTTGTGCTCCCTAGGTGGAAGGTGCCTGCAATAGAAAGCTGGTCCCAGGAAACCAGGACAGGATCCCTGCCTACCCAGCAGGGCTGGAGCATTTCTCCTTTGGTAAGGAGCTCTGCCTCACAATGTGCACAGAACAGCAAACATCATACAGTTGTCTATATGCCAATGCCTGTGGCCACTGATCTGGTAGCAAATAGTAGTCATTAGACCCATGCAGATTATGCATGTACAGAGCTGGAGAATGACAGCAGTTGCTCTATCTAGTGATATCATGATGTAATGGAGACAGAAAAACTTAAGAAATAGGTGTTTTGATTGCTTTAGACTTTTCCTTCAGCACAGAGTCAAACTGCCTCGTATTCCTAGTCACACATACACTGCAAATATTTTAATTTTCCATTATGCATGTCAGAAATAAAGCCTACACCATTAATGTATAACAATATAACTTTCCCTGACATGAAACATTCAGCTTGTGCCTGACTAGCATGAAAACCAGAAAATCACAGTGCACTGAATAAAACAAGCAGGCAGCTGTAGTGGGTCCTGTGAGCTATATGAACCTCTGACATGTCAGAGTCACCGACCATGCAAAACAGCCATAAAACTCCCACTTCTTCCACCAAAGAGGACAGTGTTTGGCCACTGCTGAATAGTTGTAAAACACTGGCTGTACACTTTGCTATCTGTACTGTGTCTCTGTAGGCAATTTAGTAAAAAGTCACACTATCTTCTCCTTCTCCTCTGTCTGCTGAGGAGACTTTTCTGTCCCATAGTACAACTTCCAGTGCAACAATGATACAAAAACATGGGAAGTGTGAAAAATCGATTGTGTGTTTGTTTTAAAATCCAGTAACATATTATAGATATGTTATGTAGCATAAAATAAAATGTGAGAAAATACTTTTCCTTGGCTAATTAAAAAAAAGTTGTACAGATACTGTAGTTATGGGTTGGTCTGCTCCAACACAGGTCCTTGGTGGTCTTTTCTACACTTACCTCATTTTTTCATGTGCCTCTAACTAATGTTTTCTCTTAATTCTGAGTTTTTGGCATTGCTTAGTGCAATTGTAACACTTAAGGAACAGCCAGCCCTCACTGCACCCTGAGAATATCTTTGAAGGACAGGGAGAACAAAAAATGAATTATAGCTACACAGTGATTTCTCAATGCATTTTCATAGAAGACTGGATACAAAGAAAGCAGAACCTGTAGTCTAAGTGACAGAAAGTAAGTGGTTGGAACAATGACAGCTGATAGGCAGGGAGGCTGGATTTGTTCTTGAATGGAGAGGTTATTTGTGCAACATGGATTTTGCAGTGGTTGCTGGAGGCTTGAAAAAAACCACCACCTGAAACTGATTATTTAAAATAACAGTGGCAGCTCCTTTAATGCAACAAACCACACTGTGGTTCTCCTGTTAATTTTGATCACTGTATAAATGACTTGAGTAACTTCAGTGAGGTAGCAGATGGGAGAAAGCTCCACTAGGAAGAGGAAGGGGTTGCACGTTAAGAGCGCCCTCCAAACCTTTTTCAGGGTGACAGAGTGTGTGCATGATAAATGGTGAAGGTGAGGATTTTCAGGAAAGATAGTTGATTTTTGAGGTGTTTAAGTATTTTTCAGGAAACTTTGGTTGGACTTGCTTTTTAGGAAACACTGTGTCTTCACGCCCTGAAGCTCCCTTCCTGTCTCCTTTACATAGGTTGCCACCAGCCACTGCTGAAAATCTCGGGCTACATAATTGCTTCATTTATAGGTGATGAGAAGCCTCCCAAAACTACTAATTAAAAGAGCCACTGCAGCATCACAAGAAAGAATATCCTTTCTGAGTAAAACACTCCAAGCTCTGTTTCTACACCTTTCCTCTGTTCTGTCAGTGTGTCACTGTATCCTGTAGTGCTTGTCCATAACAGCAAGAAATTGAAAGTTGAAATTTCTGTTTAAGGAAGCTGACTAAAGAGTTTTCATTCTTCCAGTTTAACTACTTTTTAAAATAAATCCACAGTGTAAGGATGACAGAAAGAACAGTAAAACCTGCAGCCTCTTGCAGTCTCAGAACAGATGCTTTTGGCTGGAGTAGGAGGGCAGAAAGGGAAAGAAGGGCTAGCATGAAAGATAAGGAGAAAAAGAGGAGGAGGTTTGGGGGAGCTACAACAAAAAAGGGAAGTTGAAGACAGTCATAAGGAAATTAAAATCAACGTTGTAAATATATAATGATATTATTTTCCTAGTAGTGCAAAGCTATGAGCTTGCTACTGGAATAAACTTGGTGCTTAATGCAGTCTGCACTTGCTCATGGAAACTGTGTCCTGCTGGATGTAGAGGGTGGAACATTCCTGAATATGTTAGTGCAATGAAGTGTTCACAGATTATCATGGTCTGTTACAGAAATGCTTAAATCAGAGAAGGAAACGACCTCTCATACCAATTTTACAAGGGTCCTTACTGGTCCCTTGAAGATCTACTGCATGTAAGTGAGTGACTGACCTAGCAGTGATCTGAGTACATTGCAAAATCTTATCTACAAGCGTAGATCTTGTTCGTGCCTGCAAGCAGTATACTCAAACTACAACAAAAGCTCAAAGCCTTTTGAAAGATGTTCCTTAAAGTCATACTCTCTGCCCTAAAGTCTGTCAAGGATTTTTCCCCTTCGAAATATTGAAGGAGGGTTTTCTAGTGCAAGCGCATCTTGTTATGTTTTCTTTTTGATGTGGCAGAAAAAAGAACCTGTTTGAGAGTTCAGATAATCAGATTTACATTTTGCTTAGGCAGTCTCACTGCTACTATTCTGAAAATAACTCCCAATATAGTTTTATCCTCCAATTCATTATCTTGTTATCTGATCATCTTTCTTGCTAAACAATAACAACAAAGAAGTTCCTAAAGGAATTCAAAGAGTCCTTGGCATTCCTTTTCTCTGGTATTTTTCTTTTTCACTGTTGGTCTTTGCTTAGGCTGTGTGATTTTTAACTTTTGAAATTCTATAAATTTGGTTTACTGACTTTTTTCTTCAGTTCCCAGAATTCATAGTGTGGGTGGCAGGGATTAATATTTGTTAATATAAAGCAGTGTGGATCTTCTGTTTAAGGTTTTGCTGTTTCCTAAAGAAAGACAGATTATAATATCTTCTAATTTATTTTTTTTTCTTTCATCATAGCTGGATCCTCTCAGGGAGGAATACTATGTCTCCATACTCCCACAAGCTTTGTCCTGTGCTTTTCAGTTTGGCACAGCTAGAAAGCAGCTTTTTTCCATAGCAGGTATTTTACCCTTTTAATGTTTGCATACATCTAGCACCTCTCTTAAAATTCTCATACCACTAGTATTGATTTTTTTTTTCTGTTTAATATTTTCCCATGACTATATTAACCTTCAAATTTCTTCAATTCAGTTTTTTTAACTCTGTAAACTCAATTATTTGCATTCTTCTTTTATTATTATTAAGTATTCTGCTGGGTAAATCTGAAGGCATTTAGAACTGTAAATCTCACACCTGATAAAGGTAGAATACTTAATTTGTTTAAAATATTTACATTAATGAAAATTGCTCAGTGGAAATGGATTATAAACCAACTAGTTTATACAATACTGAAGTCAGTTCTTTTAGATTATTCCATTATAGATTATTCCAGGGACCTAAGAATAGCTAACAAGGCAAAAAATAAATTCTTTAATTGAGAAGCTGCTAACAAGAAGAATCAGCAAAACAAAATCAAAATGGATTTAGTTGCATACCGTTAACTGGATAGAAGGCATGTAGGCAATCTAAAGTTATTTTATTTGTCTCCTTGTCTTTGTTTATGTTACATCACTATGTTAGTCCATTGGAAATCATGCTTCATTTATAATATTGTATCTGATGGAAGGACCTGACTGAAATAAACTTTCAAAATCTCCATAAGTATGAATCACATAACCTGGAGCCCAAAGAAAATACAAACTGCATTACATAGGGTGAGGTTCATGTTAAGACATGGACTCATAAGCTTCATGTTAAAAAGCTTTTCTGCTTGATCTCCTTTGGAACATAACTGCTTAGCCCTTTTCCCTGACAGACTGCCTGTGATAGAAGTGCTCAAATCTTCGGTGGCTCTTGCAGCAAACAGTAGCCTTTCCTTCAGCTCTGTCTGCATCTGGGTCATTAATTTCTACATCATCAGTGCTGAGAATGAAAGTACAGTTGACAATTGATGAAAACATTTAGTGGACACAAAGAAATCTGATGAAATTGTTTCCATCCCTATCTGGGCTCTTAGCAGCACATATGGACAGTGTTGATGTGTTGGCTCTGTGAAATTCTTCTGTGCAGAACTGTGCAGTGTAGAACCAACTTGCTTGGTATTTTAAAGTTTTCATTGGCAATGAGGACTGTAAAGTACCCTGCAGACATGTTGAACATGATTTGGAATAACATAAACATAACAATGGGAAAATATTCCATCTGTTAACAAATTACAGTTTTTATTGTAGAGCAATTCACATGAAAATTCATGGGTTAAGTATGGTCTTCTTTTGATATATTAAAATACATTGTTGTGGATAATGGTTTTGAAAGCTTTTGTGGGGCAATAGGTGTCAAATTCGGTTGTCTAAAAATGGCATTTAGTTTGAGAAGTCCTTGGGAACACTGTGTGGTATCCAGATACTCCAGAACAGTGTAGGTATCCTGTTTGTCCTGTGTCACATCTGCCAGACACATGTGCATGTCTGAAATGCCCTAGGGCATCGCAAATGGCACTGGCTGCCTGTTTTAGTCTGCTGAATCAGTCCCTCTGTGTTTCTTTCAGGTCAGCTTAAATTGAAGCTGGAACTAATTTTAGGTGAACTTAAAGGAAGGTCTTGTCAGAGGGCTGAGCATCTCTTCTATATCTATTCTATTTTTCTCTCAGTCCTATGGGTATCCTAATTGCACCAAATAGCCCTAGCCACCTGTAAATACAGGCAGTTTCACCATGTGCAATTCACACAACTGGATTTTATCCTTAACATCTACTTTATTCCTGTATAGGCTCCTTCATCCTGTGTATGAAGCCATACCTATCATTGATCTCTAACATGTTAGTTCAGTCCATTTTATTTTCACTAATACACTGATCCCCCTTGACTTTGAGGAATTAAAGTGCTGAGGCCTGAACAACAGACCCTGAGCCAGAGTTGACCTCTAGATAAACCTTCCAACTTAAAGTTATACATAGCCATGTATCTGCTTATTAGGCAAAGTACTGCTTAATTAGTGTATTTGTTATGAATGTACCTATCTTTCTGTGTTTAGAGACTAGTCAAGGGCATGGAGGTAGATGGCTGACCTTATTAAATATGAATGTATCTATCTTTGTTCAACAGCAGTTGGTCCAAATTGACTCCAATTTTATTCTGAGCCCTGGCCAGTTTTGGGTGAAAGCCAGATATTTTCTGCACTAAATAAGTGATGTGAGCTTGTTTGTTTAACAATACAAAGTCTGGACCCATTCACAGCAAAGATGGACACCTCACCTACGAGTGGACACACTGCATAGGATTTCCCAGTTACCAGGAGTGGTTCTCCAACCCTTTGTTGTGACTGGGGCTCCCCAGCTCACATGTGGGTCTGGATGATGGTAATGTATTAAAGGGGTAACTGGTGATGTATCTTTATTAATCACTATAGACACTCTTTGTAGTAATGACTAGGTGCACTGCTAAGCTTATCTTTTTATAATTCTTTGCTTCTTTCGTAAGCATTTACTGGTTTGCACTATAGTAAGTTTATATACTTATTCTTTAAACTTGGTGTCTGTGTATTTTGTGGTGACCCTCGTCCTCTGGCAAAACAGGCATTTAATGCATAAAATAATTACAGTGTGGATTCAGAGTGGTGAACAGAGAAGTTAAACAAATGAAACTTAAAGGCAAACAGCTGTCACTAGTAGAATTCCACAGGGCTCTGTCTTAGGCCCTGTGCTCTTCAGCATCTTCATGAATTACTTGGACACAGAACTAGAAGGAAAGTTAAGCAAGTCTGGAGGTGATACAAAATTGGGAGGAGCTGTTGACTCCCTTGAAGGCAGGGAGGCCTTTTGGCAAGTTAAGGGACTGGGCAGTCACCAACCATATGTATTTCAACAAGGGAAAATGGTGGATTCTTCACCTGGGGCTGGGCAACACTGGATGTGGTACAGACTGGGGGATGAGATGCTGGAAAGCAGTGCCATGGAAGGGGACCTGGGTGCCCTGGTCAATGGCAAGTTGAATATGAGTCAGGATTGCCCTGGCAGCCAGGAGGACAGACCATGTCCTGGGGGGCATCAGGCAAAAAGCATCACTTGCCTGTCGAGAGAGGGCATTGTCCTGCTCTGCTCTGCTCTGGTGTGGCCTCACCTTGAATATTGTGTGCAGTTTTGGGCACAAAAATATAAGAAAGATATTAAGCTGTTAGAGAGTGTCTAAAGGACAACAATGAAGGTGGTGAAGGGCCTTGAGGGGGAAGCCATATGAAGAGTGGATGAGGTCACTTGGTCTGTTCAACCTGGAGAAGAGGAGACTGAGGGGAGACCTCATTGCAGTCTACAAGTTCCTCATGAGGGGAAGAGGAGAGGCAGGCACCGTTCTCTTCTCTTTGGTGACCAGTGACAGGATCTGAGAGAATGGCTTGAAGTTGTGTCAAGGGAGGTTTAGGTTAGATATAAAAATGGTTCTTCACCCAGAGGGTAGTTGGGTGTTGGAACTGGCTCCCCAGGGAAATGGCCACAGCACCAAGCCTAACAGATGCTCTCAGGCACATGCTGTGACTCTTGGGAAGGATCTTGTGCAGAGCTGATTTGGACTCAGTTATCCTTTTGGGTCCCTTCCAACTCAGACTACTGTGTAGTTCTGTGAATTCTCTTTCTTTATATTTTAAGTAAAATACAAGACCTATGATTTCTGATGGGACGGTCAATTTGGCTTTTGCAGCATCTTATTTTAATGCATTTTCTAGCACTGGAAAAAACCCCTTCTGTCACAGAAGTTTTTTTACACCAATTTACAGTTCTACTACTGTCTGTTAGTCCTAACAATTTTGAATTTTCCCAGGTAAAATGATGATTTATCATTTTGAGGTGATGTTATCACTGAAATTGGAACCCATATTTTTTGTTTTCCATGAAAGAAAAAGCAAACAAAAACTAGTTTTCTATATAAAAAAAAAAATGCTCCTTCATGCCTGACAGAAAAGGAGGCATTTGATTGTAGTTATATTTCAAAATATGAATGAACAAGGTAGAAATGTGATGCTTGTCAGGTTTCTGATACAAAAACATATTTCAAAGTTGCACAGTCCTACTCACCTTGAAGAATGGTTTACCCAGCTCCTGGAAGAGCTCCAGGTCAGTACACATCAAAATGGTAGGAGTTTCACAGTAGAAACACAGAACTTAGTTCCAAGCCTTTCAAAGACAAACTGAGCAACATATTTAGGATATGTCAGTGGAAACCATTTTATATTATTCTAGTGACAAATTAAGAACTAATTTCATTCCAAGTTGTACTTATGTAAATTTGACTGCTACTACGGACCAACAAGTGACTCGTGCTTGATAATTTGGCACCATATGGCTTCCATCGAGGTTCCTGAGCTATGTGGTCCACAAGAGGCATTCCATAAGAATAAATCTATTCTTTTCAGCTGCCACCGCAGAAGAGGTAGGATCAGCAGGAAGAGTTAGTGGTGGTTGGAAGGATCAGACAGGGAGATTGGTATCTCCTATATGAAATCATAGTGCTTTGGTGGCAAACTGCTTCAGTGCAGCTCCCCCTTAAGAGAAATTCCTCGTGTCCAGATATAACTCTTGATGATGGGAAATTATCAAAAACACAAATAAACTCTTATTTGTGAAGAAATATTACCTTATCCCTCAGTTTTTCTCACCTTTTTGCTCCTAATTCATTCTCCTTAACAAAAACTCCCAGCTTTTCTCAGCAGAGTAGTCTCTTGTCTTAGAAGTTATCCCATTGATACTCTGTAGGAGTTCCTTGGCAGAAAGATGCTATTCCTTTCACTAAAATCATTTAGAAGATGAAGGGTATTTGTGGAGCAGGCTGTGTCTCCACAAGTATCATTGAGACAGCAGCATATGCAGCAATTTGACTGTGACATTAAAACCATCACCCTGGGCGCTCAGGCAGTTGACATTGCTAGACTGGTATTGCTCGGCTTCTGACAGTTTTCCAGCTTGTACAGCTGTTAAGAACATATGGGCCTTAACGTTTCTGTGGTTAGCAAGTCTTGCTCTTGCTTTTTCTTATGTATACACACCCAGACCACGGCCTGCCTCTACTGAGCACCCTGAACATTAAAATAACGGATCTGTATTCAGAGCAAGATAGTAATGGATTCAACTCACCTTAATTATTGAATATCTGTGTTGCATTTGAACAAATCTGAAAGTATTGCCAGGTCTGTGATCTGCTTTTTTGATATGGTAAAGATTTTATATGTGAGTGCATTCAGCTACATCTGTAGGAGAGTCTGAAAACCCTGAGCTAAAGCACAACTTGCTTCTTCCTGATTATTAAAAACATTTGACAGGTATGGAAACATACTGCATTTTAGTTGACTACCCTAATTTAGGCAGAAAGGTAGGTGCTGCAAACTTCAATGCTAATTAAGCAGAATTTTGACAGCAGGAGAAAGTGATATGTGCTATTCTTCTAAGCATGTGTTCAGTCCAATCTGTCTTTTTAATTGCACTACAGCAGATTATTAAATTATTCAAATAAATAATGGAAGACAACTTCAACTGAAATCCTGTGGAAGAGGAAAGTGCCTTGTATGAAAGCGATTTCATATTATTTTGTTCTGCCTTCTGAAGAATACACAGCCATCAATATCCTTCCTCAGTATGACAGAATTGTTCACTTAAATAGCTAGCTATTTGGGTCTTGATATGAATACTTATTTAAAATGCTGAAGAAATTACCATCATGTTTCTAAATAGCCAAGTCATGAATACCCTGCAGCATTATTTAATAATTCAGAAAATTCGAATCTTGAGGATTTTAGTAATTAAACTCCAAAGTGAAGCACATACATAAGCCGCCTATTTCCTCATGCCCCAATTCAAGGTAGAAAGAAAATTCAGTGGCCTTACCTTTTGGCAAATTATGCTTTGGATGGAAGAATACTGCGCAATGGAAATTAAATGCTAATCATTCAATAGTCAAGCTGTTTTGAGAACCATCCGAGAGGAATTCATGTACCCCTATTTGTGTTTACAGCTGGATTAAAAATTGGGGATAAGGCAACCAGATCCTAGAATCACAGAGAGTCACTGCTAAGAAAATCCCTGTCTCCAAAAAAAAAATAAATTAAAAAAAAAAAAAGGGAGTTTTGCTTACAACTGACCTCAGAAAGATAAAAAAAAAATAATTTTGAACTACTGATGTGGACATATGGGAATAAGATACAAATCTGTTGACCATTTTGCACATCACGCTAGTGCACTCACCCGTGCAAAAACCTCAGCCTTGGAAGCAATTAATGATTAACAATCTGTAGTGTGGGAAGGCCTAGCCTACAGAAAAAAATTAGGCTGGGAATAACTGACAGTTATGACACTTGTGAACCTTCAAAGTAAGTCCTTAAAGGTGAGATAATTCCAATTTCCTACATTTATCCATGATTTAGTTTGCCCTGAGCCATGATTCAAAGTCCAAGTTATTTCAGTACTAAATCTGGGTTTGAGAACTATGTTAATCCAGGAAAGTTCTTCATACTGAGCAGGGCACACTGCTCATTATGAAAGCAAATAGAGGAGAAAGTAAAAAGACAAGCAAGCCAAAATCCAAAGCAAAAAGACAAACTGAAAATCAATGTCAGTGTGATGATCACAATAAACAAATGCCTCAATATGGTTGTTTCAAGAACAAATCAGATTGAATTCACAGAAATATAATCCAGATTGAAGCATTAATCATATCACTATCCCTTTTGTATCATTAATATTTTATACAGATCTGCATGCATTTTTCTTCTGTGAAAAACCCTCAGACTTCTAGGATGCACCACTGTTAAGTGCAATGATATGTTTACTGGTCTTTCCAGATACTGGAAATTCTAAAATAAATATTACAAAGAGATAATAGTTTACTAGAAATGTCCATGGCAAAGTGTGCTTTGAATAAGTTTGTACACATCCGTTATGCAGTGCATGGCTTTCAATAAGAGGTTTTCATCTTTATGTGGTGCATTTCTTTTTTTTCAGATTGTTTCATCTTCTTTGAGTTGTTGTTTAAAAATCACCCATGTCTTTGGCAATATCTCTTTATCCTGTTCACTTCATGGAGATTAATCTCCACAGGCTTCAAAGAGCACACAAGAAGTGGACATCTTAGATTTTCTTATTACTATATTTCTGCTTTCCCCACTACAATGAAGTAGCAGACCCCAATTGTTGAAATACAAAATCAGAAGATTTAAAGATGGAAATACCATTCATTAGGTCCTCTCATCTATGGTTTTGCCATTTCAGAATTTTTATCTTCCAAGTTAGTTATAAAAAACTCAGGCCATTAAAAAAATGAGTACAAAAGTAATGACTTTTATATTTCAGTTCCCTAATGTTGGAAAATATTTTCCTTCTTTCAAGATAATTTCTGCCTTCTATTTTCACTTATAGTATTTTCTCATCTTTCCTGCGCAAAACCAAATAATCAGGCAAACAAGAAAATCCCAAACTTTACCATTATCCCTCATTTCAATTTGTATTACTGGCTTGGAGTTTAGATTGCATTGCTCTCTCTCTACTGTCTTGTGCTGTGTTCTACATTTTCTTAAGGGCAGTCATAGAGGATAAGCCTTATTATCAGGTTTTTTTGCTGAAAATCAAATATTAGGAAAAAATAAATGTGGGTTTGTATATGTGTTTTTATTAGGGGTGAACAAGAGGATTCCACATGTTCTGGAAGGTCCCTTATGGGTTTAAGATGAAATCAATCAAGCAATTGTACAAATAGCAAGCACAAACTGTAGTTTACAAATAACTCATGTTGGAAATAAGGGTTGGAATGATGTGTAACAGGAACATTCCTTAGACATTGCTGAAATACATTAGTGTAAATATTTAAATGGATAATTTTGAACAATGAATGCATTTGTAATTATCAAACTGTGTCTGTAAATATCATGTAAGTATGGAAAATGTTTAAATTAGTTAGATATTGTATTTACTCTGGCTATTGTAGTCAACATTGCCTGACTGCTACAACAACTTAAGACTGATGGAAGTCTTAAATTTTGATGGAATTCTTGGCTTTAATTAATTTGTTTTCCCTTACACTAACTTGTATCTACAAGTAGAGGGATGTGTGTGACTTGATTATCCTATTAATAATAAGAAGAAAGTTTTTAAATTCCTGCTGCTTACATCCACCAGTGACTGAGGATGTAACCATGTTACCAATGGTTATTTACCCTACACAGTTTGTTTGAGTTTTTTCTCCCAAATGCATACTGTACCTTTTCTAGAAGTGACATCAGGTGGCAACATGTTCTCAGGTATCATTACTAATTGATGCTTTTTCTATTAACTTACTGTAAAGGAATTCCAATGCTTCTGGAGATAATTAGATCTCAAGTGATGGCAATCACAATCTCCAGATAAAAACGTGAAGGCTTGACATACAGTCTCTGAAATTGAAATTGTTAAAACAATTGCTCTATCATATTGCCGAGAAGGATTTGACCAAATCAATTACAAGTAATCACTCACATCATGTGCAGCTGACTGACACTTTTAATGAAAAATGTCTGTGTTGTAGGTTTATTGACGAAAGTATGCAACATATTGTTCCTGGAAGAGCCAGAACATTTTAATAGAGTAGAATGAATGACAGAAAAGAACCTGAAAGACAATTAATGACAATTAATCAGTTGTAGTAATAGACCTTGAAAACTCCAGGGTACTAGACAAATAACTACATTATGTACACATTGTGTTTCATATGTTATGCAGAAATCCTTCTACAAGAGGAAAAACAAGGACTAATCTTCTGAGATATACTTGCCTTTGTTGAAAGCTGATTGATTTTGCAGATGATCCAAGCTGATAGATAGCAAAGCAAACATTCCTTCAACATATTGTGGCTTTTTTTTGGAAAACCAGAACCGAACAAATACTGTTGATCAGTTTGTCAAAGTCTGAAAAAGTTATGGTAAGTATATATCATAGACCATAATATAAAAGACCTTGAAATGTATTTCAAGAATCATTGCTTTCAGGTGGAAACCCTTCACAAGTCACTAGTTTCAAAGTCTGAGCTGTTCATTCCTGAACTAAGAGAAGAATGACCATAATGAACCAAAACTCCTGATGTCTGAGTGATTTTTTTTTTTAACATTTATAGTCAATTCTTGTATTCCTGAACAGAACAAAAATAAAAGTATGTTGTTTTTAATAGATACTATAAAAACCGTGCGTTGTATACATGAGGGTATGTATAGGCTGCTGAAGGTATCAGGAGTCAGTGAAGCAGGAAGGCTGTGGAGTGCCCTTCTCGTAAGGAACGGCACCGCATGGAGGGGACTCACTGCTGCAGCCACACTGCTGCCACCAGTCTACAGCCTTCTTCCACCGGCGGGTTTCCCTTGACTCCCTAAACCTGCTTCCCTCCCACCCATCCCTGAGCCTTTCTCCTCCCAGGAGCGCGGCGGGGACCGAGGATCTTCCCTGTCTCCCACCGCCCCCTAGCGGGACTGCCTGAAACACAGACCTACTGCCTGGCCCTTGGTCGCTCCGTCCACGTCTCTGCCGTCTAGCCAAGCTTTTCTTGTTAAACCTTAGGCTCCACTAAAATCTAAATTATTTTCTGTAGTCTTTAAATTTTTTGACTAATAATATAGCTACCAATAAAACTTATTAAGGTGGAAAAACTCTGTTGTTGTTGTGGGGTTTTTTGGTTTTGTTTGTTTGTTTTTGGTGGGGGGTTTTTAGTGATTTTGTGTATTATTTTTCTAACTATAGAGCTTTCTTTAAATGTAGACTTAGTGCAAATCTGAATAAGGTCAATATGGAAATCCATATGTGGTGTCCTTCAGTGTCTTCTAGATTAGTTTGCTGTGTTTGCAGATTATGCTTCTTTCTAGCCACCAAAATTTAAAACCCTAGTTAGGATTGGGATGTCAAAACAATCCATGGGGATTTTTGCCCAGTAGCAGCTATTCTTCTTGGCAAGACATGAAAATTGTGTCTAATTTGTGCAACCTTCTTCTGCAGAGCTGCTTAGAAATGTGAGCTTGCCATAAAACCAGTGATTAACAGAGACAGAAAGAAAGAGTACATTTCAACATAACATTTAAAATGAAGACAAAGATTTTGTTTTAAAGACATACAATGTTTCTGATGCTGAATTATGTTTTAGGTCTTTCTGTACTGCTGTAATAGCCTGGAAGCTCCAAGTCAGCAACTGCCATGTGTAGAGGCACCTCATTTTCTGAGAAATCATTAATTGCTTCTTGCTGTGAGTGCTGAGGGGCATGATGGTCTTGAGAGCATGAAGCTTCTTGGTGCCTCAGTCTGTAGAGTCTGTGTAAGGAAAGCATCTCTCTAAGTTAGAACAGGAATTCAAATAGGTTGTTGTGGTGATCATCAGGGTGGCCGCACTGATTAGTCCCATGGTGTAAGGATCCCTTTTATGGATTTGCTTTGGAAAGCTCATTGCTGTGCTGTTTTCCTGAATATCTTTAGTATCATCAAGAAAAAAAGGCAGGCAGTGATACTAAAATTTTTGGTCATTCTTTGGTTGCTTTTGTTTTCACCCCTAAGTTGAAAACACTGGCAACCACTCATGGTTTTATGGAAATAAACCTTCCTTTATTTATAGAATGAAAGAAGCAATAGGATTTTCCCTATTAGTCCTGCACTGGGGAGTTTACAAGGGAACCAAAAGATGTTTCACACATTTTTAAGTGCATATTATTGCCATAATGTGTTTCCCTAGATTTCATGAAAATTCAGAATAATTTCATGCAATATATACTCGATTCCCACTTGCCATTCTTATAATCTCTACACATATCCACCAGCATAGCAAAACACTTATTCAAAACTCATGGTGAATTGTTACAACAGAGACCAGAGTTAGAAGTGAGTGGTTTTATGATGGTACATAACATCAGGGTTCCCAATACATGCACTAGCACTTCTTAGAAGTAGTCTGTGGGTGGAGCAGATTGCATATCAAGGACTTTTACAATTTCACACTGAGACTCCTACATTTCCATTTCAAAGGCTAGTAGAGACTCTATTTGTTCTTGATGTGGAATTCCTTCTTGAAATCAAATGGTATTGAGGACAGGGAACAGAAGTTGAATAAGTAATGAAGAGCTATTTATGTGCCATGGAAAAGCCAAAAAGCTTGTGCACTTACATCAGTATCACTTGACTCTACATGAACTCATAAAAGGATCTGTGTTTTATGTAGAGGTTCATTAAGTAATCCAAAGAGATTTTTCTCCTGGTTTGCCATTTTACTTGCAGATTATAGTGTGTGTTTCCCTCTCCTGTACCTCAGATTAGCCCTCATTTTCTGGCTCACTTGGCTAATTAGCATGATCTTGCTTTATCACTAAACATATTCAATACCTTCTTCTACAGTTATCAGCTTAACTGGCTACTTATGACTATTTTCCTGGTTTCAGAAAAAGAATTTTCTCAGTGGAATATAAATATTGAATAAAGAAATTAATCCAAAATGTAGTAGTCAAAATTTCCATAAACTAGTGTGCAATGAGTGGCAAAAGGAGTTCTCAGGCTCATGTAGACTGTACCCAGTTGTGCTGTGACCATCTGAAATTCTCAGAAATAAATATCCTTTCTTTAGCATCGTGTTATGCATACTTATCCTGCCTTTAAGGCTATTTTTGGAAAAGATCTTTAGAAAAGCAAGGTGTTTTTCTCAAATATTTCTGAGGTTAATGAACTTTTCAATTCTTTTTCATGCAATCACAGAATGCTTTGGATTAGAAGGGACCATGAAGATCATCTAGTTCCAACCCCATAGAATAATCATTTAGATTGGAAAAGAACTTTAAGATCATCAAGTCCAAACAGAAAACCAGCACTTACACGTCCACTAAGTGCCACGTTTTTGCAAAATAATGCAGTTTTCTCAATGGGAATAAAAGATGCACCTGTTTTCCTTTAGTTGTCCTCTCTTGCTAATTAAAGTAGGGGGTTGGAAAGCTAAAGATACTGTTTTGAACTTCACAGTGTCACCGGGGCTTGCAAGCAATTTTATCACTTTGTGGGCAAGTGCTCTGATCACTGAGTAATTAGCAAAAATCTCAGCAGCAGCAGCAGGAGCAGAATCACAAGCAGCCTCATCCAGGAAGAACAGCAAGGTATGTAGAACCCCACATTGTAGCCCATTCTGCGCTGCTTCAGAAAATATGGGGTAAAACAGGACATCTGCAGGGAAGGAGGTGGGGGCACCTCTGATATTCTGGTGTTTC
>JAWMRC010000110.1:64180741-64205226 GCA_035584755.1 Thripadectes ignobilis | reverse complement strand
CTGCTTCAGAAAATATGGGGTAAAACAGGACATCTGCAGGGAAGGAGGTGGGGGCACCTCTGATATTCTGGTGTTTCTGGCCAGAAAAAGGATGGGAGAGGACTCTGGGTAATATAGGGTGGAGTGGCCGTGGGCATGTTGAGCCCCACTGGTGCTGTCTGAGCTCTGAAGGACTTTGCGCTTTTCCAGAGCTTGGTAATCACTGAAGAAAGGCTGCCGGGCCAAAAATTTGGACTTGTGTGTCTCAGTTCTCCATGTCTGTACTAGGACCTAAATTCTGTATTCCTCATCCTCAATGCTGACCCTAAATTGCCCTTAAAATGCAATTATATAAGGACTCTTCCTGTCCTGCCTCCCCCTACCTGTAAAAATCCTGTAAATATGGAATAGTCTGAGATTATTAGTACCCACTTGGGGTTTTATTGTGATCAAGTTTACAAGAATTCTGTTTATGGATTATGTGCCAGTGTTATTTTTGAGGGCGGGTAATTGAAAGTTGTTTATTTTGAATGAAGCCTTAGAAAGTTGTGAAGCTACTGATTTTGCTATTCAAATTTGATATGTAAAAAATAACCTTTAATTTAATGTTCAGTACTTTACAAGCAATTTTTCGGATGTTATTGAACTGCCTTTATTCTGTATGATTTTAGCCTGCTTTTAATATAATGTAGTTTTTATTAAAGTTTAACAGCTGAAAGCTATTGTAGTCTGTTATGTGATGTTTTTCCTTATGCACCTATGTTCACATTTGCTGAACAATGCTAGCAATAGCTAACGAGCAGTTCTCAGCCTAAATAGTGGAGCCAGAGATTTTTATGTTCTTTATGCCTCATTTGTACATGTCATTAAATTACTGATACACTGTGTAACTCCACTACAACTTTTTTTCCAGTTCAGTTAATCTAAAAATTTCTGAGAAATTAGATAAATAATGTACACACATTTAAATTCAAAGCAGATTGCTGGACTTGATGTTCTCTATTGCTGAGGAAAATGACTCACAGATTATACTGGGAGATCCCTTTCTGGGAAAATCTTATTACAGAAACTGCTAATTCCACTAGATTAATTTTCCAGTTGTTTTCCCAAAGGTCTTCTTATGAGAACCGTTTAATTAGCAGTATATTTTAAATCAATCTGTGTTTTTAACCAGCAGTCAACCATATTAACAATTTTTACTTGCTTTTATGTAGAGATTCTTGATGTTCAGTTCTTTGGAGACCCTTTCATGTCTACAACACCGTTAATCCTGCAGACAGCTGAGCGAAAGGAGCAATTATGCTCCTCAAATAATTCTGGCCAACACATATACAGCTGTACAGCAAATGGCAACAGAGTGGTGTGAGGAAAATGAGTGGGAAACCTTGAAATGTTCATGTCTTCAACCACTCCTGTGGTGCTATCAAGAAGCCCAGTGAGTGTACCGGCCTTTCAGCCAGGAACATCTCACGCACTCTGCCTCTGATTTTCAGAAGTCTTTCTAAATGGTGAATTTCAGGCCCATTCCCTTAATTGACATTAAATGTCTCTTGCCTGCAGGCAAAAACCTCTTAAATTGAGAGGAAGGCTGAACTGCTTTGTTTCCTTGGCAGTCATGTGGGGAGAAGACTAAAATCACCATGACAGGCTGTCTGCAGGTGAGCGAACACAGTCGCTCAGTGAAATGTGAATGAACACATGCATCAATCTACAATCTACTGCCCAAAAGCATTTTCTAATCTTGTGGTGAATAAAGAAACAAACAAACAAGTCCAAACAATTTATAACGTGATTAAGAAATTTGATTGAAATATAAAGAATAATAAAAAACAACCTATAAATAACTAATGCTAGTTCTCTTTCTTGCATAGGAAGTGATATGAACAAGGGACTCATTTCTAAATATCAATTTGTAGACTGACATAAAGCAAATGTTCATTTTGATTGTCTAGATGAAAAGTCCTTTCATTTAGAATTCAGTGCTTATTTAAGCAGTTCATTCACTGTAGCCAATAATATTGCGTAGCTAAACATAAAAATATTGTTCTCTGAGTAAAACACACAGTCTCACATTAAAAAATTTATTCAAGTGCTGAATGAATCTGGAATTTTTGAAGTAAGATCAAAAATCCAAATTAAATAAAACCCAAGAATAGGACTGAAAAATCCTGAGAACAGGACTGAGAATATGTAATTTCTTTAGGGGAAGGGAGCTCATTCATTTTCCCTTTCCTCTTCTGAAAGTAGCCAAGCTTTCTGTCCCTCAGTTCAGCCACATGTGGAAAACTCATCAATCTCTACAAGATTTTCAAGACTTCCACAGAAAGGCCATTGCTGTTTGCAAAGCCTGGATTAAAAGTATTAAAATTATGTCAAAGCAGCTCATTTATTCTACATTTCCAAAGCACAATGATTATTACACAACTGATTTTTTTTGTTTTGTAATAGATTTTTTTTCATCAATAAAGCTACAAAAGTATATTCAATTGGGTAGTAATTTGCGGGAATTGCCTACTCTGGATTTTTTTCATTTGTGCAGGTTGCTATTTTGGAATTTGGCTGTACAGCCTATATTCATATTACTGGGTAATACTTAATGTGTGCAGATTTATTGGCTTCAGTGAGATTATCCATCAAAGTAAGTAGCAGACAGTGTCAATACATATTCTGAAATTTTGTTTTAATTCATTGTTAATGTATTCAGGCATTGCCAGACCCCCTGAAGAAATTTAAAGACCGCTTTATGAAAAGCAATATTACTTCCGCTCTATGTTACTCTTTGGTTTGAAAACATGAAATGACCGTATTTGTTTTAAAAATCTCCATTCCTTTGGAACCCAATGACTAGAAAATCTCACCACCAACAACACAGAGAAACAGAAACTCAACAAAATACTATAAGACCATTTCAGTGCAGGATTTTTGAATGAGAAATAAAAAATAAACAGAAAGATTAACTGGCATTCAAGATCCAATATAATTCATGTTTATTTTCACTGTGTACAGAAGGTGGAGCCAAATTCATAAGTATCTGTGAACTTATGCTTTACTCTTTGTTTGAATGCTTTTCTAATGTGTTTGTGGAGGGGTAGCTAGTTCAGAGGACATATTGATTGGAATCAGTTACAATGTTGAGATAAATCCTTTTAAGACAAAAGTCTAGGATGTTTAAGCAGTCTGTAATGAGGTTTAGAAGTTTCTTGGCACAGCACAAGAGCATCTGAGTCTTCACATATTACCCTTCTCCCTTTCTGTCCATCATTGAGCCAGCAGTGAATTCAGAGTTCTAAATGTAGCATGGAAAAGAGAGCAAGGTGAGTATCACCATAAAGAAGTTGTGGTGAAACCTTAGTGATATGAAGTGGCAAGCATTGACAAGCACAAAGAACAGAAAGGAAACAATCACACCAAACTTTGAACGCTGTATTTTCCTTCTCAGTGATCCTCAGAAATTTTAAAAACAAACACCCATTCTGCTAGCTTATATTCCAAAATGCAACTAGAGAACAAATCAGAATAATTTTGGGCTTGAAGGATGGAGCCTGGCATTAGGAAATTTTGCCTCTAATTCTGGTTGTGTCATGAGCTTTCTATGACTCAGAAGAGCTGCTGGTATTCTCCATGACAAACTTCCTAGCTTCATAAAAAAGGTTGCTATAATGTAACTTCTTCTATGATAATATTTATAAAACACTCTGAGATTGTAGGCAGATGATTGTGCAATAGTGCAATATATTTCCAGGGAATAGTGAACATTTACTAGGCTGGGCTCTGATGCAATAGCATCACAGAGAACTTCCCACTTTCATCTGAGGGGCTTCAGTTTGGATGATTTTTTTTCCAGCAGAGTCTCTTTTAAAATAGCTTTTTTTTTTTTTTTTTTTCAGACAGAATCTACCTTATGCTGACTAAGCCTACTTTTCCCCTGGGCAATATCTAGCTTTGAATGAAATGAATCTGAGAGACCAGTTTCAACAAGGAATGGCAAATGAGCTCACTAAGAGACAGTCTTGTGATTATCCCCTTTTTTATTATTATCCTTACAATTATCAGAAAATATTTTAATACACTGTGTGCTGTGCCACCTAAGTGGGACCAGATATAACCTTGAGGGACAGCAATTGCCTTGAATTGTTGAGTTGTCTGTTTTGAACTAGTAATGGCCCTTTGAAATGTGGGGCAGGGAGTGGTTAAGGCTGTGTTTTGCAGACCCTACGGTGCTGCGTGCAGCATCTTATACTGGGATCAGTGTGCTTCAGCCCAGTCACTCCAGCTGAGAGAATATGCAGGAGCTGTGGCCAGCAACTTCAGAGATGTGTTGTATTTCTGTGTGATGTAAATTCCTCAAACAAGGGAAAAACACTGGGTGCTAAAAAAAAAAAAAAAAAAAAAAAAAAAAAAAAAAAAAGCAACAAAAAAATACATTAGTCTGCACATTTATGTGCTTAGATAATCAAGTAATACCACATTATTGTTCCTTGGATGTTCAGAAAAGCTTTACCTCCATGGAGCATGAAACAGGGCCATGCATTATTCACAAGTCTGTCTTTAAAGCCAAATATGTGAGAAGGGAACCTGCCAAAGTTTATGTGCCATCCAGGGATGTGGATGACTGCACAGCTGCCTTGAAAGCACTCAAGAAAATCTGCATTGCCTGTGTATATTAATTTCTGTTTACTATATATTCAGCTCATTTTACTTGGTCCATGGACTCCTCTTCCAAACTGCACAGGACAGCGGTGTGAATAGGAGTACTGGGAAGTAAATTTTACAAACAAACTGAGAACAAGTGAAGACATATTATTCATTTCAAGAGCTCCATAAATTACAGACATGCTTAATTGGAAGTAGACCATGAACTCCACTGGTATCAACAGTAGATTTGGTAATGGTCAAAGGACTGGAGAAAATTCCAAACTTTGCTCCAAAAAGCAAAATGTCAGTGGATGGCAATAGAAGTCTCAGGGAGCTCAAAGCCCCAACATCTTCATTTCTATCATGTGAAGAGAGTCTGTCTCCCACGATACAAAGCTTCCACAATACACAGCTTCAAACGTAACTATGATCTTCTTACATGTATCTTAGTTCATAATGAAGAACAGATTTGACATTCCCATGCTCTCCTGTTGAACACAGCTTCACCTGAAGAGAGGTTGTGTGTGAGGACCTTTGTTCAATCTGAAAAGCTTATTTCCATGAGGAAAAAGATTATTTCCATGAAGAAAATAAGTGTGAGACTTTCTGGTAACCTTGTGAAATGGTAGATGATTGCATCATCTGAAGCTGAATATGTTCTACTAATACGCTTTGAAAAATGACCATGCAGATGTAGTTCCAAACTCTAGGAGATATTTCCAAATAATTCTTATCAGGACTAATGATACTCCATTCTAATTCTACACAGCATCATGGTGGAGACTTGTAAAACTTTCCCTTTGCATGTGGATAATGCCATAGCAAAGCCAAATGTTATGCTTAATATGGCTGCAAAATTATTCTTTCCTTGTTACTAACATACACATTTTAGTTATCTAAAGTGGATTTTAAGATTGTCAGGCTTCTAACAAATGTTGTTTGTTTATTTAAGTGGTAGAAATTCTTCTCTGACCTTCTTTCAAAACCATAATATTTGAAAAATTGCAAAGCCTATACAGGAAGATAATGGAAAAATGCAAGATCAGGCAAGCTGGACCTTGTGATCCTGCCAGCTTTGACAGGGAATGATATCTTTGTATTCTTGCATGCTATGATTCAAGGTTTTTTCTCTGGCATAATTCTGCTTTCCTAAGGAGCAGCTTTTTCACCAGCCATATATTCAACATTCCCAATCTCCCCCATGTCTCCAGCATCAATGCACATAGCCATGTTGACAGAGTTTTGTACTTTGCTCCAGAATGACCAATATTTTACAGGGCTGTAGCAGGAGCACTATGTGTACTCTGCTTACTGTCTGTACCATAGTCATGAAGGCAGTGAAACACTATGGTTTGTATATTACAATTTTTTTTCTATTCTCAAGAAGGGCCTGGTAGGCACACAGTTCTGTTTCTCCCTTAATGTGATGATAAAAGGCAACCTGAAAACAACCTTCAGAAAACATGAGGTCTCTTTCTGCCATAGGGCTGGAACTGTAAAAGGAAAAAAAAAAAATTAAAAAAAGAAGCAAACTGAGGAAATGAGGAAATCAGCTGTCTCCACCTGTAGCTGGAGAAAGGGGAATTGAGGGTGTACGGTTTCAGTGTACTAACTCTGTTTCTCGAACAGGAGGCAGTGTGGTCTGCTACAAACTGCTCTAGAGCAAGAACCAGGATGGTGCCTTCGTTCCCCAGCTTCGAAACTCCCTAATGAGTATCTTTCTACAAAGATCTTGTCCTACTTCTGGGAGAGTGCTGGGTGAAAAGCAGTAAGGAAGAGCTGTTAAAAATGAGCAGTAATATTTAGGTTGTGTAGAGTGTAACATTCTTTATTTCAAGAAGAAACTGTAAAGAGGACCTTTATCTAGGAATCTCTCAATGACCAGTACTGGATTTCTCCCCTCTTTTACAGCCTTCAAAGAGTAAAAAATGCTCTTCCATTCTACCGAGCCCAGAAATAGCTCTTGAGGATAACATGAGCTGAAACCCAAATGAGTCCAGTACAACCCGAAAAGGGAAACTTCATGAAGAACTATCTGACCATGAACACTCCAAGAGAAGCTCTTAAGTAGTCTCATGGCATGAACAAATGCAAGACCAATTCCTAACGAAGTTTGGAATCCATGTGTGAGGAGCTTAACACAGACAGAGAAATAAATTAATCTCTGTTCTACAGAGGAGGCATTTTTCAAGGAATATTTAACCAGGGTCTGGTCAGGAGCAAAGCCAAACTAGTTTCGTTCCAAATGCATAGATCAGTTTTGGATCATGCTTTTATTCTCTAAAATGTGTTCAAAAATCATCAGAAGCATTTCTTCTGTACCGTGCTTTATTTTCTGAAGTTTCCTGGAAAGAGTTTCCTGGAATGTGAGATCGTTTCTTCATTCCTCCCATGGGACAGACACACGCGCGCACGCACACACACACACAAATAATAGTAAAAAAATATGTGATGTCTGTCTTCTGTGGAAACAAACACGCTGCTCCTGGTGTGTACTTTCTCGTGTGCACGTAAAGGAAATTGACCTCAGGAAACAAAGCTGTGTTCACAACAAAAAGTTGAGAGGGCTTTCTCTCCTGAGCGATGTTGAGGAGCGAATGGAGACAACAGCCCCAGCACCCAGGATGTCCACGCTGCTTACCCCTTAATCCCTTTCAATGCCTTTTTCTCTTTCCCTGCAGTGCAACTCCTGGTGCACACCAGAGAGCCAAGTTGTTTCATCTGTCTCAGGCGAGCCCAGATCTGGACACAGTGCCACCCAGGTGCCCCAGTGACCGGGCGGGTGCGGGGCGGCTGCTGTCTGCCCTTGTACTTGTTTTGTTACATCAGCAAGAGTGGACTTCCATGCTCTCTGTCTTTCCCGGGCTGGTTTTTGCTGTGCCTTGAGCCCTCTCCCTCCTCCCCCAGCTGCCGGCTCTCCGCCCGCAGCGCGCCCCTCCTCCCGGGCTGCCTCCCCTCCCTCGCCCCTCCTCTCGCTCAGTAAGAGGGTTCAAAACTTGTTAAAAGCTCTCCCAGTGTTCCAACTTAGAAAAAACTTTTACGAGGTATCAGCACTTTTCTTTCATTAGTGGGGAAGGAAGGATGAAAAATACAAAACAGCAGTAGACTTTTAAACTTTAAATAGACAGGTCTGAGTGCCTGAACGTGCTCTTCCATTTTACTTTAACCCTCCAAAGAAGTACTCTCATCCAGTTTCACTGCTGATCAGCGAGGGTAAGTTGAAAGTTTTACTTTCTCATCGTTTTGTGTATCACTTTTTTTTTTTTTTTCTGAAAACACTTCTTTCCTTCCCTCCCCCCTCGTCCCTCTCCCCCCTTACCCCTGCCCTAAGAATTCTGTGTTATTTCGCTGATGGTCGAATTTGTTTAAAAACATATATCTCTTATCCGCGTAGCTTCTCTTGAAGTGCTAAATTCCAGCTTGGAGGATTATTTACTGTCTTGTGTTATATTTCTATATACGTTTCTAGAAGTGTTTCACATTTACAACTTGTAACCTCAAGCGAAGGAGGAACTGCGGCGAAGTTCTGAGTGCCGGGCAATGTTGCAGACTTGGTGCTAGTTCGCGGGTGCGATCGCTCCCGTGCCCTGCTCTCGGGGTAACTCGGCTTCTTTAAAGAAAAAACCGAGGTGCGCCTCTGTTGTACCGAAATTACTTCAGAAGTTAGCGACAGAGAGACCTTGCCCTGAGTGCGCCTCATTCCTTCCCCACACATTTGGCTTTCATATGGAAATCCTGATTGATGCCTGATAGCTTGAGCAGAGCAAGGTTCTTAATTAGGTGCTTTGTTAAATTCTGCAGCTACTGAAGCGGTGACTTTCACGTGGTCTTCCTGATAAATTTTTTCTCCTTTTCTTTTAAAATAGATGTGATAAAATCCAGACGTGTGTTATGGATTTTTAACCTGGTTTGTATATAGTTACTCTGTTTTAGCAACCTCTGTGAGGGATTTTAGAGAAGGAATGTGGGATATCATGACATGCCTTACCACGTTGGCAATGTCTGTGAAAGTCTTGGGCAGATATAAGTGAAAACTGTCTAGGGAGAACTGTACAAAAATATTCACAATATGTGTCATAATATCTACATGACAAATTACCTCTACATTACCTTGAAGTCTTTAATTACCAAAATGCAGAAGAGTAAATGCTTGAGCAGTGTCTTTTGGAGAACTAAAAAGCTTTTTATGTTGTGAGACTTTTAGTGATTCCTTATAGCAACTGTTGCCTACTGCTATCCAGTAGTTAAAAAACAACACAAGGAAGCAGAAAAAAGCCTTCAGCTGAAAGGCAGGTGAAGCCTAATATTTTGCCTTGAGATAACCAGCAAGCCTCATGAAGCAGCAGACTTCGTCCAAGGCATTTGTTTTCATGTTTGTATGTGATATTTGTAATGAAAACTCCTGGTAGTGGGGGCGAAAATGGGCTCTGGGCACCTTTTGCCTGAAGTCCCCATGTGTGTATGTGTGCGTGTGCGCACACAGGGAGCGAGTTAGAGGACTTGCGTGAAGCTTTCATCCTGCCATTTTTAACATCTGGACAGCACACTATGCTCCAGAATTTAAGCCTCTAGTCTTTGGGATGTTTACTGAAGTGTTTCCTTCAGAAACTTCAAAGCCAAACACTGGCGCTGACCCACAATACCTAACAAGCATAGGAATGGGAGAAAGGCAAGCAGCAGGCTGGGTTCAGCAGAGGAAAGAGAGGGATGGACACAAGGGATTTGATTTGCGACATAAAACTGAATGCTTATACACACAGGAATGGAGACAGATTCAACACTATAAAGTTATCTCAGCTCTCATATTATGCAAGCCCAAAAGATTAATTTTATTTGTCTCTGCAATGAACCAAGGCCAAGGATTCCTGTGGGCACGGGGAAGGTTAGAGGACATTGAGCAATGCATCTGTTTCATTAAATACATTGCTCTCTTTCCCCTGATCTCTGGTATCTCCTCCCCATGTTACCCACTGAATTTGTCTTGCATGGAGGCACCTGAGCTCTTCTTTTATGCCATGTGTGTTTTAGACATCCAGATTTCCAAATCTGCAAGAAGGAGCATAGGAAGGCCCAAGGCCCCCTTGGGGAATTCAACTTTCCTTACCTTAATACCAAAGTGAGTCAGGAGAGGGATGAATCTGAACATTAACACAGAGGGTAGACCTGAATTTTGCAACGAGAGAGTGTCTGAGAAAGTGCTTACAGTTGCTTTTGCAAATATGTTTTAGAATTAAACTATGTGGGGAGGGTACAACATGGGAGAGGCCAAGGCTATAGGGTAGATCCACTAGTGACTGACCACCAGCAATATCAGCAGACAAACAAAAAAATCACAGTTCAGACATTAATTCTAGCTACTGCAATCATTGAATGCATAATCTGTGTCCAGTGGATGAAATGAAGCTTATCTGAAGTCCTACATATTAACAACATCTTCCCAGAGGAATGTCTGGAAGACATTCTCTTATTTTTGCAAGGTTACAGAAAACTGTCTTTTCCTATTCCAACCTGTCCAAACCCCATGAGTTGTACACCTTAGTTGCTTTCTCTGCAATGCATGTTACTTTTGGGAAATGCTTAAGCTGAGTAATATTCAGGGTCCAGAACCTTTTCTTTTGTTGTCTATGTGTGGGTGAGCACAAATAAAAAGGTAGTCAACTTTGGAAACCAAAATCTCTGGCCTGTTTCAGAATTGCTTCAGCTGTACGATCCCATTTTAGAACCCACTCTAACCCTTATTGCTCTTCTGTCAACTAACATGTGACCTTCTAACACTGTAGTCAGACCTGGGCACATTACCACAGCACTGAGTTTGCATTATTCTTCTTGGAAAATATGAATCAGATGACATGATGAATGCTGTCCATAAAAAATAGTCCTAGAGTTTCTTAATGGTGGCTTACAAATCAAATATCTTATATATGTGGTCATCCAAAACCCATGCAGATGAATGCTGCCAGATATCCTGCTGCTCTATGGATTTTTTTCCTATCTTTACCCACACACAGTAGGACCTGGAAGAAATACATCTTTTAAAGTCTGCTACATGTTAATGCTAGGCCGACATTTGCCTGCCTCAAAAGAAAGTAATGATCCTGTAAAGTATTAATCAGTAGGAACTCAGGAAATGCAGGTACTCATCAGACTTATCCTTAACTTCCTAAAGTACTGAAATTGTATCAACTGAACAGGCCACCCCTTGACTTTCAGAGGACTCATTTAAGGTGTTTGGAAGTGTTAATAGAAGTTGAAGTCCAGAATGTTGAAGAACTATTTTCAGAAGTTCTGCCAGTCATTACACACTACTTGCAAGGCTAGAATACTCAAAATATCTGTTTGATAGAAACCCTCTTTTTATACCGGGTAAACAGATTTATAATCAGTTAACAAAACTGGTCTTTCAGTGCCCTGAAAGTAAACAAGTTAGATACGATGAATGAGTTTTCTCTACAACAAAGCAAAGTACTGTGTTTCATAAAGCAATAGAATCCACTTAAGAAAAGGAATAATATATTTATGCCACCACAAGGTTATCTGATTAACAGTACAATGTTTTGAATTGATGTGGGGTTTTTTATCACAGGCAAAGTCTAGCTTGTAACTGATCTGTTTTTTAAAAAAAGTTGCTTTTCAAAACTATGTATGAGTAATTCAAGCATGGAATGTTTCCTCCTGGAGTTTATATTGCCAGAGGACACAAATGAAACTTAACAATTTTGCATGCTGAAGCAAATTAAAAAATAGGTAGTAAATTCTCCAAATATTGCAGGTGTGGGATTAAGTAGGTCAAAACCGAAGTAAATCACATTGCATTAATGAACCAGAAAGCAGTGTAATTAGAAAACAAACAACACATAACTGCCTAGAAATAACATATCCTCTGTTTTCTTAATCAGGCTTTCAATCTGAAATAACATTTAGACAGTAAAAACATTGAGTCTGAGGGAAGTCTGTTAACCCAGTAGTTTAGAATCATTGGAAAGCTGACTAATTAAATCAAGAAGCTGTTAGTTGAAAAAGGCTCCTTCTGTCCACTTCAGTTCTAGGACATGGAGCAAACGGCCTTTAAAACAAACTTCACGCGTTGTGTAGTTACAGGCTGTTCTCTGTTTTAACAATCCCAGCCTGAGGAGGAACACGGTCACATTTTATTCCAGCCTTTGGAGAGACCTCTTTACTTTTCTGCCTGATTCTTTGTCTGTCGCCCCAGCCCAAAAAGACAAACTCACTTTTCCTGGGAAGGATGAAAGCTGAGGATGGCTGAGGGGATGTCAGAGATTAACATGCTGTGTGTACTTCCCTCTGCAGAGGCTTTAAATGTCTGAAGCAGGCCTGGTTCTTTGATGGGCCTTCATTCATGAGAAGAGCTAATTACAGGAGGAAGGGTCAGCAGACTGCAGTGGGTGAACTTCAGAGCCAGCTGACTAGGCAAATGGAGGAAATGGCCCTGGGATATTTTTCAGGGGTTCAAAGATAATTGGCATCTCCGAGCTATCAGAGCGAGTACTTTAAACACTTGTCTCCTCTTACTCTCTCAGACTCTTTCTGATGGCAGGAATGGTGTGTTTTTATTTGGCATGTATTGTTATGTTTGAGTTTGCCAGATTTATAATCCGGTGTTTCCAGTGACTCACTGCTTCTTGAAAGCAAGTCTCCTTGGTGCTAGAATTTCCTATTTTATGAATTTTCTAATGCTTTTTCTATAAATGACCTTCACTAGGGAGTATATCCATGATGCAGTGGAGAGGAAATCATTTGGACATTATCAAAACTGTTAATACCAGGAAGGGATTACTCAGCAGACACGGAACAAATATCTATGCCCAGCAGCATTCACTTTAAAGAGGAAACTTTTTGATTATTTTTCCTCTTGTGTTCCAGATTTCACATGCTTTTTCATGTGTGGCAAGGTAAAATGTAAGTTTTTTATCATGTAAGATTGCCATTCTCTAGTTGATAAAAATCTAGTGAAATTTGTTGTTCCTAGGAATCTAGAACAAGCAAACCATTTAATTTCTAGTATGTCATCCTGTATATTTCCAAATATCCCAAGAACATGCCTGCGTCCCAGAAATGCACACTTTAAAGCTCAAGTCAGGAGAGACAATTTAAACTTGCAGTGTTCAACATTTGGAATGCAAACTGCAAGCCAGGAGTTGCCTTGAAAACAGAAAGAGCTCATTTACCTTATTTTTTTCTTTTTTCCCTGTTAAATCTTTTTTCTTTTCAAAACAAAGGAGGAATTTAAATACAAAAAGATGCAAACACAAAGCTGAAACTACAATGAATTAGTCAAATCACAGATAAACAGGAAACCAGTTCCTCCAGTGTGGTAACATGATCTTAGTTGTGTTTCATGTATTTACTATTTTTGGTTTCTTCATAAAACTATAGGTACAGAATGCTAACTTTGATCTTTCTGCTGCAAATACAAATGTACAAGCTTTAGTTAGAAAGCAAGTTTTTTCTGAAGTTGGATGGAGTATAAACTTGGCATGAGTAGGAATTATACTCTTAAATGTATTGCACACTATGTAGTGAGAGGCGAGAGCTCAGTTTAATGTTGGTGTAGGAAAAACAGCATGTCTTTTGCAGTGGTAGTGTTTTAGGTAACTGACCCTAACGTTAACTTAATGAAATCTTTCATATTTAGGTTATACTGTGGCTTCCTTTTTTAGTATCTGAAAGAACATAAAAATTATGGTGAATTATCAATACACACTGGAGCTGAGAAATCTTTCATATATTCCTAGCATATTTAGGCAGTGCCACTGCTCAGTTCCACACCCTGCTTCAGCAGTGTGTCACAGCTGTTTTCCACCTGAGGGAGGTGTAGGTCATTGAACTGAGGCTGCTGCATGGGAATTTGAGTCAACTACAGTAGTCACTGAGAGTTGTCATGGGCTTCTTGAAAACTGGAATGAAGTTAGGACCTTCTTTTCCATTGTACTCTGAAACACTATATGCTACTTTTGCTTTTCAGTGTCCCTGACTTTCCACTCCACTTGCAATCTAACTAAAACTCTGGTTTCTCTTCAGATTGTGTAAAACACATGAATTACAGCAAAGCTGACACCACTGCTCTATTAACATTGATCTGTGATTTAGTGTATCAAAAATATTAAAGCTCTGTCTTAACCTTAACTATTTTTTTTTTTAATTTGTGTTCTTGTTTAGCCAGCATCCTGTGAAGATGGGTGATTGGAGTGCTTTAGGAAAACTTCTTGACAAGGTTCAAGCCTATTCTACTGCAGGAGGGAAAGTGTGGCTCTCTGTTCTCTTCATTTTCCGAATCTTGCTGTTAGGGACAGCAGTCGAATCTGCTTGGGGAGATGAACAGTCTGCTTTCCGGTGTAACACTCAACAACCTGGTTGTGAGAACGTCTGCTACGACAAGTCCTTCCCCATCTCCCATGTACGCTTTTGGGTTCTGCAGATCATATTTGTGTCTGTACCTACCCTTTTGTACCTGGCACATGTGTTCTACGTAATGAGGAAAGAAGAGAAGCTGAACAAAAGAGAAGAAGAGCTCAAGGTGGTCGCAAATGATGGCGTGAATGTGGATATGCATCTCAAACAAATAGAAATTAAGAAATTCAAGTATGGTATTGAAGAGCATGGCAAAGTAAAGATGCGTGGTGGACTGCTCCGTACTTATATCATCAGCATCCTGTTTAAATCTGTCTTCGAGGTGGCTTTCTTGCTGATACAGTGGTACATTTATGGGTTTAGTTTGAACGCCATCTACACCTGTGAACGAGATCCATGCCCACACAGAGTGGACTGTTTCCTCTCCCGTCCAACTGAGAAAACCATCTTCATCCTCTTCATGCTGGTGGTGTCCTTGGTGTCTCTTGCACTGAACATCATAGAGCTTTTCTACGTGTTCTTCAAGGGTGTAAAGGATCGTGTGAAAGGGAAAACTGATCCCTACTCCCACAGCGGTGCCATGAGTCCTTCCAAGGACTGTGGCTCCCCCAAATATGCTTATTACAATGGCTGCTCCTCACCGACCGCCCCCTTGTCTCCCATGTCTCCCCCAGGGTACAAGCTCGTTACCGGAGACAGGAACAATTCCTCCTGTCGTAACTACAATAAGCAAGCCAGCGAGCAAAACTGGGCCAACTACAGTGCAGAGCAGAACAGAATGGGGCAGGCTGGCAGCACCATCTCCAACTCTCACGCCCAGCCCTTCGACTTCTCTGATGAGCACCAGAACACTAAAAAACTGGCGTTGGGACATGAGCTGCAGCCCCTGACCATTGTGGACCAGAGGCCTCCCAGCAGAGCCAGCAGCCGAGCCAGCAGCAGGCCTCGACCTGACGACCTGGAGATCTAAGCTTCTTGCTGCAATACTTGCTCAACTATGAAATGATGTGCATTGGAAGATGCCGTCAGTGCTGATCTTGTTCCAGCGGAGGTGGTACTTAAGTCTCAAGCAGGAGATTTTAACAATCATGAAAAAAAAAAACAAACAAGAAAACAAACTTTTAAAATAATTTCTGATTTTTGGGGGGATGTGGGGTTGGTGTGGGGTGGTACACTACACATTGGTATTTAATGTAGCTGGTTTAAAGAATTTAAATACTAAAAAAAAATGGAAAAAGATAGGTAGTACTAAGGTAAGGGGCTGTTTTTCTAGAAAGGCTGTAAATATCTGAGTGTATGTGTATGTGTGGACTATCATGTTTGTTTCTAAAGAATCTTCTGTAATACTAAAACCCAATAATAACTGAACTCACATTTGTCAGGGTGAAGTGCTACCTGAAGATGAAAATATTTTTCCTATTCAACATGCAAAAAAGTCCAGGATAGCCTTTGATCATTTCCCTGTCAAGAACATTCCATTCTTAGAAAGTGCACTTTGAAGGTAAACTTTCCTACAGGGTCCTCCATGTGTTGGAAGGCTCCTGTGAAGACAATCTACAGTCTTTGAGATGTTCAATTCAAATTTCACACATGGCCCATAATGAAATACTTTGGTCACCTGCTTTTCCAGCCCTTCGTGCAGGTATATTTTGTGATGTGCGTAAATGGGATGGCTCCACACTTGTGGAACCGGCAACGACACAGTCTTGCCCACAGCAATACTTGTGTCCTGCTGTTCATGTACAGTCTAATTAGTATCCTGTAAAAAACAGTTTGCTGCCACTTGCAGATTTAAACATTAAGATGAGCAAGCAACTGCCTTTAATGAATTTTATCACATTTTTTATATATTAAGGGGGTACGTATGTGTGTAGACGTGGAGGTAAAGGTATACACAAAACACCCTCAGAAGCATAGGTTGAGAAATAAACGCACACACGTTACTTGCAGTTGACACTTTCTCATGGATATTGTGAAGATGTGGGCCACTATGGTGTTTACATTCTCTGGTTCCTTCAATGCAAGTGAAGCACATGTCATTATATTATTTTTAATTCTATAGAATATTTTCCATGTATCCTAAGTGGATGCTCTTTTAAAAATAAAAGAAGTCAAAAGGGCCTAATCCTGAATGTCTTGCTCTGGAAAATCTCTTTCAAGACATTGGGAGTTTTGCCTGAATGAAATCTACAGGATCAAGCCCAAGATGTAGCGAACCATGTTCTTGCTGGCATGAATGATTTTCTTTCGTAGAAGTTAGGGGTGGAAAAGACCCATTAGGTCATCTAGCCAATCTCCCTGATAGGTAATAATGATGCTTGAATGATAGAAGATGTAGTACTGTAAGCAAGCTTTAGTCTTTTATGTGAGAAACTTAGAAGAAGTGCTTTGAGCTGGATTAATAATAAAATATGCCTACATGGCTTTTGCAGTAACTGGTATTTTTCTTGTTCTAAATATTTACATTTACTGAACTGTAATGTCCACTCTGAGTTTGACAGTTAGGTCTTTGTAGATGGCTCTAGCAACTTTAGTGTTTACACTCAAATTTTGTCTGAAATGAAAGTGAAGCTGGAAGAATTTTTAAAGAGGACAGTTCTAGCTAATTTATTTGAAATATATGCTAAAGAAATCTACCAGTTTCTTCAAATGCATAGCCTCTTAGCTGAACACAGATTGACCAAGGAAATACGTAGCTTGGTTTCATTTTGCAGCAACACAGATAAATTGTTTCATTTAATACATTATATTAATTTGTTTGACATTCCATGTTAAACTACTGTTGTGTTCAACTTCATTGCATGTATGCAACCATAGTTTGTCAGATCATGTTGTCTGGAGAACATTAGTCAATAAAGTTTTAATTTAGTATAAATACATTTTCTAATTGTCTTTTACTGTTTCATATGTCCATATATCTTTTGTTTCAGTACTATGATCCAAACCTTTTCCTCCCCTATTCATTTTTCTCCAGTCACTCTGCATTTCAGAAGCATCCTTGATTTAATCCATCTGGATTTACTTTGAACTGAAATTTCACAGGATCAGATTCAGATACCCCCACAGCACTGGAAAAACAAGCATCATTCGTGCCACTCCTGAAATTAAGTCACGAACTACTGTAATTCAAATCTTGCCATGAATTTCAGAAAACATATATTTATTTGCAAACTATTATAGAAAAGATAGTAAAATACTGTCATACAAATTTTCAGGCATCTTTTTATGTATGGCTTAGATTCAACATTATGAAATCATTGCCTCTAGTTTACATTTCTCCATGTAATCAGATTCCTTGAGTGACAGTCAGTTTCAATTTCTGGAATTAAAGCCTCATTCTTTCAGAGTCAATGGGAGAAAGTGACTTTTTTAAGGCTGGGGTTTCGTGTATTGTCTCCTGCTTCACTTTAGGTCTCTATCACTGATAAAGTCAAACAGTGCTTGCCTTTTAAGCATTGGACTCTAAAGGCAAGATGGTTCAACTCCTTTTTTTTTTATTTGAAAAATCAAAATATAATGGTTATGTGATCATCACACAGCTTTCTATTTTCAAATTTGCTTGTTATTTTAAGTCCAAATCTTCTCTTTCCTATTAGTAAATAAACAGGGCAGTGGTAGTGGATTTGCAGCCCTGAGAGATATTACACAAGCACCAGCACAAGAAATGACTCCTTGAAGTTTTTCTTAAATAATTACAATGAGTCATATACAACCTGGCATGCCCTAGTTAATTTGTAGAAATGGAAGGGCATTCCAAGCATTTTGTGAGGATCATGCCCTTGGAAAGGTGGATACTGAAGCATTCAGAGAAGGGCTCACCCTGAGAGAAAATGTAGTGTTTCCTAGACAGGCTGATTGTCAGGTATGTCCCATGGGGCATCTTGGACAACTGAAATATTTTGTGCTTCAGTGCCAAAACTCTTTGAGTGATTTTTTTCATGGTAATGCATGTGTCTGCCTGTGTAGAGTAAAAACATTCCATTGCCATTTCTTCCACCTGGATTTATTTGTGTGGAGTGCATTTGTTACACACTTCAAAGTCATCATGGTGACATAATTTTATGTGCCATTCATCCAGTTCTTTATGCTCTTTCTCCCCATGAATCTCTGCAGCAGCAGTTGCATTGTCTGCAGATGACAAAAAGTAGTGCTAGTGCACACTTCTCAGCCTCTGTATAAGGGTATGTCAGGTATTGAATTCAAACTGGAAAAGATGCAAAAATACACATCTCTGATGTTTTTAAAAAACACAAAACCCAAACTAAAATCCTGTTAAGTATTTAAAATTTGTGTTTATGTTTTATTTAGCAGTATTTTGTGAAAAGCCAAATCATCCTAAGGCCTCCACCCTGTACCAGTAATTTGAAATGTTTTTAAAGAGTAAAGTTAGAAAGACAAGTTACAGACAGCCTAAAATCTCTATGTATATCATATAATTTCAAGATGTTTTAAATACAGTGAGCACACACTGAAGGTTACTTCCTAATTTAGAAATTAAATTTCCATATTTAAAGTGGAAACCACAGTAATAGTTAGAGAACCGGAAGAAATTATGTGAGTGTACCTGTCGCACCCACTAAAATCCAACATTTTTAAATGTGTCTGTCCCACTCATCCAGAACCACACTTCCCACATCTGTCTGCAGTGCTGCTGTGTTAGCACCACTGGCTCAAGTGCCCAGTACCACTGTGCTGGTTTTTCTCTCAGACTTTGCAGCTTGGTGTTGATTAAAAGAGAGAGAGAGAAAAAAATCCAAGTAACAATGTAAGGGGTAGGCTTTTACAAGTCAGATGTCGGAGTTGATCCAGACCTGAAATTATTTTGACAGGTTGAAGGCAGAGTACATTGGATCAAAACCTCTAGTTTTGGTGATGGTTGTTTGACTGAGTCAGAACTGGTTTTAACTCTTCTTGTAATTCCTTCATGATTACAGCTGCTCTCATTTCAAGAATTTAAGCAAAATACAGCAGAAAATAGAATTTACCTTCCTTCTGTAGAACTTTTTCTTTCTATTTACTCCTAATCCTAAACCTGGCAGGACTGAGCCTTCTACTGAACTCATGAACCATCCTTGTTATACACTTCTTTAATGCAGTGTATTATTCAAATAGTCAGATTTACCATAATCTCCTTGAATATATATTCCTTTTCTTCTCATGCTATTCACTCCAGCCCTTTGCAGTTAGATCTGCCAGAGGACTAAGACGACAGAGGTGGGGCACATGGCCCTTGAGGATTTTTCTGGTAAAAAAAGCAATCCTTTGATGGTATAGAAGTACCTACTCCTTACATAACTTTCATTTCTACTGTTGACATAGACAATAAGGTCAGAAGCATAAGTCACGTCTGAGAAATCACTACCTAGACATATTACCTGGCTCAGTTCCATGAAATTATTTGAGGGTCCTCCATTTTATTATAGCTTATTCTAACATAATGACTCCAGAAATATGGAACTGTAAAATCAGCTCTGCAAAGAGATGACTGCCTTTCCCTGACTTAAATCACGTGCTTTTGAATGTGCTTAAGGACATAGTCACACCCAGACTCTGTCAGTCCTGGAAAGCGTGTCAGATGTAAATTACATGATGCTAGCACATCACTAGATTGAAACAGGAAGATCTTATTGGCTCCTGTTCTTATTTAAAAGGCATTTTGACAGAGACAAAAAGAAAAAAAGAAAAATAAAAGAATCCTTGTCTTAAATACTTCTGCAATGCTACCAGGAGACCCTATGAATCAATGCAGACACTGCACATATATACATGCCAGGCATTATCAATGGGTACTACAACTGTAAACAGTTTAAATAGATCCAGTTGCTCACTAATCTAAAACCAGCTGCCTCCGAAATGGCTGCCTGCACTCTTTTCTCATGGTAGCCAAAATGCTGCATCTGGCTTACTAATTGGCATTTACAATGTAAAGGCACCCTGGACAAAGACAGGCATGTTTTTGCAGTGATCATTTTGTGTGGTAAAGTAGCTTAGTGCTAGGAGCTAGAGGCAGAGAGTCTGGGACAGGCTGTAATGGGTTAGGAATACGCTGTAGCTGTCGAGGGAGTCAACCGTTCAAAAGTAATGGCTTTCTGGCGACTGTGGACTCTCCCATCACTTAAAAAGACATGGTCTCTGCTGCTATGTTGAGGAACTTGCATAACAAAATGAGACATGTGAGCTCAGATCAGTATAAAAGGGAAAATTTTCAGACACTTAAATTGCTCCTTGAAACAAGCCTAGACCACAACTGCATACTTCCCATTAGAAGTGACAGAAAATGCTCACATGAGTTCCAGGATTTCACTCATTTAAATCAATGTAAAAATTACTCTTAACTTCAAACATGAATAGATTGGATCCAGAACTATATATTATGACCTCTAATTTTCATTGATATAACCTCAAAGGGAAAGTTGATGAGCGTAAAGTACTAAATCCTGGATGGTGACTACTTTAATATGTGTAATCATACTATTTCCTCACACTTTCTTTTTATGGTAACTCAGTGTACTGGCAAATTTATGAAAAGTAGTTTAAAGGTTTGGGGTTTTGGGTTTTTTTTTTTGTTTGTTTGTTTTTTCTTATTTCTTTTTTCTTTTTTCTTTTTTTTTTTTTACCAAGATACATGAACTCTGTAAATGTAATGAAATATATTTACATGATGTCCATGTCAAATTTGCACAGGACTACATAAGAGAGTGTGGGTACTCTATAACAAGCATCTAACTCTGCTGGCTTAGGCAGTTGAGGAGTGAAATCTTCACTTTGTCTCTCCTCATCCGTGTGTTAGAAAGTTTTCCGTATCCCACACACCTGAGCAGTTTTTCTGTGAGCTTTGCTTAGGCAGGCATCTTTGTATTCTGCTTCTCCTCCCTCTTTTTCTGTCTACAGTAGAAATTCTGTAGGGAAAATGCAATCACAATTGATAGGAAAACATCAAAATCGTGGAATATTCAGTAGTTCTCTTTTACACATCTGCAACTAGCTGCATAGGAGAACAACATGGACAATAGTTTAAGCCATTAGAAAAGTATTTGGATACTTAACATCTTAAAACCACTGGTCCTTCCTGAAACAGGCTTTTTCAGTCTCAGCTTTTGCTGAGTCACAGAGTTTGTTGCCTTTGTAGCTTGGCCCAATATTGGAGTTGTTCTGGAAAAGTTCAGATCTTCCCTAATGAACATATTTGCATGCTATTCTCCATGTTATTTACATATAATAGGACACACTCCACAGAGAGGCCTCCGCAAAACACAGGCTCTGCTTACACTTTGAATTTCCCTATTCAAAGGGGAATATTCAAAATTATCTATGCATCACTACTTCAAAGTGTTTCGCTGGGAGTACTCTGCCATATATTTGGGAGACTCATCATAGTTGTTTGAAAGCTGAATATATAGCCAACTGTAAGATTGCCACCTGGGTTTTGTGTGTGGAGGCAAAGAAGTATTACTCAGGCAAGAATCCTGACTGGTCTGACCTGGCATAGTTCTGTTGAGGACAAGGAGTTTCTGTTGAGTGTTGTGAGATGAAAACCCTTCTGTGAGCTTTACTTGGTACCTTTTATTTAAGTCCAGATAGTTTTATTTCTGGATCACACAGAGGATTCAACCAGAAATCCAGAAGCCTGTGTAGCTTGTTGAGGTCTAGGATAATCTCTAAGGAATTTTTTTTGGCTCCATTTTGGTTGACCCAGCTCTGTGGTCTTTGGATGGACTATAATACTCAATCCCTCAAGAGCAGGGTAAATGTTCAATTGGTGATAGCAAAGGGTGTGTGAGTAGAGAAAGTGGGTCTGGATTGTTTCCCATAAGACTTCCCATAGAACTGAGGCCAATTCATCAATGTCAGTCCTTGTCCTGAAAAGGCAATGTGTGAAGGGATTTCTCCATTCTGATGGAGGCTTCAGCTGTGAACTACAATATCCTAATAATCTTTGCCTTCTTTCATCCCATGCAACCATCTTCTCTGGCCACTCAATTCTTTTCTGCATATCACTTATGTAATATTTAATTGCAGGTATTTAATTTAATGCAGGTATTTAATATTTTGTACTAAAAAATTTCCTGTATGATTATTCTTTCCTTGAGTCATGTGCTAAGGACCACTCAAATACCTTACAATATCCTCCTCCATTATATATCTATTAACTAACAAGCTCGTATTTCTCCTATTTCATTCATTTAGAAAGAGTGCTAACTACCACAAGTTTTGGCTCACAGTTTAACATGTGATTTTATATCTCACCTCACAGGACTCCACCTTTGCTTCACTTTCTTTTTCATAGTATTTCATAATTAAGAAAGACATCAGAGGAAGGCAGAATGCTAGTTATCTACTTTAACCAGATGCAGTGAAAGTGTGAGACCAGGGAGTTTGTCCTAATTTTCCTCCCACCTTAGTCCCAAAGGTAGTCAAAGCTAGGCTTCCACTAATGATTATCTTTGCTATATAAATAATAATACCTGGAGTTGCACTGATACAGTGCTTTTCGTCTTCAAAGTACTTTGAGGACCCTATGCAATTAGTCTCCTGGGGAGTCACCACCTATGATACTGCATGAACTCCACTACTACCCACTGTGGGAGTCAACAAGGGAATCTGAACAGCCACAGAGATCATACATAACCTCCATATCACTACAAGATGAAATTGAAAATGCTGAACAAGGGTATTTGAGTACTTCATGCAGGAGGAGCATCCACAACTAGCAGGAAGCCAGTCTCCCTAAGATAAGGAAACAGGAAAGTTTTCTTTGCTGGTAATCTACTACTTCAGATCTCTAAACACTTTCTACCTTGAACTATGTCTCAGTCAAGCTGGCAGAAGATCACAGGTAGATTATCTCATTGCATGGAGTCTTCATCTTCATGCAGCTAGAATACATTCATTTTTTTTTTTTTTTAATTAAAAAACCTTTAATTTGATGAAGCCAGAACGGATGCAGACATAACAAGTATAACAATAAATAGGTTTTTGCAGACTTTAGTAAGACTCCAAGGGAACAACTTATCTAGAGTACACCATCAGCCATTGACAGTTCAACTGAGCACAATTTAGAGATTATAATATTTTCTAAGTATTTCCAATGAGCTTGCAACAGTTACTTGTGAATGTTCAGAAGTTTGCTTTTTAAATCATCTTGGCATTTGATGGAGATTAATCATCCCAATATAAATTTGTAAACAGCCTTTTCAAAACTACATCATTAAGAAAAGAGAAGGAAAAAAAAAAGATTGGTTACAGCCCATTCAGTCTGGTGAATATGAGAATGCAAAGGAACACAGCATTTTTGGATAAAGAAAATTTGGAGTATTTCTGAACATTACTAATTTCTATCTGCCTCGGATTTGTACATGTGTTTTCTCAGCACAAAGCCTAATGTGCTTTATTTGCCCTTTCCAAATAAATTTTTCTCATGGAGATTTCATAGGAGAAACAGATACCCTTTTATACTATAATATATATTAATGGTCATCTAAAGAATAGTCTTGAGCCTACCTTTCAAAAGTTGTGGTCAGGCAGAAGTAACTCTACTTCCCATGCAGTTAGTGGACACGTGCACTCACATGCCTTGATTTTTGCTCCGTTTTAAGATCAGTGTTTCTTTTTTAAAAATTGGTGTACTTCCCTGTTATATTTAAACATCACACAAAACCATAAACATAACCATATGTTGGAATGAGTTTTTTACCGATGAACAGTGGTTTGGACTCAGTCTCTTTGCTGTTATTTGTACTGTTTATTCCATTTGCTTTAGGTGAAGTATATTCTCTCTGAGTGTTAGTTTCGGCATATTTTTAGCTACTCCTGGACTGTTTAAGGAAAAGTCAGCACACGATCTCAAGAGTATTAGAGGTAACTCTTAAAGCTTCCTTTTCTCTCTCCTATGGTGCTTCAGTACAGTTTCATCAGCATGGCCATGACAACCATTTATCTTGCAAACAAGAAATAATGTTTTAGAAAAGCAGTAAAGCTAAAAAAGGGCTGGGGAAGAGCAGTGAATCTTGGGCAGTCATTCCAGATTTCAAGCAACTCCAGCTGTTTCAGTCTTCTAGCAACCTTCCACACGAGCTATTTTTGCAATGAGCTGCAGGTCTCAGAGCAGGAGGAAGGAAAGGGAGTGACTAGGTACAGCTACACGAGAGGTGGTGTAGGAAAAAAAGTTGACAACCGGAAAACGGATGTTTCAAAAGAAAGAACTGCACTAAAGTAGCTGTTCTGTGATCTTCCCATATGCAATAGTAAAGGAACTTTGAATTCAAGATTACAGTGTGGAAGGTGTTGGAGGTGAAAAAACCAGAGTTTAAGTCGCCAGGAACTCATAGAGTTTCTCTGGGCCTGACAGTGCACTCACTCTTTTGAAACATATGATGAATACTTATCTCAGCAGATAAATGTAGTTTGCTTCACAGTTCTGCCTGTATACTGTGGCACACTGTCCAATTCAAAGGTATAAAGCAGAAATTTATTTGCCCCTTTGTTTCCCCCTCAGATTCAGA
>JAWMRC010000110.1:64147807-64180641 GCA_035584755.1 Thripadectes ignobilis | reverse complement strand
ATACTGTGGCACACTGTCCAATTCAAAGGTATAAAGCAGAAATTTATTTGCCCCTTTGTTTCCCCCTCAGATTCAGACTTCGCCTTTTCAAACCCACATGTCCATCAACCCTCATTCCCTGTTGAATCCCTGTTTGGCCCTGTTTTTTTATTATTTATCTGACATTGCTTCCTTTTGCCTCTACTCAGTTGTCAGGTATATCCTGCATGGCTGAGCATGGTACAATTATCTAGAGGCACAGGCAGGCCTAGGACTTGGAGCAATATTTCTACATCCTAGTAACACTGTGGCTGACTCTGTGTGTCCAATAGAGAAGGTGATGTTACTAGGCAGGTCTGAGTGACACAGCAATGTGGATGCCACACTTCTGGAGCTGTTACACCCTGCTGTGCTGAGTCACCAGGAGGCACTGGCCCAGCTGGTGCTGGCTCAGGGATGGCAAATCTCTGGGAAGAGCACCACGCTGCTGTGCACAGCAGACCTGCAGAGCATTTTTCTCCACTTTGCTTCCTCTCTTAGCTTTTACTTACTCTCTTGGATCCCACCTGACCTCTGCGGCATCTCACCTTGTTTTCCATTGCTCTGGGCCATAATCAGATAAGCTTTTCAAACTGTGAGCTTTTCAGGCATTCCTTATCAAATGTAAAAAGACCATTGGTAAAAGCATGCAAACAGAGTATTGATCTGTTAATGGTTAGATGTTTTGGGCAAAGGAGGAGGATTTATTTTGCAGCTTTTTAGAACCAGAGTGTCAGAGGAATTACTGTTTTGACACCTCTGTGCTCTTGGGCTCTTCAATAACTTTACAACTGAATTAACTATAAGGATAATGTAGTTTTCTGTAGGCAACATTCATCATGGATGTACATATTTCTCAGTTTTTTACTTTATTTACTCCTGAAAAAAAATTGACACACATTTTCTAAAGGTTTTAGTAAAATTTCTTGTAGTGACCGATGTCACCCATGATATTTAACATCTGAATTGCAACTGGTCTGAGTCAATAGCAGTGACTTCAGGTCATTGGAAGAAGATTCAGGAAATCTCCAGTCTGCGACTGAATGACCTTGACTGCTGGATTTCCTTTCTGAAAAATGTCGATTGTACTCCCATCCTTTGTCTGCCCTATATACATAAATTGTAAGGTTTGGGGACAAGATTACTAGTGTTGTGCAGAACTAGGCTTCCACATAGCGAGGGCTCACCTTTGGAGAAGGGATACAGTCATTACCCTGGGCTGTCCACCAAGTCCTCAGGGCAGGAAGATATGGCCCACTGATCAGTGCAGAGATTTCATCTGTAAATCAGCATTTTGAAGCAAGTTTGCATCAGTTGTTCTTGTCTCTGTGCAGTGAAGTTGAAGAAGGCAGATGAGCACCTTGTCTGCCATCCCTAGTGACAGCACCATTGTTTGTCTGTTCAAAGAATATAGGCAGAAATTTAACTACCAAAAAACCTTGCCAGACATGATTACAGTTTGTCAGAAATTTTTGTTTGCCATAGGACTTTAGTTTTGCAGGAGCAAAAACCGAAGTGGAATTCAGTAGAATTTCAACTGAAAAGGTTAATGAAAAAAGGAGCACACTCATTTGGAAAAGCCTTTGCAGGTCCTTGTGGTATTTGTTGCCTGGAATAAGCTCTTCTGACTGGATCCCAGGCTACTTTAAAGGTTGCATGATGCGCCATGGCCAGACCTCTTGTCTGTTCCTATGGTGCTATTTGGAAAATTCAAAATAAGGTGCACTAGAAGGAATATTCTTCTCCATTCAGAAATACTCAAAACCCAAACTGATCATGGAACCCAACATGTAAAATGTCTTGCCTTTTTTTTTTTTGTTTGTTTTGTTTGTTTGTTTGTTTGTTTTTCATTAAGTGCCCTGGTTAACTTACATGTTCTAGTCAAGAATGATAACAGACTTGTTAAGGCTGATGGCTGAAAGTAAGCTGAAAGCGGCTCAAGGTGAAACAGTTTGAGAGAAACTGTCTTTGTCATCTGGATTTATGAAATCTTTTGCTTACTGAAGTTTTACTGTGGTACAGACAAACAAAACTCAGAATCAAAACTACAAACAAGAAGAAAAAAGTAAAGGTCTTTCTAATACTGCATCATTTTTAAACAGCTTCTTGACAGGTGGAGAAATACTGCTCACAGTGGCTTTCATGTTGGGTGCCAGGCTTGCCACAGGTAGCTCGATGAGAGACTTGTATCTCCGTGGAGAATCTGATTGAAGGGAAAGCAGATGGCTGAAGTGCAAGGAGGGGAAAACAGGTCTAACTCCTGCTAGGAACTCCTGCTGCAGGGTGGGGAGACTTGGTGGTGATGCTTACGTGCCTGAAATCTCGCCAGCATTGGTCGTCTGGTTGCTGTTGCACTTGATGAATCAGCTCTCAGAATCCCTCCTGCACATATCTTTTCACAATGCTTCCAGTTAGTGCTACCTCAGTCTATTTTTAACAGCTACATTTTCCATGATTAGATTTTAATGCTATTTATTTATCTAAACCAAACCAAACAATCCCACATAAGCTGAACATTCCAGTGGGCATCATGCTTGGCCATGCAGAGAAGTCTAAATCTAGTTTAAATTACATTCCTTGAATGGTAGAAAAAGCTGGGTCATGTGCTGAAGCTCAGTGATGAATAACAAAGTCATTCTTTCATAGATTGAAAAAACTTTATTAAGGAAAGATAAACAGGTTAAAGGTCTTTCAATGGCGGCACTGTCTATACATACCAAATACATCTTGCTTTTTCCCTCTCCTGGTTCTAGTTGAAAGTTAGTACATAGTCTCATAGTCTGCCATAATTAGCTAGGTCCTCTATTTTTTCACTGAAGTTAAAGGGAATGAAAGGCTTGGCTTAATTTGACTCAGTGTCTCACTTGCTTACTTTCTTGCAGACATCATCAGCCAGTATGAAGCTTTCAGCTCCCTCCTTCCTGCACAAGTAGCAAAGGCAGGTGTGAAAAGTAGGCATCTCTCAAAAACACCTTTTCCCAGAAAAAGAGACAATCTTTACTCATCTGTGGCATCGCCATTTCCAAGTCTCTGTGCTAGGCTTCCAATGCTTCCTGGTAGGAAGGGAGAGTGTGCTTCCCAATTGTATCCATGTTAATAAAATAAATCACTTGTGTTAAAATTAGCAGTGGGCGAACTGTTTCAGTTAAAAAAAGAATTGTTCTGGATTGGTGCCAATCCTCAAACTAAATTCAAGCCAATTTTATTTTTAAGTTTTAAAAGTAATAAAAAGTAATAAGCATGCAATGTGTATATAGACATACACACAGAGAATAGCCCAGGGATTAGAAAAAGATGTATTTCGCATCTGGAGCCCCAGTTTTGCACATGCATAGGCATGCAAGCAACTTTACCCATGCGAATTATCCTGGTATCATGCACTATTTCCTGTGTAATCAGGCAGCAATATATACAAAAGCCTTTAAAGCATAAGGGCGCTATAACCTGCAGAACATCAGCCTTTGTGCACCGAGTGAAGAAAGCCGACACTTGTTAATAGGACAAAGCTGGCACTAATTAAGCCACGTTCAGCACATCATCTTCACTTGCTGGAAGCAGAGTCATTCCCAAATGCTGTGTTAGGAAGCACAGCCAGCCCTGCCTACAGCAGGATGTGGCTTCCAAAGATCATGCATTGCATATCATCTATTGCGTAAATCGAAGCGGGGCGGGGGATGAAGGCTGGGAGGGATGAGGCTCCACTGGGCTGTGGCCTCAGAGAGGGAGATATGTTTGGTGTACATGGGGAGCATAGGGGTGATTTTGAGAAGCTAGGGGAAGGAAGTGTTGTCCAAGTACATTATTTCACACATCATAAACTTCATTTCTCAGGGTTTGTTTTTTAATTTTCTTTTTTAGCAATCCAGAAATAGATCATTCCCATGTGAGGTTTTACAGCACCAAACTGTGAACCATAAGGGCTGGGAGTTTTGTTTTGATTTTTTAGTTTTTTCTTCAACCACTGCAGGGGGCGTATGCCTCTGCAAATTTGTGCAGGTGCAATAATCACAGGTGAGGCTGTGAGGATGCCTATCACAAGCTTAGAGTGCCTAAACTATAATGAAAGTAGTTTTACTGCTTAGGCAGCTCTGACCTCGCCTATGCACACGACATATAGTGCCACCTAGAACACCCAGACGTTTCACTCCTGTATGATTTATCTTCCTAGGAACAGGTCACCAAAGATATTGCCCAGTGCATACCATGACCTCTAAGGAAAGAAAACACATATATCCTTGTTTATAGGTTCATAAACCCACAACAATTACATTCTTGTATTTTGGTCAAACTTTTGACTCTTGTTTAGCATATCTTCTAGAATGGAAATGCAACTTTATAGCCACCTTCTTCCAAATTTGCCATAAACATCCTTCACATGCTCCTGTACTTCTGAGAATAGTAGGGTAACATTTTGTATCTAGACATGGATGAATGATGGACCTAGAATGGGGCCCCAAAAGATACAGTTCTAACTGTTGGATTTACATGATAAATGTCTTGAAAGTGCCAACACACCCTAAAAGTTGTTCTGCTGGCTGTAAGGAAAGGCTGGATGAATTACTTGAAGCTCATGCAAGTATTGGCAAATCAGTTTTGTACCAGTTAAACATGAGTGACAACATTCAGAGATGAGCTCCCAGTAGTGAAAGAACAGGAACCTCTAGATCTGCTTTGGTCTGGATGATGCCTTGTTATCTTGTGGCTTAAATCCTAGCGTATCTGACTACCAGATAATTCTAAAAATTAGTATTGCCTGCCTTTGTACACTTATGTCTCTGAAAGAGTCAATACCATGAAGCAGCTTCTTCTTGAACAGCTCCCACCCTGCCTTACTATGCATAATGTATGTTGAACATAAGACCTTTTTGTCTGAAACATAAAGAAATACAATAAAACTGCAAGAGACCAACTTATAAAATAAAACTAAAATCCTGCCTGTGGACCTCCCTGGAACTAGCTGAGTTATAACGCTTTAAATGCTTATTAACTGGGCCATATGGTTCAGTATTTAAACTAAGGCACACATTTATTTGCCCAGAGCATTCAGGAGATATTTTAGGTGGAAGCATTCACAGTTCTGACAAAATTTGTGATCTGCTGATGGAAATATTTACCTTACAATAAACTTGAAAGACTGTACTGCACAGAAGTGACACACAGGAGTTTGTTATTGTGCAGCTCTGTGAAATCAGCTGCAGTGCCTGTATGTGTTTTGTTACCTGCAAGTCCCTTGCAAAAGACTGACAGATTTCTGAGGCATTGCCCAGAAGAAAAGGTGGTATAGCATTCATCTTTTTTGATGAAAACATGCAGAGGAAGATGACTTCCAGACCCCTGCCAGCCACATGCTGCATCTCTGATGGGCTCTGCAGAAGGCAAGTCATCATACTGCAGCCATTGCACAACACTGATCCCACACCTCCCCCATTCATAGTCTGTGGGACCCTCACAGTGGCAGTGGGACAGCATGAGCTGCACTTCTCTTTGGTCTTGCACAATGAAGATCAGACAACACCAGCGAGAAAGACAACCTACAGCAGATGAGACCACAAATAGGTCCAAACTGAGCAGTCCCTCATGGAAGTCCTTAAGCTGCCTGGGAATGAAGGCAGATGGGGGAGTATGAAGGAGATGGCTGTTGCAGGTTGAGCCCATGAGCTGCACTCACTTCTCAATCATACTGTTAACCTCAAGGTAAGAGCATTCATGTTTGCTCTATAATGGACGGGCTACCTTCTGTATTTCATGTCATGGGCACATGGGGGAACCAATGAAAGCAAAACCTATCAGGATCTTTTTCTTTCATCCCCACAAAATCAAGAGTTAGAGATATTTAACAGGTTCATTAGGTGACTCATTTTATGCATTTAATATATTTCACATGGACAATGTTACATCTCTTTTCAACAAGTAATTTAAAAGAGCTGTTCATGACATGCAAGAACCAAACAGTCTGTCTGTGAGCCACTGTCTTACATCCTGATCAACTTTGTCACGTTTTCTTGTTTTTAAATTCCTCATCTTAAAAATATGAGTTCACATAAATAGCTTTGAATCTTTGCTACCTTATTAACCAATGGTGGGTGACTCTACCCATAAAATATTTACATAGACAACAGTCTTGTGCTGGTAATGTATTTTCACATTACTTAGTAATTTAAAACATGTCAACCCATTCCAAATAGTAGAAACAATCCAAACATGGAACTGATGTTGACCTTAAAAGGCTGCTCCTTTTTTATTTTAAGTCAAGCAACAATCATTACCACAGATTTTCACTGTGCTTTCTTCATACAACTCCTTATCTGCAATGCCCACAAATATAGCTCTAAATGGTAAGGAATATAGAAGATGGAAAGGCTGATGCTACATCAACAGCATGCCTTGTAAGGGTACTTTTTAATATTAACGAGGTAAATCAGTTATATATGCCTGTTTAATAAAGTTAATGATTTTTATGTTTGATTGAATCTGCATCTGATCATTCTTTGTATCATAAAAGTGCGCATGAGTATGCAATTATATTTAGTTATTTTGACTATATGTATATATGTGCATGAATGTTTTTTATATCATTTATGTGTGTACTGGATATAGTTCTTTAGTTTCTTTTGTGTGTTTTCAAATCCTGCTTCTTATTTTGTTATCAAGGGACCAGGTGATTAAATAAAGAGCATCTAGTGTGTGCTCTGGAGAACAGTATATACTGTAATCTAGGTAACCTGGACTGGTTAAAAATACTATCCTCTTTTCTCCCAGGGTGATCAACAAAAATGAATTTCATCTTCCCAAGCCATGGTAAGAGCTGGAGCTGGTGAAAGAATAGATAAATTTGACATTCTTATTTATCATGTGGATATTTACATTATACATGATATTTTCAGTGTGTTCAGCAGCAAAAGATAGTAGTCCCCAGGTTGCATAATAGAGGACATATGTCTTCTTTGGCAGATATTTAGCTCATTTAGCCAACTAATTACAATGCTTTATTTATGAAAAAGAAAGAACAATAGCAAAAATTCACAACCGTCTACTGCTTGAGTAGACTGCTCTGTGTATCTCAGAGCACTTTTCCAGGATGAGCTGTGTAACTTGGAGAGCTGTTCACTAAAAGTAGTAGCTTAATCACACTGTTCCCTGCAGATTGGAGCAGATCAAAGAGACAATGAAACCTCTGTCACGTACAGGACAGAAAACCTGATCACACCATGCCTCTCAGGTAACTGGCAGGTATTGAAGATTTTTAGGACAGTATTTGTGATCTTACTGACTAATTGTTCTGTTTCTGCACCTAAAAATTGTTAGGTATTTTAATGTTGAGAAAAATAAGACTTTTACAAGATTTTTTTTTCCCTTTTCTGTCTCTGTATTTCACCTGAAGTGGTATGGAAATTAAATGCAGTATTTTCTACAGGACATGCAATATACAAGAGAATAAATATAAATATTGAAAGCTGTAGGGGCTGTGAAAATTTTCACTTGGGATCTTGCCCTTTCTTTCCCTCTCTTTTTGATATTGTACCATTATTAGTCAGACTTCTACTGTTTTTAATCTGGATCAAAGAATCCATTGAATAACTGAAGTGTATTAAAAGATTTATATTTACTTCAAGGTTTTTTTGAAATAAATGGAGACAATGTCATTGGCCCTAATATGTAAAGTTACACAGTTTGTCCTGTGTGTGTCCTGTGTGAGGTTCACTCACACTGAACCTTAATCAAAGGGCAGGATGCTTGATGATTACAGTGAGAAGGAAGAAGAGGATAGTAAGGCATATGCAGTGATTTGTTAGAAATACCATTACTTGACCCGAAGGCAAAGAGCAACAGTCCTCTCAAGTGGAGGGGTGTAAGTCACAGGGATGAGACCAAAGACACTCACCTCTAGGTCATCCCAGAGCCAGAGCAATGGATATGACTAACATGGTGTCTCTGAGGTGAAGGGTGAAAGAGACAGAAAAAGACAACTTACATATTAATTTTATGAAACTGGCCCTAAATTAAGTCCCTGCCATATGAATGGCAAGGCTCTAGCCAGAGCAATGGAGACTTGAAGTTGCACAGTTCAGTGGGAGCAGGAAGTCCCAAGAGCTTGTGGGATAACCTATATCTAGCTGAGGTTGAAGGATTCAGACTTTAGAAGCCCCATGATGGTAGATACTGCTGGAGCAGGGACACCTGTATCACTGTGCAATTCTTGTGAGTGTTAAAGATAATGCTAGTAGACAGGGAGCTCTGCACAGTGATGAGCTCTCCTAGAGAAAATCTGAAATGGCTGTGGTTGAGGTAGGAAGAAAGCAGAATAATTACTTTAGCTGATTTATCTTTTAATCTTCCTCATCAACCATCCTACATCTAATGCAGGCAAAATCCAGTTTTTCTTACTTGCCTTATCATTCAAATCCTATTTCATCTCTTGGCTTGCCTTGGCTTGTCTTGCATTTGCAAGATATGGGGCACCTTCCAAATGGATGCAAGGGTGACAGAGCACTGGAACAGACTTCCCAGAAAGGTCATGGAGTCTTCTTCCTGCTTTAGCAGGGAAGTGAACAAGGTGATCATCAAAGGTCCCCTCTAATCCCAAACATTCTGTGATTCTGTGGATTGCTGGTACAATGTTTTATTTCAGTCATCACACAGGAAGAAGTCTAGTAAGTCCCCTTCACAATTTTTATCATGGTTCTCGGTGTAATAAATTAAGAGGGCCAAAGGATACTTCTTATTGAACACGGCAAAAGTAAGACGTGATGTGGCATAACTGGGAGATTCCCATCTGTGGGGAGTCTGAGTGTTGCAAGGAAGGGAAGGTGGGACATAGGGCAAGGTATTTGGAGCTTGCTGCAACTTCGGTTGGTCATGTGTGATAAATGACTGCAAATTATTATCCTTTGACTTTTCCTCTTGTTACAGGTAGGAATTAAAGCCTCCCAATATATACTGAGTGAAACCTGACTCGATAAAGCAGATGCCATTCTCTCCCAAAACATGTGGGTAGGAATATCAGGAGGTTTTAGTTACTGATTAAGTGGTAAATGAATGGATGCTCCCTGAACCAGTTTCAACCTTCTCTTTCACCAGCCTGTTTCCTTCAGCTGAAGGACTGAAACTTTTCATATAATCTCCACGATGTTTTCCAGGTTACATTGAGAGGGTGTGACAGAGGGATAAAACATGGCATTGAACAACTTGGCTTAGTCCTTTCTACTACTCCTAGAAACACCTACGATCCCTTTGTTAAACATTTTGGAGCTCTGGCAATGTACAAGCTAAAGGCTCAAACAGTCATTCTAACTCTTCTTGTCAGTCCTTGAACTGTGGTGGAGTCCCTCAGAAGAACTTTCTGGAGGAGAAGGGTGGTTAAAAACAAAACCTGTATTAAAAGAGATAGGTTTCCAAGTGAAATACTAATGCCAGGAAATAAGGCTGAGTTAATTATCTTACATATACATGATAATTTGATTTTTGATTATGTGTTCACATATCGTTTTAAGATGATCCTTGCCTGACTCAGTGTATCTCATGTGCTGCACTCACATAACATACTAAACAATATTCAGCTGTATTCTCTTTGTTCAGTGTGTGGCTGGATGGCTGGATACCTTATTTACTGCATTCCCTTCTAAAATTAGAATTATTAATTTCCTCACAGACTTTGACAAGGTGCTTGTAGAGATATTAGAGAGCTTCAAAAACTAATTAGTGCTTTTCTCTGTCGTACTGGTGTGAAATAAACTGAATTTATTTCCACTCAGAGTTGAGGACACGTTAAGATAGAATAATGTTGGAGTTTTTTGTGCCTCATGATTTAAGGTAGCTAAGACCTGATTTTTAAGTATTACATTATTATATTGTTATATTATATGTTACATATTATAACAAGGATTGCAGGTTCCACCTTCACAAAGATTTCCTAGGAGTGGTTCCAAAATCCATTTGAAATATACTGAAGCAAACAGTCTTGAGTATGTCTTACTTATGCTTGCACTTCAGTGCAAAGTTTCTTCTGATACAGTATTGGAAGTCCTCTCATCAGAATTAAATATGGCTGATGCTCTGACTTCCGTATACAGGGATAGTCTGTGTTTAGTTTTATGCATCACTTTAATGCCATGTTGCAATTAAAATCATCCAGATTTTCCACCTAAAACTGTTGTTCGGGAAGACTTACCTTCTCCTTCTCCAGGATTTCCAGAATGTTATAGCTCTTATCTTGAGGAAAGACCACAACACTATTGCTTATGTGCCAAATATTTACTTAGCAGAAAACAAGTGACAGAGGGCCTTTCATCAATATCTGCCCCTTTTTCTGGAGCCAAGTTTGTTTGAAGTCATTTTGCCATGTATTAAAGAGAGACGGTTTGCACTTTTACATGTGAAGGCACTGCATAAAAAGAGAGCAATCACATCTCAGCAACTGTGACATGGTCTGAGGGCAAAGACCTTTGAATATAAAGGACAGAGATTAAGGTAGCCTATTTTCAGCCTATTGAGGTCCCTCTGGATGACACTATGACCCTCTTATTTACCTGCAATTTCTCCTGGTTTTGTGTAACTTGAAAACTTGCTGGGGGTACACTGCTGCATGATCCATGTTATTAATGAATATGTCAAAGATGATCAGAACCAATCATGGCTCTTGGGGTGCTTCACTAGTTACTGACCTCCAGCTGGACTTTGTACCACTGATCAGCACCCTCTGGGCCTCACAGCTTAAGCAGTTTTCAATCCACCTCACTGTCTAACCTATCCCATACTTCACTAGCTCCTGCATGAAGATCCTGTGGGAGAGTAGCAAAAGACTTGCTGATGTCAAAGGAAACAATAGCCACTGCTCTCCCCTGGTCTACCAAGCCAGTCATCTCATCACAGAAGGTTATCAGGTTGTTAAACATGACTTGCCATTTGTGAATCCATGTTGACTATTCCTGATCCCCTTTCTGTCCTTTACATGGCCAGCAGTGGTCTCCAGGATTAGCTGCTCCATCATGTTCCCAGGGACTGAGGCAAGGCTGACTTGCCTGTAGTTCCCTGGCACCTTCTTGAAGGCAGGAAAAATGTTTCCCTTTCTCCAGTCTTTAGGCACTTCCTCCAGTCACCATGAACGACAAAAGATATTCATGAGTAGGTGAAAGATAATGGAGAGTTTTGAACAGGCTTTAACAAACTGTAGCCCCTAGGTGAGCACGACTTGTCCAACTTTCAGCAGCCCTTTATCCCAATGAAGACAAAGCTGAAGATTTTTACTATTACAGCTTTAAAAAAAATGAAGATGGGGAAAAAAAAAAACCAAGAATTTTAATATGACTTGAGGCTTAAAGTGAATTTAGACTATAAATTTCATTGATTTTTATGTATTTGACATACCTTTTCTGTGCAATTCTGATGACTAGAGTACTGATAATAAAAATAAAACCTGGCATTTGCTGTTAAAACTTTCAGTTTTGTATTTGCTTTCAAGTTTGAACAAGTCTTGGTGTTTTTATTAAAATAAATTGATTGGGAAGAGAGTGTTGGAGCAGATTGTTTTCCGGGTCCTTCTGATTCTGTATTTATTATCAGTATTTGCAGAGAGTAATCTAATTCCTTCTGAGCCGTAACCAGAAAGTTACTTAACTGTCCAAATATTGACAGCAGTTAGGGAAAAAGTTTTACTTTATTCTAGTCTCTTCAGTTTGTCATTTTATTATAAACCTACATTTGTAATTATGAGATTATTGATCATCTTTTTTTAATGCAAATAATAGATGATACTTGAAGGTTTGTTGGTTTGGGTTTTTTAGTGTTTCTTTGGGTTATCAGAACCTTCCTTCTTTTGTTGTAAACCTGCTCTTATGAAATTTCTGTCATTTCCGTTGTTTATTATGACATTAAAAACAAACCTTTTTCTCGGTGACTTTGACATTGGTGTTCTGACTTCATATCTAAAATTAAATAATTTTAGCTATTTTGTTAAAAGTCTTCATGATGATGCAGTTTAGACATGTATAACTGTACAAAGGACCTGTGGCAGTGAACATGCATCCTTTAACAGCATCACACATCCTGAATGATTATATCCAATCTCTATCATTCTTTTCACTCTTTGTGGGTTGTTATGGCATCCTAATGAATGATTTTTAAATTTTCTTGGAATATGGCACTTGTCACTGGTCTCTTTGGTAGGCAAGGTGGTGCCAGAAGGGGATATGCTTTTTACAGGAAAAAGAACAAAAGGATCAAAACATAGAGTTTAGAGACAGGAGACCATTATCTTTCTTACAACCAACTACTCCAGACTTGAAAAATTGTTTAACACTCTCTGTAACATGTACAATGTAGGTAAATCTGTAAACTAATATATGGAGAGGCTTCCAACAGACAATAAGAATAGAAAAGAATCACAAAATCATTTAGGTAGGAAAAGACCTTTAAGATCATCAAGTCCAACAATTAAAGCAGCATTGCCAAGACCACCACTAAACCATGTCCCTAAATGTCACATCTACATTTCTTTTAAATACCTCCAGGGATGATGATTCAACCACTTTTCTGGGCAGCCTGTTCCTATGCTTGACAATCCTGTCCATGATGAAATTTTTCCTAATATCTAATCTAAACCTCTACTAGGGAGGCCTCCAATTTGAGGCCATGTCCTCTTGTCCTATCACTTGGTACCTGGGAGAAGACATTGACCCCACCTCACTACAATCTCCTTTGAGATAGTTGTAGAGAATAAGGTCTCCCCTGAGCCCCCTTTTCTCCAGGCAAATATGTTTTGTGTTCAATTCTTAATGATCTTCTCTGACAGTCAAGAGTGAATTTGCTTTTCTGTCTTTAAAATACTCTCCTCTAAATCACCTATGAGAATAAATGCAATGCTGTTATTTTTGTGGAGGAGAAAAATCCAATAAAACAAAAAAAAGCACCATTGAATTCTGCTTACAGGGTCTCTCTCTCTCTTTTTTTTTTTTTTTTTTTTTTTTAATGCTTAGTCAGAGTATTTGGTGAATTCCTAGCTATTAAGTAAGGTAGTCACACAAATTTTAGCCACTGTTATAAACAGTCTTCTTTACAGTTATTTGGGAGCTATGTTTAAAATCTTTGCATCCAGTCAGCAAAGATAAACTGTGCCTTTGATTTAGCTGACTAATCCCACAAAAGAAATAGCGAAGAGTCATAAAAAGGTTGTAAAACCCATCAGGTCATAAAAACATCAAAATTGCAAATATATTATCAGAACTGTTTCATAACTACTTATAGAGTAGCTAGATGGTATGAACTACTAATAAATTTCCTTTGCTATAAATAGATCCATAAATTTGACTGATGAACCTCAAAGGAGTGTTATGAACTTCATGACAGAGACTGAGAGTGAGTAGTGCTTTACTTCAAAAGTACGTAACTAAGCAGAATTTCACAGACTGAACGGTTTATTCAGTGGAAGTTAGGGCACCAAAATCTGTCCATTCATGAATCACGGCCAGATCAAGCCTCCCATTGACCTCAGTGGGAGTTTTGCCATTTGCTTTAAGGAAAGTAGGATCAGGCTATCAAGACTTAAAAATGGTTCAATAGAAAGTGTTATTGAAATGCAAATGTCTATGTTCTCTTAATCTGGACTTCCCATCTCCCCATTCAGAGCTCTTTGTAGAGAGTGTTATTATGGGCTGTTACTCTGGAACCTGTGTTAAACAAAGATTTTTGTACACCCAATGGAGAAATATCCTGTAGTACAGAGCAATCAACTTTTAATTTCGTAAATATACTTCTAAACAAATGTATGATTTGAAAAGCAACCAAGCCTTGCTGTATCATCAAGACTAAAAAAAAAAGGTGAAGTTAACAATGTTGTTGAGTATAGCATATTCACTTCGGTATGATCTGACCTGGTTGGTGTCATAAAAAAAAAAATCTTTTAGGTATTCAATTGCCTGAACTACTTTCAGTGGTTTCAAATAACACTGAAAATTACTACAGCTGAAAAAGACTTGTATAAGGAAAACAGAAGTTTGAACTCATGTATTTGATGTAACTTAATGCTAACTCAGTTTCATTCTTTGTGGATCAAATGTCATCAACACAAATGAGTGGGTAAACCAATAAAGGTTTCATTTTATTAAGATCAAACCATGCCAGTCTTCCTCCTGCCTACCACAAGTCCCCTTCCTATTGCAAATTCCTGGCTTTCTCTTCCTCCTCACCAGCAAGAGTAATTACTAATATGAAACCAGTTGCACTAGGGAGTAGACATAACCTGTTTGTCTTGCCTGAGATCTTGAAACACAGTCTGGAACATTCAGCTGCAGCCAGCAAGCCAAGATGCATACATTTTCTAGACCCAGTGAGAAGTGTACACACATACAGAGTTGCTTGCCCAGCCAGGAAATACACACCCTCTGACTGGTGGCTTTGAGGCAAAGTATTGCCTCTCACCCTCAAAGGGGGACAGATGTCAGCATCAGTCTCAATGGGAAAAGACCAAATGAATTACTTTGTGAGGTGCGTGTTAAACAGACCCACCCTGGGTATTTCTCAGTACTCATTTGAACACAGCATCAAAGACAAAATAGGAAATAAGGACTAAAAAAAATCCAAACTAAACACAAACTCACCAAAAACTTTAAAATCCAAATTGCAACCACTTCATGATGTAGTGATGCTAAAGAGCTAAATGTCTTGCTTCAACTCTATTTTTTTCCCTGCCACATATTGATTCGATTGCATCACCGAGACATAAGGGTAAGGGGCACTGCAGACCAAGTTACAGTCTGTTACTATTGCATATGGCAATTGTTACAAATGTAAACTTTGTGTCTGGGTATGTACTTAGCTAATTAAGAAGGCAAATGGCTTGTTCATTGTGATTAAAGCACTAATAATAATATCTATTATTTACCTATCAGTAATATTCTAATTGCCGAGGGCACAAGGCAAGTCATGGTGCCACCTACTCATTTTTCAGGGACCAGAGGTTGTTTACTTACTGTAATATAAAAGACGCAAACTTGATTACTCCCATAGCTGTCCATATTGTTTAGTTTTTAGCCTCCTTTCTGGCGTGAGTTTGGCCCTTGTCCCTCAGATGTGTCCTAAATGCAACTTGGAAAGAAGCACGACTTGACTACATTTAGAGTATGAATTCCCACTGCCATGAGACAAGTAATTCCCACTAGAAAAGGTCTTGGTCTTTCAATACAAATAATGTTCTATAAAGAATAAGGAGATAAAGAGCTCAGAAGAGCTTTCCCAAGATTATTTAAACAAACATGTCCATGCTACTTATACTCTCTTTCTGTACTTTTGGCCATAAGTCATTTTGTGCAGGTGAAGAGGACTGTTAAGTGCATGAAAGCAGTTGAATTACTCTGGAGGATGCAAAAGATCCTAGATGGCCCTGAGTGACAGGGAATTTTAGCAAAGAGATGACATGACATGCACTTCAATTCAGTACATATTAAATTGGAAGAATTGTTTGGGGACCTTTGGGTGGTACTGAGCTATGAAGGAGAGGTTAGAATGAGGTTTGTTTTGCAAAATAACAAGATGAGCATCATGGGAACAGAAATCTGTTTTTCTCCCAAGTTCTTAGTTTTCCCCTTATTCATGTATACCTGTATGCTTGCATCCATGATTTACAGAGTAATGTCTTTCACTATAATTTTTTTAGACACTAGTTGAAGTCATTTTCCTAGTAGCAGGATTCTTCCTAAAATCCAGCATGAGTCCACAGGCCCAAGAGGAGTGCTACTTCCACTCTTATTGAAATACTGCTTGCAAGACCTTCAAGCACCTGTGCTTGTCTTGGAGAGCTCCCCACTGAGTAACTTTGCTGAGCAGGATTAGTAGTGCTTAGTCTATGAGATCCAGTGTGATCACAGCAATGGTGTAGCACCTAGCTGAGAAAAGACACATCTTGCATATAATCTATTTTGTAAAAAAAAAAGAAAAAAAAGTTAACTAACTGAGGAGGTTTTTTTTTTCATGTTTTTTTCCCTCTCTTTATAATCAACTAAACTTCGGTCACCATATTGAGGGAATTTACTTTTCATTTTGGTTAAAACTCTTTTGTACAGCAGTCTGTGTTATATGAATCCAGGTTTTCTAGTGATGGATTCAATTGTAGAGACTCTGACCTTGTGATACTATTATGTTTCTGCTAAACAAAGTCCAGCATGCCAAACAAAGATGTAGCAAGTAGTTACGAAATCACATGGCTATTACACATGCTTTTGATTCTCATTGTCTAGTGTTTATTTTGGGATAATTCTGTTTTGAGAGTGGAAAAACCAGACTGTAAATAAAAAGGAGGCCTATGATAAATGCTTTATGCTATACACTTCTCAAAAGGCTAATGGAGGGCTCCTCACTGAGTGTCTAGGAGATAGTAAATTAATTTTCAACTGTGAAAGATAAAGATAAGAATATTCTGGGACACCATAACAAGCCAGAAAAATAATTATTCAGCCACTTGCGCAAAGCCTGAGTAATTTACTATTGCAGCTCACGGACTGTTGTTTCCCTCCTATGTAAGGTTTCTAGGTCACTGCCTCTGGTGTTGTTCTAAACCATGCAGCTTCACTCCCAACTTACCTTCCTCCTCCTGGACAGTGGGAGAATCTCTATTGCAACTTCCAGAAGATGTTGAGTTAGCCAGTAGTGCATTTCTACTCCTGACTTCTCTCCTATATTACTCCACCTGTGAAACTAGATGATAGGAAAGGAGACAACAAGGAAGGGAACAGATCAGACTGAAGGTCAAATGAATCCAAAGACCTAAAAGAGCACAATTATAATAATAATAATCCAAATTCATATTCCAAGGGATATTAATGCCATTTTAAGATGAAATTTTGTTAGCGATGTGGATTCAGCCCTAAGTCCCAGAAAACATAATCTAAGTTATCTACTTGTAGTTTTATAGCTCTATAAATCTTTAAGACCAAATTCTACCCTTCTACACATGTCGAACTCCATGGGGAGTTGCACTCGTATATCAGAGGGTAAAATCTGGTTATATTTTCTAGATAGCAATAGGAAAAAGGGGAGGTCTTTAACTTCTAAAAACATTTACTGTATCCTAGCAATGTGCAGCGATGCTATGCAAGCCTGACAGCATAAAAATGGCATTGAAAGATATTAAACCTTACAGAAATTCTGTAGGAAGACAATATGATAATCCTAGGGAGTCTACAGGTAGTGCAAGTTCCAAATAGTGTCTTGATTCAAGGCACAAAAAAACTGAAGTAATATAGACGGAAATTTCTCAAACTATTCTGTTGAGGTTGATGCAAAGCTCAAGAAAATCTGACTGTTCAGAAATATAAACACACAGCGGAATTAGGAGAAGCAAACATTTTGTTGTCAAGGTTTTGTAACTCAAAAAAAAAAAATGTATCTACCTTTTGTTTTGTGTGTGTAGGCTGTCTTTACAAAATCTTAGCTTGAGATTGTTGCTTTACAGCATAGAGCTTAAGTGATTTTAAAATTCTTAAAAGCAACAACTAAACTCTGAACGTACGCAAATAAAGTATGAGTCAACTGTTTAATACTCTAGGATAGAAAATTAAAGGAATGGGAAGAAATGTACTGAATGACCAGCTTTATGATCTTGTTAGCTACAAAGTATGGCTAATTATAGAAAACATTCTGAATTTAAACTTTGCTGGAATTAGAAATTATTATTCACAAAGGCACAGTATGGCTGTGCAAGCTGACTGCCACTATTCATGGTGCAAAGTTGCCTCTTGAATATATTGTGCAATTAGCAGAGGAGGACAGATAGGTGGGAGTCTCAAGACAACAATTTAGAAACTGACAGAACACTGCTGGTTTTCATAAGCTCAGTTTCTTTCAGCCATATTCACATATTTACATGAATCAAGAAAAGAGTAAAAGGAAAGTGGCACTGCTGAAAGCTTTTCTATGGAAACTCTGAAACAATTTTATTTCAGTCTTCTAAAATATCACAGGATGTGTTCTTAGTCTTCATGGTAAGGTTCTGCCTCTTCATCAATTTACCTTCTTCCAGTTATGAGTAGTATCATTTGGGCAGTATTTATCATTGTGCATTAGGTGCTCCACCAAAATCTTTCAAATGACGTGTTTTCCAAACAGATGTGCTAAGAGGTGTGAATGAACATTTATGAAATACAAGACCAGGAAAGACTTATTTATACTCAGACCATCATTCATATAAATGCAGTATCTTGGTACAGATTCATGTTTTATTGCCTTTCATATTTGTGACTTAGTGGCATCATGCTTGGAGCTTGGCTGTAACGATGAAGCAAAGGAACAGGATTTCCAAAGGGAATTGCAGTGCACCCAACTGGTGGCAAGACACTTTGATCAATCTTTTGAGCACAGTTGTTACAACTTTTGAAACAATTACATCTCATGTCCCTATTGAGAAGTACAGCAGCTATAAATGCAGGTTAAGAAAGAGGGACCTGAATGAGGATTTTTGTATAGCTCAGCAATGAATTCAGCACAACTTTTTGGCAAGGATCTGTTGCTAGTGCTTTAAAGGAGAATTATGAAATATTTAGTAAAAAAGTAATTCTCATATCCAGTTGCCTTAATATAATGACCAAGTAGTTAAAAAATGCACACTAAAAAAAAAAAAAAAAAAAAAGTTTCAGTATTCAAGACTTTTTGCTTATAAAATCACTTAGGAGAGAAAAATAAAAATATCCTTCAGGAAACTTTAAGAGCAGTGTTCCCTAGGTGCCATACATTTGCATTCATGAAGGGAAGATAAAGGCATAGCTAATCATTCACAGATATTTTTATATCTGCTGAATAACTGCTTTGAAGCCATCATGACCCTATCTCATTAGCAGTCCCTAATGCTACAAATGAGAGCAACACCTAAGACGTTTTTCTGCTTAGGCTGCTTTCCTTCTTATGAGTTTACCAATGAATTGAGTCATTCTCTGTGCTCAGTGATTTTGTGGTAAATTCTTGTTTTAGAGTCCTCCGGAATGTCTTTAATATACTTATGAAGCTTTTTCACTGGTAAAAACTGTGGGCTAAGCCCAAAACCAACACTAGTACATCTGGGGTGTCTATATTTTTTGGCTCTCTATATTTTCTGTACTTTCCAGTACAGCCACATAATAATTAAATATCTCTCTGATAGCATAGCCAGTCTGGATAGTTGTTTTATCAGATACTAAATAGCAGGAAAACATACAAAATAGCAATGACAAGCTCTGCTTTATATGATAATCTCAGAATGCATCATAGAAAATAAGACATCGTTAGCTCTTACTGCTCGTTGAAATAACATACACATTTCTGCAATAGTGAAGTCACTTAACTGATAACAATGGAGCCCTAATAATTGATTTCTATGATTCCCTGAGATGCTTTGGTGTTGAGTATAGCTCTTCCTGGAGGTAGCCATGATGTGAAGAGGATAGGATGACAGTGGGGTGACATGTTCTTCATTCAGGGGCCAAGAGAAAGTGCTACACTGGACAAAGCCAAGTCAGCAACTGTGGTTTCTTTTGCCCTCATGTTTTTCACTTAAATCTGTATCTCATGATCCATTTCTAAGTTACTACTCATCACAGCCCACTAATCTTTATCCTCCTTATCACTGACACTGACACTGAATGAGATTAATCACAGGTCATTTAATCAGCCAGACCCTCTAATTTCTGTTTGCATTTTGTGGGTTTTGGTAAGAATTATCTGCATTAGTTCACTATTCCACCACCATGCCCTGTCCATTTGCAGCAGACATAGTGCCCCATAGTGCCCAATTTCTCTGGATAGCAAATTATTCAGCTTTGTCATGGTTTTGCCACTTCCTTTTCATGTAAATCTGCTGTACTTCCATCGGTCACCTGTGGAACAGGGTTAATTGAATCTACCTCATGCACTGTGCTGCTAGGTAGGTCTTAATTCCCTGGGTGTGTCTCTACTACTGCTTTATTTTGGATAAGGCTTTTGAAGTGGACTTCTTCCTCTCCCCTGATTACCACACATTGGTTCACGTGATGGAGTATGTCATGTCAGATGCAAGCTGGTTCCTTTTTTGTGCTCAGTTGAGGGACACACTCCAGCTCCGCATCTGATGCTGTCCAGTAAAAAGGATGGGATAAAGCTAGTCCAAACTGAAACCTCCAAAACATTTAGTATATGGGATGCTGGATCTGTTGGTACTGTTTTGCTCTGCAGGTCCATTCCTATTGTGCTGTGATATATAAGGAAGATAGAGACATTATTATAACTGATGGTTGCCTTTGTGGTGCTTGGATGACCAAAAGAGTAAAAGTATGAGGTTTTGGGTGCACATTTCAGAGAATAAATACAGCCTTTGTGTTTTAACCCCAAATTTTGGCTTTATTTCACTGTACTATTTTAGTGGGAGATTCCATAGTTTATATAAGAAAGTTTACCTTAGAAGATCTAATAGCAAATGGAACCTGTTTCTGCACTTATGTAAATAAAATCTATTCATGCTGAGCTTGTTCTGGTCCATGGACATTAACCAGCAGTGTTTATTTTTTTATAGCTGGCAAATTTCCCTGAAATTTTCAGTTTGAATAGATGCAGAAGGTTAACACCAGTAGTTTATTTTGATACTTACTTTATACACATCCTCAGATACTAAACTACACTTTGGGGATACAGTAAACTTAAAGACTTTGTACTCCAAAGCAGTATTCCCTTTATACTACCACATGTTTGAAATGGAAATATAAATGCCAACAAAAGAACTCTCATATATGTCATTCACTTGTAGCTCTTCTGTGTTTTACAGCACGTCATTTCTACTGATACTATCTTATAGTTGATTCATATTCTACTTCATATCCTTCACTCTCTATAATTCTCATTATCTCTGCAGTATTATTTTTGATATAGAGAAGTATACAAAGAATGAGGCCTAGAGAATTAAATTTTATTACTTGCTCAAGTATCTGATTTTGCCCTGTACAAATCTCTCTTTCTTTTTTTTCTTTTTTCTGTTTACCATCACTATTGACAACATTACATAAACCCATCCTTTCTGAGTGGTGGGAAAATATCACTCAGCTTTGTGCCGATTATTTTATAGGCCAGCTATGCTCAGTTAGCCCTCATACCAATAAAAGTCTCTCCATGTCTCTTAGCCAGCAGGAGGTGCTAAGGAATGATGCAACAAATATCTTTTCACTGAGATAGCCAGGTTGCCTCTGCGCTCTACCCAAAGATTTTCACTAACTTGAGAGCTGGATCTAAGCATTGTCACATCAAAGTGAGGATTTTAGTTCTATTTTTAGGATGACATTTTATGTTTGGCTAGAGCAGGGACATTCTTCTTTTGCTCTTGTTTTAATTAAATAACCTTTAAGACAAGAGAGCAGGAACATTCAATCCAAAGCAATGTTTTCTGTTACTCCAAGAGGGAGCAGTGCAAATGCATAGGATTTATTAAAAACTTGGCTCTTCTCAATCTACTTGGGATAGATGACAATATATTACAATGACAGAGGTGGGAAAACCAATAAACAGAGGAAATATTGCTAATCCTTTAAATAGCAAGAGAAACTATAATTAAAGCTTTAGAACATATATTATGTGAAGCAGTGATCAAAGACAACTCAAAGAGACTAAGGAAAATATATTAAGATTTTCTTGTCAAATAATTAACTGTTACTTATCATACACACTCCTAAAAATTCCCCTTCATATTTGTTAGCATTAATTCTAACGTAACTAAAATGACTATTGAACACTTGAAACAGGAATCCTCTTCCCCCTCCACTGTTGCAGATGCAAGTTTCTATGTATTAACTGAGTAAATATACTCAGTACTTTATTCAGGAACCATTAGTAAGGGCTGGAAAATACATATTATTTCTCATGTCACTGTATTCCCTCCATTTCTTGAAGGTTTCAGTTCTCAGTGTGAGATGTGGACACCTTTCTTCCAGTAAGGTGTATCAACCTAGATAATCACTAAACAAAAACATTTTATTAAAAAGAACAGGTAGGCATATGCACCTTGCAATATTTCATCAACTAGCCAAAAACCATCACTGAAGCAGCAACAAGTACTTTAAAGAAAATATGGAATACCATGGAAGACACCAGGGTTAGAGAACATCTACTGTAATACCCTTCCATAAAAATGGGAGCCTAACAAACTATAGATGCCTAGAAAGATAATCCTATTACCAGATAAATCTTACAATACTACAGCATACAATCACTTTGTAAACATTTGAACATTTTTACAGTGATAACAAAGTGTTGCATGGATTTATCAGAAGCAAATACATCTCATTTTTCTTTGACAGATTAATTGGCTAAGGGAATAAGAATCAAGAGTAGACTTGATAGTTCTTGATTTTAAGGAGACTTTCCCCACAGTCTTACACACTTTTCTCAAAAGTAAACTGGTATAATACAGCGTAGATGAGTTCCCCTTAACCCACATGTGGACAGATGTCAGCTGTTGGTCTAGTTCTACTCATTATCTTTATGAGTGACTTGAATATGAAACAGTGGATCTTCAAGTTACACCAGGAGACAGGAAGTACGAGCACTCTGCAGGACTATGTCAGAGCCTAGAGGTGGTACAAATTAAAAAAAAAAAAAAAAAAAAAAAAAAAAAAAAAAAAAAAAAAAGTAAAGTTTGCCACAGATATCAATTGCATGAGTACAAAATGGTACAAAATGGGAAATATTTATGTGAGATGCACAACAGAAAAGAAATCTGAAGACAATAGAACCCTTAAACTAAGTAAGAGTGAGCTGGTTCATATGGCTGAAGAAGAATCTTTCTTCAGAAAAGAAGAGCTTATTAGCAAAAGTACATTATGTGAGATGCTTTGGTTTATTCTGCTGCACTGGGGAAAGTCAGATTGAGTACTTTGTCCTGCTTTGGGCACCACACTTTAAAATTATAGATAGATATACAGAGACAAACTGGAGACGGTTCAGAGGAGAAGAAGAATGATAAGTGCTACGGAAAACACGACTCATGAGGAAAGGTTAAGAGAACTGGTTCTGTTTAGTCTAAAAAACAGAAGATGAGAACAATGTGACAGCATCTTTCCTGTATACAGAGCTAGCTGTTGTCCATGTCCATGGTGGGTAGATAAGGAGATGTTTATTTAATTTGCAGCAAAAGTCTTTGTTACACTATTGGGGAAAGGCCGTAAGGTGGAAGACAGTGATGTGGTAGAGTAGGTTCCCAACAGAGCATGTGGATTCCACTGCACAGGACACTCTCATGCAGGTGAGATGTCTCTTCAGCATGGCCCAAGGGACTGAGGATGCCTGAAAGCAGGGAGAGAGAACATTTGTTCTGACAGTGTGTCTGTGTTTTCTGTCACTGAGTTTTATTACAAGAAAATAAATTCCCACCAGATTTCAACACGTGACATCAGAGTTTAAGTATTTTCCTGATCTTCATAGATATTTATTTACACAGTTTCCATTATTCATTTTCCTCTCTTCTTGCTCAGACTGCTGCCTAAAACCTGTAGCAACACATATGTCACTATCGCTTTCTCATATGGGGTTTATTGCTCACATTTGCATTTTATGTAAGATGAAAAAACATTTTCACATTTGGGGCTATGCAATATACTCATAACAGTTTAAAAGGAAAATATTGACATTAGTCTGGCTGTGATATTGCAAGCGAATAAATATTTAGCTGATTATTTACTAGCCAGGTAGTCAAGAAATGCTGTACAACCCATAACCAGATATATAACCAGAAGATTCAGTTCCCTTCATCCCTTTCCTGGCTTCAGGACTAGGTAGTAGCACAGAAGCAGAGTCTTAGCTACCTTCCACATGTCTGGACATGCCAGTGTCTCAACCCACCTTACTTCAAATGCCACTTTAAAATACATCTGTGCTGTAATGCATAAAAGGAACCTGCTGTGCAATAACATCTTATGTAAATTGTGACTTGTGGTTGTTGCTACAGCTGCACTAAGCATTACAAGCACATTTCACCCCTTTGCTTTAACTGGCCACTGCTTGCCTTAAACACCTGCCTAGTGTTTGAGATTGCAAACTTTTCAGGTCAGAGTTTACCTGATGTCTGCACAATACCTCACACACCGCCCTTCTGCCTGTCATTCCCACTTGTACTCTTAGCGCTATCCACACTATCAACTGTAGTTCTACAAACCCAGGCTCTATCTAAACACTTCCTTATAACACCTTTAAGTGTCAATCCTAAGTTATTCTCTGGGATCTTTATTAATCCACCATGAACCTTTATACTACAATATTAATTTCCCATCCTTCTGCTAAAGCAATGCTGCCCTGCTACTATCTTTCCAAGAAATATCTTCAATGCTTATTTGCCTGTTTCAATGGCCCTCTCCCCTTTCTGCTCTTCCACTGGCTCCTTCTTCACTGCCACATCAAATGAACTACCCCTTACTCTTAAGCTGTGTCATGGCTTGCTGCCATCCTTCCTAGCAGCCTGTTCTGTTCTCTCTCTTGGCTAGATTTCATCACCCATATCCTAGATTTTCAAACATGTACTTGCGCATTCCCAGCTCAAGGTTTCCCAGCAGAGTAAGCAAAATCAAATCTTACTGCCCTAGCAAGTTGACTGCTGGTGTGCTGGCACTTTTGATAATGCTTTTTAATAGTTTTATCTACTCTCTCTTGTACTGACTGTCCATACCAATCTCCTCACTCTCTTGTCCTCTGCTCCCCCTCTTAGATTAGAAATTTATTGGGGAAGGAGCCATTCATTTGTTTGTTCATCAAGCATAATAGGGTCTTGGTCAATGACTGGAACTCACAGACAAAACAAGTCATTCAGTCATCATCTCAAGGTTTCTGCTTTCCTTTGCATCATACATGTTTTTAACAAGATCAACAAAGTTACTCTCAAACATGGATTCTGATCATTAGGCATTTCTTCATTTTCTTCTAACACTAATAGACCTAGCTTTCACTTCCTTATCTGTTCAGTCACTCTATATCTATGCTTTTTAAGCACTACATAAGACTTTCTATTTTTCTCTTCTTTGCTAATTGTTTTGTCTTCTTCAAAAGATGATCCTTGAATCATAGCTTGTCATTCCTGGTCATTTTTCCATTCCAAATTATATTACCAGTATTTTTCAGCCTTGTAAATCATATAATCTGTCACTACTGTTTCACATTAATGCTGAAGAGTATTGTGTGCTCAGGGGAGTTGTCCTCCTATTTCATATAGATGCTCACTGGTGTCTATGGTGACCTCTAATGGTTGTAAAAACCCTGTATGTGGTGCAAGAACACAGGGATTTCTGGGTTTCTCATCTTTCTCTTCATGTACACAGAACATGTTTACTCAAATTGATGATTCTGTCATTAGAATGAATCCAACGTAACTTTTACTGTTGCTTATCTTATTCAACCATTAGTTGTAAAACCTAGAGAAAAATGATGAAACACTAGGAATGTCAGCAGTATGCAGGTACCCTGAGCTATGCATCTTTTTTCACTTCCAGTGCTGATAAAACAGAGGCACAAACACCTGGCGGAAATTAAGACATTCATAAAGGTCAACTAGCTAAAACTCACAGAGATGAAAACAGAAGCAATAGTTTCAGGAAATGGAAAATATTTGGCAGAACTAACCACAGCATTTCTCACCATGGGGAGGTCTGTTCTGTTAGATAGCCAGCTATAGTTATCATTTTTATGGATTTGCAGAAGAGTGTTGTTTTTGCTGGTGAGTGGCAGAAGTGCTATAGCTACATATCTGGCAAATTGGTCACAGCGATTTCCCTGTTGATGCGGCTTCCAGCAACTTTCAGCATATTTACTGCAGCATACTGTGATTGGGAAGAAGTTGCACCCACCCTGGAAAGTCTCACAACAGCATTTGTGCCTGCAGCAAGACTGGAGATCTCATTGCCCTGCTTGTTTGGCCAGATGGCTGCTGTATGACAATGCGCTTTGAAGTCCCAGGTCTCCATCTGGAATGAAGCATCTTCAGCCAAGGTGTACCTGTTATGTGCAACACAGCATGTAAGCTGTTAATAAGGGTTCTTAGTAAGAACTCTTTTCATTTATTAAAATATAACTGCATGTACAGGCAGTGGCAAATGAAAAGGAGGTCCAGGCAAGAACTACAGTTGGCATTTTACCACCATGGCACACAGATGAAAAAAACCCCAACAACAAAACCAGAAGTCAGAAAAAAGCATACTTGGTGAGTCACACTCATAGTTTGTGGCTAAGACAGAAAATGAGAACCCTTGTTACCATATACAAGGTTGCACTTAGTGGGAAATCATAAAGATTTCTTTGGAATCATGAAATGGCAGAACTTGTTGGGTTTTGGTGAAGTCCCAAAAACACTCATTCAAGTTTCACTGTCTGAAGGTCACTTTGATTGAGAAAGGAGACTAATCCTAAATGACTTGGGTTAGGATCTGGCCTCATCTGGATTCTTGATCATCTTGCAATTCTATGGAAAAAAATTACAGATACGAACCATTTCTTGAGAAAAATAAAACAAAACTAAACAGTAATCTTTTTTTTCTTCTGCCTTTTCTTTCTGCTCAAAAATCGGGGCAAAGTCTTAAGCTTGGTAAGAAGTCATCATCCAGGGCTGGATAAGCACTGCAAACTATACCTGCAATTTTTTCCGCAATTGTAGAGATTAGTCAGGCATCTACCTATTTGGTTGCTACTTGGACTCAGTTTTCAGATCTCAAAAGCCCTAGGTCCAATTTCTTAACTCAACCAAGGGCTGTTTTAAGATAATAAGATTAGTAATCCCCTATGATTTTTTAGAGAGAGAATCACATCGTGCCTATTAAATGTGGGGACTCATCTTCCATCCTTTTCAAGACCACTTTTCATAAGTATTCTAATGATCTGGGTTTACTGGCAAAAGAATTACTGGAAAACAAATGCACTGGTGGCAGTTTCAATATATATTTGTAGTTCTGGAAAAAGTTTCAAACAGCAATTTGAACTGTACAGAAAATCCACAGATGTGAGTGCATGCTAAAAATGATTCAGCTTGTGGCAGTGGTTTGGTGCAGAAGCACTGGGCAGATATAAGATTTCATACTCAGGGTAACAACAAAAAAGGGAAAAAAGCTCTGAGGAAGTGAAAATAAAGTCAGAGAATAAAGCAGGGCATGAAAGCTCTACGTTTTACTTAATAAAAAAATTAAAGAAAACTTTAAAGAACTTGGAGATAGCCAGATTTTATTTTTTAATGAGGGAAACCAATTAAAAAGCCATCTTTAGATATTTTAAAGAACGTTATTCATTAAAAGCAACTGTAAGTAAGATCTGAGCTGTAAAAAATTCTAGGGAAAAAGCTCATTACTGCCTGACCAGATATTTTCAAAGGAATTTTCCTATGTCAGACTGCTATAAGAAACAGAAATGCAAATGCCTTCAAGAAAAGCATCAAGCTTATGGCATGTAAAAAGTTAGGAAAAATTTTCAGAAAATAGAAAGTCTAAGGATAAGAAATATGGCAAACAAACAGCAATTTATGTGCTGTGTCTGTCTACATGAAAAGTGTTGACCATTTGGCACATATGTGGAAACCCTTAATAAGCTCAGCTTTGTGATAGTGTGGATTTCATAAACATCAGCAGAACTAAAAAATTCAAGGGTACTTCAGTGTGTGTGCAGGCTGGGATTTCTTTGTAACAGGTAGACTAGGAACTGTGTCGATTCACTAGTCAACTAGGAAAGGCTTATAGAGAAATGTTCCTCACCTAACTCACTGAAGGGCCAGATTCAGATTTACAGATAGGAGTGACAAAAGCTTTTATCAGCAAGAATATGATGTTTTAAAGGTTTAGAAATGTCAAGGGAAAAGTGGATTTTACTAGATGCTAAGAGAAGCTCATTTTTGCAAAGTAACTGGAGCAATAGCAAAAGTATTTTTTTCAGATATATAAAGAGTAAGGTAAGAAGAGGCTTCTTATTAAACATGCAGCAGTTATGCTCATGACATATGCTCAAGACAGGTCAGAGAACACAAGTTTTGCCCCTAAAGTAACTGAATAATTTGCCTCTGCATTTGGTGGGAAATGATAATGGGCATTAAGTCTAGGGTGAAGGAGTTAATGAAAGTAGACTCCTCCAGATGTGGGGAGGAAAAGATGTGGAAGACTTGGTTTATTCAGAGGCTCCACAAAGATCAAACGAATGTTATGGGACAAATAGCACTTTATCTTCAGTAGTGGGACTGACAGTATGTTAAGAACACCTTTGTACTACTGAATTCAGCCATATCAGACACTGCTGAAGTCATGATCTCCATCAGGCATTTGCCTCGCGGCATTATCCCAATGCTCTCCCACACAAAAGTATACAGTTTTCAAAAACACCTCTTCCACTGGCATCCTCCCCACTGAGGCCACTGCCTTGGGTGGCCTGAAACTTGGAGTCACTTATAACCAGTGGGTGAGATATTAAAGGAGAACATCTGCCTGTTATTTTTATTTCTTTAAATGATCAGAATAACAGTAGGCTGTGGGCCATAAAGGTACTAGCTTATCAGAATTGTACAATTTAGGAGTTTCCTTTAAGAGAAGGCATTTGAGAGCTATTCTAGAAGAAAGAATCTGCATTTAAAAGGCCTTAAAGCAACAAGGCAACAAAATACTGAAGAAATATTAAAAAGAAGAACAAATACAGAAGAGTAATTTTAGCCAATAATAGAAACAATTATGATGAAATAAATATAAGTAAAACTAAAAAGAATTACGGCATAAAGCACACACATGAATGCTATGATTAATGCAAATGGAGAATGCATATTCTATTATAAATGTTTAGTGCCTTTATTTTTAACATTGTGGTTTACATTATGGATATAATAGCCTTTCAGAAATGGCAGATAAATGACAATTTCAAGCTAAGAATTTTTCAACTACTTAAGGGAAGTTTGAATGCCAAGTTTTCTTATGATTTTTATTACAGTATATTTACATTAAAAGCTACAGATATATAAACTACAGCAAAGAACCCTTTACTCAGAAATATAATTTGTTTGGAATTCCTATGGCTCTGCTCTCTTACAGCAATATGCATATATTTAAATGACTACAATAAATCTAAAAAATAAAATCTCAATGCTAATAGTTTAACATGCATAATATTTCATGTAACATTTTATTTTGAAAGTAAATTTTATAATTCAAAAATTCACGCAAACATTTCTAAGAGTCTATCTATGAAAGCAATTTTCTTATGTATTGTTTATAGTTACAAAGTAATAGTTTGTTTTGTACATTTTCACAAACACATATATCCCCTACTGATGGCTTTTTGCATTTTCATGTTACTCTTGGTGGATGTATTTCATTTCATCTCCTTTCAAGTCTGGGGCAAATGTTAATCAGACGATACAAAATACATTGATGTGCCGTATAAGATGGGTTTGATTTTTTCATATTGCTGGAAAAGATTTGCTAGAAAAGGAAATAAGCATTTTTTGAGATGTTATTGCTGTGAGATTCAAAGCCCAGTTTGAGAGACCTCATATATAACAATACTGGCTCTTTCTAGCATCATGGAAATGTAAAATGGGCATCATTGTGATTATAGATATGTTGAAGGACCCAGGTTAAACTTAATGGCTCCATTGACATTATTCAGCTTCACCGAGGTCTTCAGCTGGAGTGAATTAATGTTATCACTGAAATGGATTTTTCTATGATTGCATGGATCAAATGAGCTGCTCTTCTACAATGGTGCTGCAGAGTAATGATATAAATTTAGGGTAAAGGAGTATTGTGCTGAACAACCTAATCCAAGTAATAGCAAACTGGTTTATGTTTGTGTGTGTGTGTGTGTGTGTGTGTGTGTGTGTGTGCTGTCTGCAGTTTAATATGCCCTCTCAAATTTTATGCTTCCTCATAGTATCTGATCTGGAGTTCCAAGAGATACTATCATATGCTGGAACTCTCCTGGTGTGCTATGAATGACATAATTCACCTCAATATGTAAGTTCATGGTACGGACTAGAAGGCTACTCTGCTTTTGATCAGTTTGTTATGCTGTTGCATGAGGCGTTACCTAAAGCCTCTTGGGCAGAGCAATTAAGCTAGTCAAAGCATGGGTATATGACTGGTTTGCTGGAAGCACTGAGAGGTGGCCACTTGGGACCACATGCTAGATTTATGATGATCAAATTTATGCAGCTGCATGACTTTGTGTAACTTTACTTGCTTTATGCTGCATTATGTGTGATACTGCTTCTCTTGAACTGGCAGATTAGTTTGGAGGAGGATCTGGTATTGACTTTTCAATGTTTTAAATACTATTTTATATTTGGAAAATAGGATAAGAATCTAGTAGAGCGAAAAAGAAATCAAAGTGACAAGCAAAGTCCATAAATTTATCTACTATTCATAAGTCATTTTGGTTTCCAAATGCTTATAAGCATCTGGCCAGAATGGTTATCCTTAAGTGAGGCTGATGTTCTCTAATTAACTGTTTCTACAGTGATGTCCTTCAGCTTCCCTTTAATGAGCATCTGTTATGCAAGTGTTGGGATTGGTAAGATAACTACATTGCTATGACTTCGCACTTGCAGCCAGTGGGATTTGTGCCAAGGGCAGGAGTGCAAATTTTCAGCTAGAGTATACTGTGATTTATGCCTAATGATGTTGTGTGTTACTTTGTCACTGACACCAATCTTGATGCGGGAAAAATAACTAAGGACTCTGATATTTACACAGTTTCACGGATTATTCTGAGTTGGAAGGGACCGACAAGGATCATCACGTTCAACTCTTATGTGGATGGCTCACATGGGGACCAAATTCAGAGTGGGTTATTAAAACAATTAAATTCAAAATAAGTCAAAATTATTCAAAAGCGCAAATCTCACTGTTTTTTGGTATGTTGACAGTCTGACTTTTTGCTGGTGTGAAGGAGTCTACCTGTGCAGCTGCAGGGACTGTCTGACAAGTAATGAAGAGCTAAAAGCAACACAAGTAGCTATCTACGCCTCCCTCCACCCCCAGGGTGAGCATGGAAAGGACTAAGAAAAGTACGTTCCTTGTTGACAAAGAAAAGTGATTGAGGTGTGTGGACAAGGCTCCATTTTCAATCAGTATACAATGCTGTCATTGTCGAGCTTTGTTTAATGTTTTTTAAGCAGTAGATAAACTGGTTAACTGCTTTCCAAACGAGTTATGTTTGTAGAGGCTTTAGTGCTCTTAAGGAAGCAGTCTGCAAAGATTTAATGGGATCTGTGTAAAGAAGAGGGTGGTATCAGTTTCTGTGTTCACTGATCTGTGTATTTTTTGTGGGATTAATTTGCAGTGCTTTACATGTTTCTATTTCACTTCTTGAATTGACCTTTTTCTTGCTGACTTGCTTTTTGAAGTTTTCCTCTGGAGAGATTAACTGGAGACTAAGGTACAGGTAAGGCTGGGGAGGCTGATTTGTTAATGCAACCTCCTTTTCCAAAACCCTCCTTGCCCCTCTCACAGGACAGAGGACATGTTGTTGGGCTGTACAGCCCAGCTCTCATGATTGTGAAGACAGCATCAGACCAGAGAGCAGCCAGACCTGCCACCTCAGGGAGAGCTTGGTAGCTCTAAGGTGACCTGAGTTTGGCCAGATATTTGGTAATACTCAGATATATGACCTGCTCCAGACAGGACCTTGCCCTCAGCACTCAGGGCACTAAGAAAATTAGAATTCCTCTTTAATATAGTCCATTTTCTTAATCTCTGCAATGTGAGGATGGTTCAGAGTGTGTTTTGTAATTGTAATGATTCTCAAGAAATTGCTACAGGATAAGTGTCCAGTTCTGCCTTCAACTCTGTTCACGGCTGTTAACTTCAGTGAAGTTTTCTGAGGCATGGATGTTTTTTTCCAGTCTGCCTGCTTAAGATGATGATAAGAAAAGGTAAACACAAGTGTTTTGCTGAATAAGAGTAGCACTTAAATGATTGTGTTGAGTGAGTGCCTACAAAATAAGACTTATGTTTCCCACGGCCTTGTCCATAATATTGAATTTTCATTTTCCTAGCAAGATAATGCTTTGAAGACTGCAGTAAACAAATCAAAGTCCTTGAACGCAGCTTTGTATTGTGGCTTTGTTTTTTTTCCATCTTTCATGGGATTTGCAATTTTCTCCAGAGTGTCATGTAATGGAAAATGTTAACAGAGCTGCCTTCAGATGGTAATCTGTATTTGCCACAAATTTAAGGAATTTGTGTGAAGGCTGGAGAAGGATAATAAAAACAACTCAAAATGAGCACTGAGTAACTGCAATCTTTTTGTCCCGTTAATGGGTTACCTGGTACAGAGTAAGCTTAAGTTAGTTCTCTGAAATGATTCTAAAAGCCGCAGAGGTATTGAGACAATAAAGTCTAAAAGCCATGTCCTGTCAGCCCAGAAATAGTCTAGTGGTAGCAGGCTATCCTGATACCCAAAAAGTGGAATCCAGTACCTTATTGGCACTGTTACCCTCAGACTGGACACTTTTCACTGTCACATGCATATATACCTACCAATTTGCACAGTACTCAGAGGGGGCTCTAAAGAAAGAATTCTATAAGGAAAATGTTATGGAACTAGATTTTTTGCACTCTGAAGGACTGAGATGTAATAATAGCACAAATTTATCATCTTTAAATGAACCACTGATGAAAATCTATGTATTGGAAAAACCTGACATCATGATGGTGATCCACAACCAGGCAGGCCTAAGTAAACATGGAGAGTGAAAAATGAGTTGAGATGTCTGTAGTTTCCAAAAATTGTTCATTATCTGTGAACATATAATCCTTCTTCTTTTCTTTTCTTTTTTTTTCTTTTCTTTTCTTTTCTTTTCTTTTCTTTTCTTTTCTTTTCTTTTCTTTTCTTTTCTT
>JAWMRC010000110.1:64106983-64147707 GCA_035584755.1 Thripadectes ignobilis | reverse complement strand
TTTTCTTTTCTTTTCTTTTCTTCTTTTCTTTTTTTCTTTTTTTTTTTTTTTTTTTTAAGGCTAGGGGAACAATGTCTCCCTAGTGCCTTTCTGGCTTCAGTGGGGAAGAAACCCAAACATAGAACAAGTGCACTTTTGTAAGGATGGTCCTCTAATAGAACAAAGAAATGTCTGGCGCTAGTTGGGCCTTTTGGACTGCTGATTGTAATTTAATGGTAAATGATAAAAATGTTAGGTGTTCCAGCAGTGCCTGAGAGCGCTCAGAGAAGTCAGTAAACATTATCTTAATAAAAGCACTCATGAATGGACAGTAACTGGTTAGTATCTGTGCTATTCCCACAGAGAAAACTCAGACCTGGCTTAAATAGATAGAGCTCTGCTTGAAACCAGTGAGACCTGCTGTGATAGTCAGAGCTGAATGTGACTTGATGTGACAAATCTCTGAGAATAGAACAGAAAACCCCTATTACCAATCCCATGCTTTAACCACAGCAACATACACTTTACCAGTGCATCACCTTTTGTGTAATCTTACAAATGTGTCTTATTCCAAAGAAAATGTTTTTTTGGGAGAGAAAAAAAGATGTGGAGAAATTCAAATAGTATTACCTAATCTTCCGCCCTTCATCTGGATGTTCTCAACTCATTGATATTGCACAGGCTGTGTTAGAACAAACAAATCAATCATGCCATGGCAGTGTTACTGGTTCAACCTCTCTCTAGCCAATGATGTTACCTTTTCTCCCCCTCCTTTTTAGTTAATGTATTTCTTCCTAGTGGGTAAAGCACCGTCAGTCTTACTAATGTCAGTGTAGGTGGAGACACTCCTCAGTGCCATTCTCCCCTCTCCACATATCCCCATACACCTATAGACAAACTAAATACTAAGAAATGTTTTTGTCTCTGTGCTGGGATCCTCCTTCCAGGACAATCAGTCAATAAATAATTACAGTGGAGTTGCAAGACCTTATGAAGTGGGAGAAAAAAAGAAGAAAGGGTAAACTGCAGGATTTAGTTTCAAGTCACAGAATCAAAATCTCTGCAAAGGCATGTTCTGCAGGAGAACACTGGGTTTTGTCTACAAAACTAGGTGACTGCTGTATAATAGTGCTTTTGCTGCTAATCCAGTGCAAAATGATTTTTTTTTCTTTTCTGACAGATTTCTCCTGTTGTTCTGGTGAGTTTTGCCTGTGTAAGAACTATGCAGTGCTTTCTTCATCTTCTTAAGAACTCTATTATAACTAGTCAGAAGAATGAACTGGTTGTATGATTCAGCTAATAGAGACCAGTGTATTTTCTTCTTCTTTATTTTTTTTTTTTTTAATCAAATCAATATCTGTTTTAGAGATGGAAAAGTGTGTATATTAGACTTATGTACTACCTTCACGTGTAAAAATATGTGAAAAGAGACTAATTCATTGGCGAAATACTGTAGTCTCAAGAGTCTGGTGTGCATATTATCTAGGTACATGTGTGAGAAAGATTACATTTTCTCTTTTTTTTTAAATTTTTCTTTAATATGTGTACCTTGATCTGAAAGCTTACAAAGTTCAATAATACCTGCTCTAATAATATAGAAAACTTGCAGAAGCCTAATGCTCCCCTCTGCTTCCCACCTAGAGCATGAGTCTCTGCTGGGTGGTCTGAAACACAAGGCATGTATTTGTGGACCTCTGTTTCTGTGGATCCAACCGAGATGTTCCTGCAGTCCCTTGTTCTGTAACTCCAGTTAACATATGCTGCCACATGCCCACTGGCTGCTGGAGGTAAGCTTCATCCTGTAGCACTGTAGAAAGAAGTTACAAAATATGAAGTGGGAGTTAAGCTGTCTTAGGCAACACTTGACTATTATATGTGATGAGCTAAGGTCTGGTCACAGAGTTCTTCAGTTAATGTCCCCTTCAGCTTACCCTGTTTCAGTCTGGTCTGATTTTTCCTTGGAGCCTTTTACTGTACTTTGCTATGGCAGGAGCAAATCACTGCATGTTCCAAACTTTTGCCATGTGGTTTTGCTTCTGTTCTGCAGTGTGTGTCCAGTCTAGAGATGTGTTTTGTGTTTTGTTTTAGTTTGTTTTCTTTTTTAACTCAAGCAATGTCACCAGTTACAGTTTGTTTCTAAACCTACATCCATTTCAGCAATCCTTCTCTGTAATTCTATCCTGTAGACCCCAAATCAATGTGTCTGGTTCTCAGATTTTCTTCTCTTGGACTGTTTTTCTGTCAGTAATTTCAGTCTCCCCTTGGGGGTTGTTTTCTGAGTGCCTTGAGAGTCACCAGAGCTAAGGATCATTATCCATCAGCTTTAATTGATGCATAATGCTCCCCTAGATATCTTTGAAAGAAAAAGAGTAGAAGTGAACAAATTCAAAGTAATTCAGTATTAGCCAACTAGCATGATACAAAACAATGGAAAGAGGTTCTTGGACCCAAGGCAATGTATTCCACTTAAGATTCTGTTCTCACACATTTCTTGCCATATCTTATCATTGCCCACAGAACCAGCATTCATTATAACTAGCAAAAAGAGGGTTATAATCTGTGGTTGACCTTTGATGGAGATAATGATATATTTTCTTTCAAAATCTGTGTGAGGCAGAGTTATTCATAGCTTCATGAAAATGCCCCATTTAAAAACAGTGTATTGTTTTAAATTAAAAAAAAAAAATCACATTTGATTATAGTTTAGAAATGACACAATCCTGCCCTGCACACAATAGGCAAGCTATGTTGATGTGAAGATTTGACAACAGAGCCTTTACAGAACAAGAAGTTGAGGAGGCTGAGATCACTTTTAACTGTAAAATAAATACAAATAAATACATAAAAAGAAAACCAGAAACAAATTCATGTTTTACATGTTTTTAAGTTTAGAAGTGGAGTCATCAGACAAACATGAATGGTGCAAATGCATCATAAGATTTTGTATATTCTGCAATATTTGGAACTAAAATCTTCCCCTGAAACATGTGACACAAAATTCCAGTGAAGCTTCACATAATTTATTTTTATCAAGGTGTTTTTCTCATCATATAAGGCACAACTTTCAACTACTGAACAATTCTATAAGTAGTAACTCTGATCTCTATAATGATTCTGAAAGGCACAGCCATAGTCAAAGTACCCCTATTGAGTTAGTCAGTGTTAAAATCAAGGTGGAGTTTATTTGAAGATCTCAACACCAAACTTCATGAATTACTCCTGTTCAGCTCAGAAACCTCTTATTGAAATCAAAGTATTCATATTAGCAATTAAAATACAAGTAAATCTGCCAGGAGACTGATTTTTGTGGGCAAAACTGGTTGTAATATTTGTTTTCCTCAGTTGTTCAGACCTGTTAATTTTCCTGATATTCTGCATTGCCTCCTTTAGCCAGTGACTTTTTTTTTTTTTAATAGATGGCATGACAGGCAGAAAAATGTGTTAGAGGGCAGTTTGTGTTTGCAGTGTTGAGGAGTTATATGCCTCTGACAGTCAACAACAGAATTCAACATTTAAACAAATTTGTTAAATGCTGTGTTAGCTTAAATATTGAAGGGATGCTTGAAGAATGAAAGTTACCCATATGTAAATTTCCATTGCAAATACTGACTAAAATGAATTCCATAGGGAAAGATCTATTAACAGAAGAGCATAGGAGCTTCCACTTATTAGTGCTTCATGTTAAGCTTGTGGAATGCTCCAAATATTTTGTTCTTGTGAATACATTAATTACCCAACTGATAAGAGACAGCGGATGGAGGAAAGGCGAGTAGAGAACTGAAAGTCTGGGTACCTGGACTGTTTAGAAGGTGGATTTCAGATTCTAGGATAAACAAAGTAGCCATAACTGACTGCAAAAGTAATGAGCATTAGGGCATCAGCTGAGAAAAATGTAAGGAGAAATTAAAATGTCAGCACTACCATCCAGTCTTTGCAAATAGGGCAGGCTGTTCAGGCCTCTGAGTTGCCAGATCGAATATTTTACTTGCTCTAATTTATAGCTGTTCTAAAGCACTGTAAACTAGGCATGAGATCTTACCACATCACTTCTCTGGAAAATTTTTCTTGCTTGAAAACCAAGGCAGAATTTATTTATGGTTGTGGAAGTACACACTGAAGTACTTTCTGAGCTGGGATAGATTTGTGAATCACTGTACTGGACAGTGACTAATTAGACCTCTAATATGCTTGTCCATTAGAGTAATACAGCTTCTCAGGTACACAAACCAAAGCTAGAAACTGTTTTATTTCAACTTACTCATCTCTGTTTCCATGGGATACAGACATCCAGAAAAGTTATCACATTGGATTTATTGTAGTTTCATTTAGATATCAGGTTAAAAATAAAAAACTATCAAACACTGATGAAATAGCCTGTACAAGTGTACACAAGCATGCTGCTGTGATGGTCCTGGAATCCATTTCCTGCCCCTTTCCAAGAGATACCTGAGAACATTTTTTGTTAAATAAAAAAGCTGTGGTGTTTTTTTCCTTCTTTTTGTGTAGGATGCTGTTCACAGGCAAATATAGCATTTTAAAAAGATTTTGCCCAGGCTGCAGTATAAACTCAGAAAAAAAAGACAACCCAGGGTGGATGGGAAATGATCTACCAAAATAATCATTATGTGGTGTCTTTTCATGCAACAGTAAATGAAGGGTTCAATTTTCTCAAGCAAAGAAGAAAAACAAATACTTTCATGCAGTAAATAGACTCAGCTTCACTGACCTCAGCAGCACAAATTGGGCCTGCATTTCACTTTATTATTCACATTATAGTATCGCTATGAAGACACAATATGGTCCGGAGGCAGAAGAGAGATCGTAAAGGGGGAACCCTTTCTCAAAGACAGGTTGTAAGAGGTAATAAAGGCAAAGGCTGGGAAGAGGGCAAAAAGTGGACTTAGCAGATGCTTTCTGCTGACACAGTACCACAGTGAAATGTTGTACATCTCAGAGCTCAGTGTCAGCGCTGTGGGCCAGAAGCGTGGAAGCACCATAGAGCGCAAGCATGAAAGCACGGGGTTGTGATCCTTCCAGCAGCAAGATCCTGGCTGAACTTTCCCCCTTTAGACACCACTTTTAATTTTACCTTGTCTTGGGCCCCTGAGGCTGTACCTCTGCATATGCAGAACTCAGATTTTCTCTGTACATGCCCAGAGCTGTCCCAGTCTTGACAGGAACAAGCAGCTCCAAGTCAGTGCATCCTGAATTTTTTTGCCGTGTTGGAGCTCATTTTCAGTGGGGTGGGTGGGTGGAAAATTTTATACCTATCTCACAGGTTGATATGCAGGCTGCACTTCTGAGGGTGGTGGGTTTGAACCCCTCAGGCTAAAAAGGTAAATTAATTCCATTCTTTTACGATTGGGGTTGCATATTTGGGGGCAGGAGGCAGTGTGTGTGTGTGTGGGGGGGAACCCAAACACACACACACACAAAACGCCAACCCAACAAAATGCCCCAACAAACATAAAAACACCATGGCAGGCAGTTCTTTCTTAAAGATAGTTGCAAGGAATGCTGCTTGGTATTTTGAAGGAGTTTCACTTCTCAGATTTCTCCAGAGCTGTTTGCAGGCTGGGCAGCAGCGCTGGCAGAGATGCCCACTTGCAGCTCTCTGCCAGCTGCGGGTCTCAGACCTTAGCACTCCCTAATAAGTACATTTCAGCAGCTACCTGATGAGTGTTCCGATTTTAGGCAGGTCCAGGCTTAACGTGTTGACTGTTTTGGATTTCATGCAGAATTACCTGACTGTCTTCTGAAAATATATGGTGGTAAAGATTTCACTTCAGGGCATAAGCTGGTCGACGTGCTTTCCTGAAGCTAACACTTATGTGCCCTCTGGGAAAGGTGCAAGGATCAAAGGTGACATTTAAATAGATCTTCCTTTAAAAAATACTTGTGAATTCTTGCAGGATAAAACAGGGGCAGCTCACAGATTCAGTCTTCGGCTGTAAATATATCTTCTGTAAAAATAGTCACAAAAACCTTCATCTATGTTCTTGTATGTACATCATAAATGCAAAGTCTGAGTCTGCTGTACCAGAAAATGTCAAAAATCAATCCTACCAGAAGGATAAACTTCCATCATACCCTAAAGATGCTGCATATTTTTTTCCTGTGTCTGAAGTTCCTTTTGCCTTCACTAACATTTAGCACAGATTAATTCATTTGTAAAAGAAATCCACAATTTTGCCACTTTATTATTTCCAAAGAGCATTTTTATACAACTGATAAACCATATTCTAAATTAATTTAAGCCATTTCACCTCTGTTGGGTTTTTTATGGGTTTGTCAATTTATCCTTTCTTAAGTTCCTGCCTCAAATTATCTGCTGCCATATCAAATAATACATGTTCTAAAGTGTGCTGAAGGGGAAAAAAAAGCTCTGTTTAAAGGGCCAAATACTGTCATTTCTGATGGAAATTCCATGGAAATAGATTTATTTTGGAAACTACAATGATCTTTAAGCTGAAATATTTTTTCAGATACCATTGCAAAAGTGGTGTTTGTCATGCAAATATAGTGTTTACTAAAATTAAAGGGACAAGATATCTCATTACTATTGGATCTAACATTCATGCAGCCCTTCCAGTTAGCTCTTTACAAAGCTTCCAAGTGTTGAACTCAATGATCTTAGAGGTCTTTTCCAACCTATGATTATATGATCAAATTTCATTTCCCAAGAGGTGATGTTATAAAGGACCTTACAGAAATCAGCTGGTCTGTAGAAGAAGAGGTAGTGATTTTAATGTCACTACCAAAGCTAGGATGTGAGCTAGGGCTACTATCAAACAAATAGAATAACAACAAACTTAGTTTAAAGCCTTACAAGGTACTACTTTCCTGTCAGTGTGGCTAGTTCGTTTTCTTCATAGAATAATAGAAACATAGAATCACACCATGGTTTTGGTTGGATGGGACCTTTAAAGGTCATCTAGTTCTAATCAGCCATGGGCAGGGACACCTTTCATCAAACCGAGTTCCTCAAAATCCTGTCCAACCTAACCTTGAACACTTCCTGGAATGAGTCATCTACAGCTTCTCTGGGCTGCCTGTTTCTGTGTCTCACTAGCCTCACAGCAAAGAATTTCTTTCTTGTGTTTAATTTAAACCTCCCCCTCCTTCTTAAAAGGGTTACCCCCTGTTGTATTACTACAGGCCTCGGTGAAGGGTCTCTCTCCATCTCTCTTGTAAGCCCCCTTTAGGTACTTGAAGGCTGCTAAAAGGTCTCTGGAAACTTCTCTCCTCCAGGCTAAACATCCCCAGCTTGCTCAGCCTGTCTTCATAGGAGAGAGGCTCCAGCCCTCTAATCATCTTCAGGTCCCTCCTCTGGATTTGCTCCTGCAAGTCCATATCCTTCTTATGTCCAGAGCTGGATGGAGTACTCCAGGTGGGGTCTCAAAAGAGCAGAGTAGAAGGGGAGAATCCCTCTCTCAACCTGTTGGACAACCTTCTTGCTGAGCAGCCCAGGATAAGATTCCAAAAAATATTTTCCAGGCTGCAAAAACACTTGAAAAAAATGGATTCTTCTGAACTTTCTTTGCTGATATATGAGTAAGGAGATTATCTTTCTACTGAAAAAGCCATTTAGTCTTTTTATTAGTATTTTTTTAGAGCAAGGCCCTCTAGCTTGAGGGGTGCAGGTGTTTGGCGCCTGAAAATAGCAAAAGCACAGCTGAGTAGTATATAAAAGAGCACAGTCCATGCCAGTCATGGGCTTGGGCTTTTCCAGGTCATCCTCTACGGTATTGGGTCTGCAGGATCGGAGATTTAGAAAGAGGGTCATCACAGTACTCAGCTCTGAGGGGTTACTCAGCCATGTGGGGCACCAGGAGTAAAATAAAGAGAAGCCGCAGACTACTAGAACTGATAGAAGCCCTGCCAGGACTGAAATGCTCTAGAAGTGTAAGGGATCGCTGGAGGAGGAGTAAACAGTAATTCACTGTATGTGCCAGCAGCACCTGCCAGCTCAGGAAAAGATATACAGAAGATAGTCTTATTTCAACAATAGTTGATTCTGCAGCATTAAGCATTAAGAAAAGGTTTCAGTTCATTCACATAGAGGAGGATAGCATAAAACTTTGGTAATGAAATGTTAAACATCTTCATCTGCAGAGCAGTGCTGAGATCCCTCAGCAACTTTTAAACAGGTTTTGATATTGGCAACAACCTGGCCATAGCAGCCCAGAGCTCAGCATAGGATGATTTATCCTTGTCAGGGGGAGTATTTGGAAGTGATTATAGTGTAGTCAGCTTCCATAAGAGAAAAAAAAAAAAAAAGTCATGAATACTGAAAACCACAGAAAAAACAAAACATGTATGACTGTTGTACTCAGAGAATATCAAAGCTGGGGATACAACATTGCAACTTCTTTGTAGAGAAAAGGGTTAAAAAGTAGATTAACATATCCCTTATAAAACAACAAAGCCAAAATGAATTCCACAAACAATATTACATAGTTATTTATGGGGTGGGTATGGACTCTAGCATTAGTAATATACCCTGAACAGCTCCTGAAGTAGCTATGAATGTTTGCCTCCAGCCAGGTCCAGCCTTGTCATCGCCTGGTAAACTGCACAGGACGCGCTTGTAAACCTGTTTGTGCAGTGTTTGCGCTCTCAAACACTGACTCCAACACTATCACTAACCCCGTAATAATTAGTTCTCTGAGTATGGACAGGAGTGAAGGCTTCTTTCCTATCTGCTTCTCTCTGTCAGTTGACTAATTTTAATGAAATTTTCTCTTAACTTAGCGTATCCCTAATGTGGTTCTGAAGAGAATTTTGGCAATGATACATATGTCTTACACATCATATATACACATATTTCACTACAGAAATCAACCAGTGGAGACCTTGCAAGTGCTTAGGCCACGTCTCTACTGTCAAATCTGTATCCCCCTGTCGGGTGTATTAGACATCAGAAAAAAGAAACCAAAGGATATGCAAACAGATTGATGTAGCAAGTTTTACTTTCACTGGAAATATGCCTAAGGAAGTCAAAGAAGCACTCTGAAGATCAAAAATTAATCTTAGAACAGGGCACTTAGGGAGCGAAAGGACTCAAGCATATGAAGTAAGGTGGTGGTTTGGCTTTGTGGGCCAAGGAATACAAACTACCACATGAAAATGGACACAAACTGAAGGGCGCTTGAGTGTCACATATGACTTCACTGCTAGAAACTAGAGAGTCACTGGAGAGTTCCAGCAGTCAAGGCTAAACAAAAAGCTCAGTGTGAGCTGGGGTCCCAGAGGCTCCTACCACTTCATGAAAATTTTCCTGGGAAACAATGGTTGCTAGCAGAAGTGAGCAGCCCCGGGCTGGAAGGGTTGTCACACAGATAGAAGCATATTACAGAGAAATATGCAACTTCTTCTCCAAAACCCCTGAAAGAAACCCAGCTCACCACTTTCCTCAAGACATTTATCAAACAGACAATAGCTTCAGCAAGCTTCAAGGGGCAGAGCTCCTGGGCCATGGGAAATGAGAATAAGCAGTGTCCATGCTGCCATGGGGAATATGGAGTGCCTGGTGGTCTCCAATGGAGTGACTGCAACTGTGGTGGCATGTGGGACTGCAGGGCAGCTGGGAGGTGGAGTGTGATGGACATTGTATGTACTTGAAAGGCTGCATGGAAGTGCTGGTCATTGTTTGGTACTGGATTTCTTTTGCTTCTCTGAGGAAAGGAGCTGTTGGGGAAACAGCATTCAGAAGGCCCTTGGGAGAGCCAGAGAGAAGGAGCAGCAGTGGCTCTCAGAGACACACTGTCAGTGTCCATCTAGAAGAGGTGACACAGGCACTGGATTCAACTCACAGCTGCCAACCTCCTCGGTATCCCACGGAGCAGCACCGGAGAAGCCCCTTTCCATATGTGATCTTAAAAAACCATTGATTTATTTGACCTAGGACACAACACACAGAAACTCCTTAGGGGAGGGAAACAGCACCGAAACTGCCTTTGCCTCCCCCATGAAGGCCATAACCTCTTGCAACATCACGCTCAGTCATGTTCTCCACAGCCATTGTGAAGCTGTGGTTTGCTCCTGCAATATGGAAGGGCTTCAAAGGGCAGGGTGGAGAGCACTTTCACCCAGAACAGCCTCGGTCTCATGGCAAGGGTGTGGACTTTGATCTCCTCAGGCACAGGAGGGTGTAAACCCCAGCTTTCCCACATCTAGAGTAAAAGCCCTGACCACAAAACTCTTGAATGCAGCAGCTGCCTCTGCGTTTTGCAGAGCAGCAGCTCTGCATTCTGGGAATGTTCATTGGCTCTACCCCTTGGGCAAGATGGGTGCAGGTGCAGGAAAGCTGAGTTCATTGGACCTGACGGTGCCAGAGTGAGAGTTAACTGGGTGCCATGACATGAGAGGCATCTCTGGACATGCCCACAGCAGAATTTCAGGAGTCTGGCAAATTTTAATATGAAAAGCTGGCGCCTGTGGAGTTTAGGCACCTCCAGGGTGTGTCAACAAATGAGCAGGAATTTAGAAGACTGTAGTTTTGGATGTAGGTGTTTCATCCTGTTGGAAATAGCTCCTTTCCTTCTGTCAGGCTGGACAAAATTCCCTAAATTTGCAGTGTAGCTCCTTGCTGAGTAGGAACAGTTTCTCTCCAATTCAAGGAGCGTTATGCCTGGCAAAAGAATGAAAACTCTCAGCAGAGATGATGCCACAATGTTCTGACTCTACAAGATTTATGGCCCTCTGGGAAGCCAGTTTGGATGAATCATAAATAATTGCCTGTAATATACTAATGCAGTTGCAGAATGGGAGTGAGTTTAGCTTTATCCATTAATTCAAAAGACTCTTCTTGTGACCATTTGGGAAAAATAATGTAGTAAAGTCAAACACGAGTCAAGGTAACTTAAAATAGGAAAAGACCTTCCTAAATGGCTAAAAATGAAATGAATAAAGAGGATGAAATAAAACTAAGTTTCAGAATCTAACAGCCTTTTTCTACGCAAAGAAAGTTTCATAAAACACCTGCATAACTTTTAATATGTTGCTGCAGAACAATTATTTCTACTTCTACAAAGATACCATGTGTCATTTTAGCACTAAGAATAAATTATGCATTTAGTAGTATGTGCAACACGTTCCTTGATAATTACTTCAGGCACAGCTAGAGTCAGCTGTCTTTGATATTAACATCAAATCTCCCAGAGTCAGGACTGGGAGGGCAGAATTTGGCCTAATGCTCGAAGTCCATAGAGCCAAGTGGGAAAAAGAGTACCACCACCAATCAGCTTGTCAAGTACTAGTATTTCAAAAGTTTGATGAACTGCACTGCAGACTGATTTTAACACATTGACCTTAGCTCATGCTGGTATTTCACTGTGCCATCAAAGTTCTGGTTGTAAATAGTAACAGTATGAGTCCCTAACTGGAATAGGTCCTGTGTATGAGGAAAGTCCTATCCTTTTCATGTCAAAGCTCTTAATTATTGCAAGCAGACAGAGAACTCCCTAAACAATGGATATGAATAGGAGGGTTGCACTTGCAACTAGAGGCTGGGAGTTGTGCTGAGAGCGGCTCAACCTGGTTTTCTAGAACTGGCTCATCAAAGCTGCTCCTCAGAAGCTCATATTCCCAACTGCTGCAGCACCTCTTCCTGCCTCTGCCTATTCAGATCTAGGCTGAGAGGTCGCTTCAGCTTCATGTTGCTAATATGTCAGTATTGCTACCAAGGAGTGTCTTGAGTTCCACAGAACAGCTACAGATTTTGAGGAAATGCTATTATGTTGAAGATTTTATAAGTTAAATGAACAAGACACATAAGGAGGGGAAAAAGGCAGAGAACTGAAAAGTAAGACCTGAATCAGTCAGTGACAAAGCCAGGACTAAAATACAAGTATCCTGCTGTCAACTCAAAGACTGATTTTTTGGATGACTCTGCCTGTCATTCCACATCTAGTTGTTCCACGAGAAGGATGCATTTAGCATGTGATTTGCCCAATAAATATGGTTATATTTCCTCCCTGTCATTTTTCCCTTTCCAGAAGCAAACCTACAATTAGAACTGGCTGGGAACTTTTGGCAATATCCTTTTCCATGAAAAAATTGTTTACCAGTGGGGATTTATATATTGTGGAATTTATTGTCAAAATGAAAATGAATCCACGCTATAAAATAAAGTATTTACCTAGAAAATAAGGCACCTGGCATTGACCCTATAGCCTATATCAGAAAGAGGAAGGATTTGAATCCATTTTCTTGAATGCTCAACGAAAGCACATTCTATTGACTATTTCTACTAGCCTTACTGAAGAAAAAAATAAATAAAATCTAATCTCCAAGTTTAGGAGATTATTTGTGTAGTCCTATGTCTTTTTAAATACCTGTATTTTCCAGTTTAAAATCTACAAGTAGATACTTTCTCAGATACATAGATTTTTGAAACTCTACCATGTAATTGTTCTGAATAATTCTTGGCCTACAGATTAGTTGCCATTACTATGATGTCATATATTGAAAAATAGGAGTTTGAGTTGTTATGATTCTGTGAGATGGGAGAAATAGATCATACAGGGCACTTCCATTCTGCCTGGCTGGGGTTTACACTTAGATTCAGGTTTCTGTTTTGAAACTCATATATGCACACTATTAGTGACTTCTAGTCTGTACTTGAACTTTTCTGTTTGAAAATATATGCAGAAAACTAACTTCCTTGAACAGAAGAGGGTATAAACAGAGACATTTTTTTCCTAAACATTTGCCTGATTACTTTTGCAAATTTTTTTTTGCAATGTTTTCCCAGACTGTTTAATATCCAGATCAAGCTCCTTGAACTTCAGGATGGGAACTCAGTGTGAGAAGACATTAAGGAAGCAAATGCAGATGTAGAAATATATTTGAAGCAATTAGATGGAAGCCAGTTTATCCAGATCCTCTATATGTCCAACAGATATCACACAGAATTTAGTATTCTGGTTTTCCACCCCTCATCCCCAACTCCCATTATGCTGCATAGACTTTAGGTATACTGCGCGGCTGAGACAGTGCAAAGAACACCTGAAGCTACTCTAGTCTCTCTTTGGGACTGGACAGACAGCTCTGGGGTAGATTTATGCCACTACAAAAAGGCAGACATACTCAGACTCCACTCACATTTATTTCAGGCTTGGTGTAGGGAATCTGCTACAGAAGCACCACAGAGCTTGAGCTGAAGCTGTCCCACACCCTGGAAGAAGAGAGCTGGCTTTGCAGTACTCAGGCACTAAGTGCCTTTGTTGAGCAAACTGACTGCTCCAGTGTTATTTATAACACATTCCCCTTTGGATGGTGCAGTCTTCCATCCTCTGCAGAGCGCCTTTCATCAATAAAGCACTGGTAAAGAGAGTCCCAAAAGGCTAAAGATCAACTATGCATGATGAATCTGTACAGAAGCAATGTGAACATATGTAGTGCAGCCTTAGTTCTTAGGCAGCATATTTTCTGCTCAGCGAGGCTTATCAGAAAGCTCAGGCTTCAGCCTGGCTTTTACCAGTGTTCACACAATTACTTACCAGCTTATAATACAGCAACACACATTCTTGTATATTTGGAGTGGAAAGAGAGGAAACTCATTTCTGTCTGTAGATTTATGATGTTAAAATGTTTTCAGTGTGCAATTGCACTATTTTGTCCCAACTATTTTATTTTTTTAAAGAGCCAGATTTGAAAGCAATAGAAGAAAACTTTAATGATGTTTCTGAATCTTCCCCTATCAGAAGCTGAAGAAGGCTTTACTCAAGGATATAGTCCCACTATTGCTGCTGATGACATGCCTTCTGTGAAAAAAACTATAGGAAGGAATTGCAAAATTAGAATCATAGAATTGTTTAGGTTGGAAGTGACCTCCAAGATCGCTGAGTGCAACCATCAACCTAACACCGACAAATGCACCACTAAACCATGTCCCCATTACACTGTAAAAATAGTGTTCTACACCTGAATTCCTTTCTTTCACTACCTAATGTAAGAAGTAAAAGTCCTAAGAGAGCACTACTAAAAATTTTCCCAGAAATTTTGTCTATGTTTGTCTGAGGTTTCTCTCTTTGCTGCGACAGGGTTGGCAGTGCACCAAATAGCAAATGTAAAATCCTTGCCTACTCTAACATACTGTAAAATACCCAGCTGCTAATCATCCTGAAACAAGCTTGGACTAGCTGAGACACATGCATAAACCATAATTTTAAAAGCAAATGTTTCTTGAATTTACCAAATCCTTTAACTTCTACTTTACATTGAAGGTACTAGTCTTTCCTGGACTGATCTTCCTCTTGATCAAGGAAACAATAGAGATTCATAGAAGTTTTTTTGCCAGGACTAGTTCTAGCTTATAAAAAAACATTTTTCAGAATTTACATAATCTCTAATTTATTAAAGAATCAAATTTTAAATTAAAGACATTTATGCTGGCTAACAGGAAAATGTTAGGTTTAGGATTTCAGAAGAAAATTTTTCTACTGATGAGCAGAAGCAGTCCTCTGGAATTTTGGGGCAGCAGCAAAAGTATATTTAAACAAATTTTAATTAGGGTCACTAAGTGCATGTTAGTCTTTGTCATATTTGTCCAGTGTAAATTTAGAGGATCTAGAAAAATACTGAAAGGCAGTAAATGTTATTTTTAATTCTGTAATAATAAGATATAATGTATGTTTTATTATTGTGACCAATATGTATCTATGTAAAATATATTAGAAAAGTAGATTAATTTCTGCTTGTGCCTACTACTTTCCCTAATAACACTTAATATAGCCCACAGTTTATTAAACACAAAACATACTATTACCCGAACAGCTCTATGAGGTAGCCATGACTGTACCTTTAGAGCTATGAATGTTTCAGTAATTTGATTCATTTGCTAATTTGTTCGGTTTGCTAAGCATCCACAGATGAAAAAAATTTCTATTCTACAGTTGTACCCCATGTTTTGCCTCACAGCAACCCAACTTGGTTGGGAGGTCTACTAGTCATTATATTCATGTGACTTTTTTTCTTTGAATGATTTTTAAAATGTACATGAAGTAGAACTCCATTAATGAATTTGAAGGTTTTGGAGCTGCATTTTATTTTTTAATAACTCATCAGTGCTATAAAAGTTGGTGAGAAACTGTTCTCCACACTGATTCCAAGTATCATAATGCATTAACTCTCAGAGTTGCCTGAGTAACCTCTAAGAATGAAGAATTATGTGCCTGGGAGTGGATTATTAGAAGGCTGGACATCCTAAAAGCTGAATTCTCCAGGAGCAGGAAAGATCCTTGAGCTAACTTAAATGATGAAGGAACTCTGTAGACAGTGGCAGATTCTTGGAGTTTTCCTTGGGCTGTTGAACTACTAGCAATCCTACTAATAAGGTTCATCATATCTACTTTTGGCTGGTCTGCACCTTCCGCTGCTGTCATCCCCTAGTCAGAGGAGGAGTGAGGAGGCAGAAGTACCAGCAAGACAAATATGGTAAAGAGAAAGATTTCTTTTGCAGAAGCTTGCATTTGTGGAAGGTAATATAGTCCACCTTCTAAGCAGAGAAGTGAATACAGAAGGTAAATGGTCCCTGTCTCACCAGCCCTCTGCACTATTTGGAAGATGTTAAATTTACATCAAAAAGTGAAAAAGAAAACATAAGGCGTGCACTCAGTGAAAATGTCAGTCTTCAGAGCAGTCTTAAGCAAGGCACCAAGCAGCATGAAGAAATGTCTTTAATTATTTGTCTATGCAAGGATCCAGGGTAATAAACAAGAGAAAGGAGAACTGCTCATTTGATGGGTCTAATTTGAATTAGTTGCTATTAATGAAATTTGGAAAGTTGCTTGTGACTTGAATATTAATACCTTAGCTATAGATCTTAAAACATAAAAACACCAGGTTAGTAAATGAAGAAAGTGTGTGGTACTTCATAAAAATGAACTTAATTGTTTCTGAATCAGCAACAACTTGGAAATAAATGATAATTGAGTCCTTATCGGTTAATGTCCTAGTAAAGGAAATTCAATGTCTGTTACTGACAACCAAACTAAACTAGTAAGCAGGATGGTTATCTCCCTAAGCATACACCCACATTAAGCAAGGGGAATTGTCAGTAGTGAAGCAGGATTGAAATTTCATAAAGTTTTAGAAGAAAATTTCTCATCTCAAAAATTACCAAATCCAATATCAGAAATCCTCTGTTAGCCCTTGACTCAACAGTTGCAATGTACTGGTAGCATGATTAATAATGACATACTTTTACATATTATTTTAGGCATTATATTAAACAAGTGTTCCTTTCCTATCATGATTCAATGTCTATAAATCCAAGAGAAAAATCTGAGTGATTTCATTGAGTTTAATTGTGTTTCATGTATTTATACTCTCAATTTCAGGCTAATATATTATTATTCATCATAAATAGGTCACTCTAGTAGTTTGCTTTACTTACTGTATGGGTCCTTTATACCTAGGATCTTTGGGACCCACTAATAGCTGGACAAGGGTCACTGACTACTGAATTCCTGGCTTTGTTTTCAGCATTGGGCTGACTAGTATGTTTGTATGATGCAAAAGTAAACCACACGATGCCTAATTCATACTTACAGCACAGCATGTTCCTATTATTTTGGGTAATAATATATCATTTACTTTATAAAGACTTTTCTCATTCTACTTTATCAGTGGTTCACAGACAAATTTAGAAACAAGTCGAACATCAGAACTTGTAATTTTTCTAAGCCTCTGCTTAGATTCTTTTCCCAGTCCATCTTAATTATAAATTGCACTCATCACACTGAAGACTGTTTATTTGCTTCTTCTGTTTATCTGTTTTGTCTATCTGTAATACCACAGTAGGAATGGCATGTACAATGGCAAGAAAATGACCTGTGTCAAATAAATGGATGATTTGCACACAGATAAAAAAAGCAAAACCAAAATATTTGCAATATAAATCAGATTTTTTCTTTCCATAGTTTAATTTACCATTGTTCAATATGAATTAAAGATTCAAACTACTATCCACAATACTCGGCTTCTCTATTGAAAAGTAATGTGATACTTAATACCTTTTCATGCTGTTTCTTGTCCAAGATCTGAACCAAATTTTTATTTGTCTTTAAGAAGGGAAATTGGCCCTTATTGCCCTCCTAAAACTTTAACTCAGCTTAGTCTGATTGAATTTTTGTTAAACGTAAATTTTTCTTTCTTTCTGTTGTGCTCATAGTTAATACATATTTCTGTTGAAAAAAAAAATAAAAGAAAGAAAACAGTGCAAGTGTTAACAGAGAGTAATGCACTTAATATGAAGGAACAAATAAAACAGTTTGTGAAAAGCAGAGGTGAACAGGTATAACAAGTGGCCCTGTTTTAACCCTTTGCTCCTGGCACAGCACTGCAATGTCACCCCAGAAAAATACCGTAAATATATTGATAGCAAATGTATGTTTCAGTGGTCCTGGAAGGTGTATGACTTTCAAGTTTTGTTCAACCAAGCCATCATCTTAAGTGACCAAGAGGAAACTGTAAATAGCATTTAAGTTCCCAGAGTGTAATTCAGATCTGGGGGAGAGATTCAGACAAGCAGGTCCTAATTCATGTGTATCAACATGCAGTTAAGCTGTAGATTTCCTTATCACAGGTTGTGTCAAATACTAAAATTATACATGATTTCAAAAGGCAGCCAGACAAATTACTGCAAGAAAAATCGATTGATAATTATTGTATGTAAGACAGTTAATATAAAAAGTCAGAGGCACAAACAATTGAATGATGGGTGAACGTTCCTGAGTAGCATCACTTACAGCCTTCCATAAGCATCCAGTTTTGACTTTTTTGAGAATAGGACTTTGAGCTGAATGAACATGTGATGTGACCCAGTCAGACCACTCTTACATTCTTATGCAACAGAGCACACGCATGTTACCTTTCAGATGGAAGCTCCCCAAAGCAATAGCTCACTGAAAATGTACGTGAGCAGAGGAGAGGCTGCTCACTTGAGATGATTAACTGACTATTCCAGCTAAGCTCTGTTTGAGAACTGTTGACAAAGCATTCTCAATTCTCTGTTTGAGAACACGTAACTCTTCTGGATGGGTTTGAGTTTGCTACCTGTAAGTACCTGCCCTGAAGAAACTGGTTGATATCTACCTCTTGAACAATGGACTAATGATGAGAGTACACCCAGAGACTGTGACACCTGGATTTTGGTCAAGCCCCACAAGGTTGGATAACTCTTCAAAGAGTGCACTACTTTAGAGTAGGAGGTGCCCATTGTGCAGGGTATTCAGAAGTATTTTTTTTCCTCTGAGTTGAAAGGTATGATCCCACAGACCCAGGCTCAGGCACGGGAGAGAGCTAGCAGGAGTTTGGCTCTCTTGCAAAGCAGGTAGAGCACCTAGGCAAAATTCAGGGGCTTGATTTGCGTCCAGCCCACTGAGGGCATGTGCTTCATTGACAAACAGAAGAGTAAAAGTAATAAGAAGTCTAGACAGCAAACTCTTGTATCTCTATGGCCTTGGGGATATATGGAGAGTCTTTTAATGTCTTCTGTATACTTCCCTATGTTAAACTCGGCAATTTCCTACTTAGAGCATATGTTTTGAAAGGCTTTTTCACATTACTGCTTCAGGGAAGTTAAGGATCATCTTTGTTTCCCCAAGGTTGGTACAATTTAAGTGGAAGCAATGGAGGGAAGGGGAGAGAAGGAGGAGGGAGGACAGCTAATAATGACACAGCAATCTGCATTTCCCTGGGGAAGACAAATAAGAGTTAACCACAGCAAATGAAGGATTAAAATCTTAACAATGTTTGCTTAAACCCAGAGTAATTTCTAGCTGCTACAGCTTGATTTCCAAGCAAACAGTTTGTTGCCAAATTAGAAGTTTGTATCAAATGGCCCTAATGTGATTACAGTTAGAGGTATTTTAGGATATTCATGTTTGCAATAATTACTAAGCTTGCTTTTTATGGCTGCTTTGAAATGTAAGTAATAACTTTTATGTATTTTATTTCTTCTATGAACTATTTCAACCACAACTTTCACACGACTCTGTTTCACTTATTAACTGTGGAGGTGCTAGGGCAAAATGCTACAAACCCAGACAGGTCTAAGCCTTTTCTTGACTGAATTTCAAACAGCTAAAGAGCCTTTTAAACAAAATGCCTGTCTCAACATCATTCCATTCCTGTTACTTTTCGCTAAGAAGAGATTCAATATTGCTTCAAGTAGATGTTAGTTTACACTGTTTTGTTTCTCTCTTTAAGTCTTATATTCATATATATGTACAATCATTCACACGTGTGGTTGAGGACAAATGCAGGCACATGGAATTTAGCCTATATAAATTGTACCTTTTTTTTTTTCATATACACCAGAATGTATTTCTTTACTCACTCTTATTTTCTAGACCACTCTTGCAACTGTATTTTGTGTTTATTTCTATTTATATATGTGCATGTATGCAAGTATACAGATGAAAGGATAGTTGCCATCCTATCCTTTTGGCTATTATTATTTTCAACACATATGCAGAGGAAGATAGAGATTAATGTCATGCTGTGATGTTGTTTCAAATTTATACCAGAATTAGTTGAATGTGCCTGTGCTACTCACAAGTGGGTGATTGGTCATGGATGATGGGTTTCAAGTGAAGAATATATATAATCCCAGAGCAACTTGAATCTTATTTGAGGGAGAGTCAAGAGAGTTTTCAGGCAACTACAAGGGGAATTTTGTATCCTTCCTATAAACAATGCAGAAGTAATTTTCACCATTACTTGTGCACCTCAAAATTCAGATAACACCCTGGTTTCTCCTAATTGGCTTAAAATGCGTGGGAGAAAAATCCTGATGGGAGAGTTTTGTCTAGTACAGAACTGAGGCCTGATTGAAAACTCATTCAAGTCAAGAAAAATCTTTGAAGTAAACCCCAAATCAAAACATGTCTTTTGTGTAACTATATGGACTCAGTGTTGTGAACAGCAAATGAAAAGGAGTATTTTCCCACAAAATTATGGTACCGCTTTTACGTTAGCTGAAAATTCATACTGAAAGTACATCCTCCAATAAAGAACAGTCTTTGTGTCATAGATCTCTACCATTAGGTCACACCAACAATTAGATTTTTTCATTTATCTTTCTCGTGTGGTTTCTGAAGTTTTAATACAAAGTTCATGCCTCTTTTAATGTGTTCAGGATAGTGTTTTGTGGTGTCTCTTCCATATACCAGATGAATACATAGAGTAATAAAAGCATGTAAATTACATTTTCATAAGTATAGTAATGATAAATATGGAAGAGATCAATTAATCTTGCAAGCAGACTTTGGAGTCACAATGATAAACATGTTATCAACCTTCAAAAATCATCTTTTGCAATATAGACAAATAACTAACCAATTACCAAATGCTTTTCATTTTATGCAATATTCAATCACGTTGTAACTGTAGCAGCAGCTACCCCATCATTTGGCCTTTGTGGAGGAGTTAACAATACGGATACTCTTGTGAACAGCCAGCCAGAAACATTTAAGGATGTTTGGTGGAATAAATTTCTTGAGACATTTAATATCTACCTACACGGCAATCAGGTCTTCAGATAGATAGCCTGCAATTCTCAGGAGAAGCATTGGAAACAGAGGTCAGAGTCTCTTACAACTTGCCCTTCCAGACATTGCAAAGCTATCTGGGAGGTAAAATAGAGTGTTGGTGGAGGTTATTTGTATTGAAAATCAGTGGATTTTTGTCATATTTCTAACAGTATATTGAAGTTAATTTATGTTTTTAACATAAATAATTTAGATTATCTCAAGAGTTAAGATTACATTTCAGGAATTTTCCTATTTTATAAAATGCTTCTCTTAACTGCAGGTCTGCACTTGGACCCCATTTAATGTTTTATTTGGTTTAATTACATTAGAGCATACAGACTAGCCAAAACGCAGCCTCACTTAACATCTGTGAAATAACTGAGCCAAATAACGAACCTGCAAACACTACTTGTTGGAGCTTCTCTTTCAACTTTGATGAAAAACAAAAAAAGAGCCAGCAAAAAAACCCACACATATTTGTGAACAGAGAAATTACAAGACAAATGGATTTTAATGAAGAAATTTCCTTTATGTGATGGATGGCTGGTCCCCATAATTATTTTTAGGATGAAAAATATCTTCCTGAGAAAGCATTTAAAGAGTGACAACATTCAGGATTGCCCCTGAGGTGTAGTAGCATTGATTTTTCTGTTCTGTTTTCCATTTCTGGTCTTCTGTTCATCTGCGCTTTCTCAATATTTTGCTCAGTGGAACAGAAGTAACAAATGAGTTCAAAGTCATTCACTGCAGACTTTCCTTCTGTAGGAGATGTTAGCAAAGTAAAGTATACGAAGTCTTTGTAAACGGGCTGTGTACTTATAAATCATATCCATTTTGTTATTTGTAATGAGTTTTTAAATTGAAAATAATTTTGTCCTTGTTTTCTCTTTGCCCTCCAAAACAACCTTCTGAGAAGCCCTTTGCTCTACATTTTTAGATATTTATTTTTTCACTTCTCACTTGCTTTTGACATGACTGCCCCTGCTATTTCTTTTTTCATTTAATTTAATTAGCTTTGCTTCCTAGCAAGTCCACATCTCTCTGAACTTGCCAGGATTTCATTAATTTAACCAATGCAAATTCAGCACATCATCTTTTAAGGTACTTTTTTTTTAGCTATGTGGCAAAACTAGGTGTCATACTGACACATAAAACTCTGGGCCAGGATCTGAAAACATACTAGACTGATAGGTGACTACAAACAATGTTTTCTTCAAGGTTTATTTTGCCTTCATAAAACAGATTCTATGATAAGATTTGGGGTAGTTTGAGGTAGGAAGAAAGGATGGAGAAAAAGTTTGGTGACAGAAGGACATCTCACTCATAACACAGTTGCTGTCTCAGGACTTGCTTTACACATTGGTACTTCTAGTCAACACTTCAACCACATTGAATTATTTTCAAAAAATATTCTGTACTTTGGAAGATAATTCTGACTACAAGTGTAATATTAATTCTTTTATATTTTTTACATGCCTCCCTCATTCCTTTATGACAGCTTGGTTTTGTGTTTCCCAAACTTCCACATAGTCTTTCTAACTTATGTTTTTTGAACCTACATCCTTCTTTCTGTATTTCTGGATTGAAAAAGGATATAATTCCTGGTAAATTCAAGAAGTTGGAAGCAGCACAAAAATCTAGAAAATGAAATGGTATCTTCACCACCTTGTTGTTAATTCTGACCATATTTTGTTCATAAATCATTAGGGAACCTCACTTTTTACTTAATAATATTCTATAAAAAGTGTTACCAGTAAATTGCTTCAGTCCTTAGACTTTGGGTCTACAGGAGTAACGAATCACAGACTGTGAAAATTTGGATCACCTTCAATCCTCATTATGGAAAGTCCTGCTAACTACTGAAAAACTGTGATTTTTTCCTGGATATCATTGGGGTAAATCTTTACACACAGGCCTTCCCCTGGCCATGCACAGGGAGTGGCAGAGCTTACAGAACCAGTTTAGATTTGTGGTGAAGAATATCTTCCCCCTCAAATCCTGCCAAGATACATACGTGCAGATATTAGAGACAAGAAGGAGAACTCTAAGCAGATGTAAATGCAAAAAGGAAACAATGTGCATTTATGTGAATAGCCTTTGCCTCCAGCAGGTCTGGGACATGTGGTCTGGGTGGGACTTTTCAGAGTGTCTCACAGGGGAATTGAAACCTGGTAAAATCTTTTCTGAAACAAAGTTTGTCCAACCCTGATTACAAGAGTTACCTGTGAAATAGTCTGTGCAGTCTGGGACCCTACTATAGATTTCATTAACCATATACAAGCTGACATGCAGATTTGGGAACCCTAAATGTTTGCATAAATGTCTTTTAGCAACTAAATAATTGCCCCCTGAAGCACCCCAAAAGAAGCCAAAGGAAACAGAAATCACCATCTACAAAAGATTAAAAGAAAATTCTAGTTTCTCAGCCAAGCCATTTTGCAGTTACTATGAGCCAAAAAAAATGTTAGGAAAATTTTCAAGAGGTGAAACCACTTCCTTTTTTGAGCCCTCATGTCTCCCAAACATCTTGTTGAATCTACCTCAAACTTTCCATTAAATTTCTTCTTTGCCAGAATAACACACTTATGAAATTTCAAGCAGATTGGTTTGGGCTGGTAAATGACAAAATTCTGACCTGAAATGAAAACCTACTTCCAACTTAACTATGGAAAGAATACAAAAGAAGAAATCTACCAAAGTGAACCAAGAGTATTTGGTTGTGTACACAATGCTTATTTCTGAACATGAGTATCTAGTGTCATTTAGACTTCAGTCGAAGCATAAATCCAAAGCTTCACTTAGATCACTCCTCAACACTCTGTACTACCAGTTGAAACACACATGTCAGGAAAAAATATGCCATCATTCAATTTCTTTAGTGCTGATGTGAGAAGAAGCTGATGCCCCCCTTGATTTGCATAAATGCGTAGAAATCTGATTATTCGTAAAGATTATTGATAGGTTTTATTCCTAAAATCAAGTAGCACCCTCTACTGGGCAGTTCAGATTGATCTGCTATCACTGAAAACAGAAAGACATCTTGCCTTAAGTAAAATGCCTACATAATTATCTGTACCAGAAAATCAGAGTGAGAGATCAGTGTAAAAATATTGGTGTGAATGTAAGAAAATAAAAATATAGAACACTGAGAAAAACAGTATACTGTATTGTGGGGTTCAACTCCATGAATGTCGCTGGAGTTTGGCTATTCAACACCAAGACAGAATTGGCCACAGTTTTGTGGTTAGCTTCATATTTAGATTTTAACAGAAGCTGAAAGCCTGCTCCATTTATTTGCAAAGATATTTTCTCTCCAGACCAGTGAAAGCATACAGGTCTTTTAGAAATCTTTGGAAAATCAGCTCATGGTCCCTTCCAAGGTAATGCAAGAGATGGATGTGTTGATTCTGCAGCACTACCGAAGTGCTGTTTTGGAGGCTTGTTCAGGACACGCACGTACGTCAAGCCAGCATACTAGACAGATTGCCCTTCCTTTCACTCCACTTCAGAGCCCTTAGTGGGTTCTCTCAAGGTTGAGAGAAATTTGGCTGTTACTATTTTAACCTCCATAAACGCCTGATGTCATTTACCCACAGAACCTGGCAAAAACTTCTGTCTGATCTCTCCCAGTTGTGCTCGCTCGCTCTCTGTCTCTCTCTCTTTCTCTTATTCTCACCTAGGAAGTTTCATCTAAGTGCCTGTTTTGTTCTTTGTATACTGTCTCTTTTTCCATCCCTGCCCCGGAGCGCTGTGACACAACCAGCCAGAAGCACCACACAGGTGACAGTATGTTAGAGGAGCAGCTGTTTGGCACAGCAGTGCAGGAACAACCTGGTGATGTGGCACTTGGCTGAGAAGTTAATTTTCTGAGATCCAGCTGCAAATGGCACTGAAATCAGTGGGGGTCTTTCTGTCAGCCTCTGGCAACTTGGATAAGGCCCATGAGCACATCTGGATGCGGTTTGTTCAAGAGTGCCTGCACTATCCCACCTTTTCTCTGGTATTGCTTTTTGCAGGACTGAGTCAGCCTCAGCCTTGCATCTGATGTTCCACTGTTTCATGACTCTTTTCCAGTAATGAGATTAATATGTGACTTTCCCATCTGTGTAATTTATTGTTACTGTAGATTCAGATTTTTTTTTTCTCTGCTGTCAGCATATTAACCTGAAAGAATATGCAATCACTTGTCTCAAATACATGAGTTGTTTTTGCTGACTTAGATGGAGGATTTTTCAGGGGGTTTTTGGTGTGTTTTTTTTTTTTTTTTTAAGTGGGAATCTACTTTTTCTTCTGGACTTAATATACTATCTCACAACATTGTCATTAAATCAGAACAAAGCATATCTGAGGAAAGTGAACTCCTTTGTATATCTGATATAGAGAATTTTAGAAGAAAAAGCTAACTTAAAACATTTCTATGAATCATAGCAGAAGTTAGTTTATATTTGATAAACTCTGATTCATTTCTTGCTTCTAATGCATGGAAAACCATGCAATTATTTTAGAAAGTTCAGTGTCAAAGTGCTCAATAGGTTCTGTGAGAATATTTTATGCTCACTAGTGCACAGTTATAGATGACGGGAGGAGCAGAAATACAATGTATTTGCTCTTCATGGATGGAAATTTCTCAGATTTCAAAGCTGGAAACATTTAGAAGTGGCTACTCAAATGTATCATGGAAGAGATAATACCCTCTCTGTTTGCCTTAAAAAATGTGGCCCATGAGTAATGTCAAAACACTTTTATTTTACTGAAATATGACCCGATTCTGTAATTCTAGCTTTACTTAGGAAAGAATTGGTTTGTTAAAGAATTCACGCAAGCCTATTTTCAGTGGTTACAGAAATGGGTGGGAATACAACTTAAAATAAGGTACAATTTCATCTTTATGTAGAAGATTTTAGTAACACCCACAGTAGAATCAAGTTATATTTTTGTATTTTAAATTTAATACTGACATGTTTTTCAAGGTTGACATTACATATAATTTTGTATTATCCTTTGATGATACACACTGGTAAAGAATTTTCAAGAGCATATAGACTTGGCACACCAAGAAGAAAGATTTAGAATATGATTGTTTTGAGTTGGAAAAATTTCAAATAATGAGATTTTTTTCTATATTTGCAGTTAGAAATTGGCAGGAACTCTTTACAAAACCATTGGATGGGACACTTAGCATACTCGTACCTGTAAAAAAATCAAATGGTCCTTGTAATATTCTAGCCATCCATCCTAAATCGTCATGAAACCTAATTGTCTCCAACATTCCCATATAATTTTTTTCTCCTGGACTTCTGAAAGCATTTTGACATGTACCATAAATTGCAAGTTATTTTATTTAAAGTTGTGCAGAGAAAGGACTTTTGTAGTTTGTATTATAATTTCAGTTTTATTTCTGGTAAACAAATCCAGCACTTTGGTACTATTAATAAAGGGAAATTCTGCAGAAAATACACTACCATTTTGAGACATCCAATACATCTTATTCTTTTGGAAATGTGACAATTTAAAACTTTAATATTTTTATACTGCAATAATATGTTTTAAAATTACACCATTACAAAATCAATATTAAAGAAATTTTTGAAAAGAAAATTTGTATTTGTCACTTTCCCTAACTTAATGGATATGATTTATATTTCTAGGTTATTTTCCAAGATTTTCCTTTCAGGCAAAATTTCTGCTCTCCTTTCCATGATTTCTGGACACATTTTAAATGGGAGAAATATAAATAAATTTTGGAAAAGCAGATATGAAACTTACTGGACAAGACACTTCTGTTTAACAGAATGATAAGGAAGTTTTGGGAAGATCAGGAAAACTTGAAGACAGAACCTGAAGATAAAGGCTGAAAAATTTGGAAAGGGATGAATGTTTAAAACATGGAAGTCCTGGGCAGGAAAAGGAGATGGTGATACAACTAGTTGACTGATGAGTGAATTGAAAAGCAAGGACATAATAAAATAAATAAATAAATAAATAAATAATTAAAACCCCTGTTACAAATAGTTAAATTGTGTGAACTGGAGAGAGAAATTAGCATAAGAGAAAATGAAGAGGATGAGAGAGGCTACAGAGAGTAGAACAGAGCAGCAGTTGGTGACTGAAGCTATGCTGAGAATATATATACCTCTGTAAATAATTTTCATATGTTTTGATTTCTTTCATTTTTCACCCAAATGTATACCAGAGTAGCCTTCCTTTTTTGTATCTCCTTCATGTAACAGTTTCTTTTCTGATGTTTATTACCCTGCTTCCTAGCTCTCCTTCTCTGACTAGGGTTCATGAGTTTTCCTATCTCATAACCCTGGAAAAGGTATGTCCACATAAGTGTGGAGTCAACTGCATGAGCTACCTCATCTGACACACATCCTTTTCATGGATCTGACAAGACATACACAAGCACAGATCTCATTGTAATTTGGTATGAAAAATGGTCTCTTGTTTCAGCATCAAGCTTGTTCCCTGATTTTATCCTTTTTTCTTCCAAATATTAGATTGCCTCAGAAGATGGTGCTTACATTATATGTATTGCTTTGTTTTTGTTGTTTTGTTGTTGTTGTTGTTGTTGTTGTTTTGTAGGAGAAGAGATAGTTCAGGCTGGATGTGGGTGGAGAACTATGCAGATATAGACTAATTCACTTTTGTGTTCCTAAGGATATTCAGTGTCCCTTGGCACTTCCCTTAAGCATCCCTCACAACTTTCAACCCACCCATTCATAAACTTATTGCTTCAGAGACTAGGAGTCCAATGAGTGAAGATTTGGGAAGTCCATCCCTGAAAATGCAGTGGGAGGTGTCCAGTAAATAGTGAAAACAATGAAGGGAGGAGGACTATTCTTAGGGACTAATATCTGCAGGGGGATAACCACAGGCTCCACATATCACTGAAGTCAACTGCAAAGGTCTCAGTGCTTTCAGTGAGGAACTGGGCGGTGTCCTATAGGCAGGAATAGTTTGAGAATACTTAGCACAACACAGATCAGTTGTCAAATGGTGTAGGTGAGCTCTTTGTATGGGCAGAGTTTTATAGGCTGCTTGAGTCAGCTGTTTTGGACAATTACTTTTAAAGAGAGCGGCCCGCACTGAGTCACATTTGTGCAGCTGAATTCATTGCAGAACAAGTTGCTTTAGGCACCCTCTTTGCATTGTCAGCCTATTTTGCAACCTACTCAAAGAACAGATGGATTGGTGTTTGCCAGTTTGCAGCTAACGTGCTAAATACACTAAAGAGTTATAGCTTATTAGCAAGGAAATTAGGGATCATAAAATGCAACAGAAGAGCTGGTGGTCAGCAAGCCAGGAGCTTTAGCACTGTAATACTAATATTATGTATGGTATCAAAGAACTCTTAATAAACATGTAACAGCTGTTACTTTGGATAATTTACCAGCCCAGATTTTGAAATAAAATAATCCTTCATACTTAAAAAAATTTTCTTAATTAAAATTGTCATACTTGTCAGGTATTTAAGAAAAGATACATAAACTACATTTTGTTGATATGGAAGAGGTAACCAAGTGACACTCAGTTCAATCAGATACAGGCTGCAGAAGCAAAACAAGGTTAACTTAACATTCAGCCTTCAAAATTCAGGACTGATTTTCACAAACTGCAACTTGCACCTGTAGAACATCCTCACAAGTTCCAGAACATGCCACTGCTTTCATGTTCCTGTATTCTTTACACATATAATTTTCAAATTTTGAATCTCACTAATCCACAAAGACTGTTTCAGACAAAGCAGATAGGTGTAATAAATGATGCAACAGTGACTGCTTACATACAAAGCAAAGGGATTTTTAACGCATCTACATGATTGAAAGTCCATTAGGAAACACAGTAAGCAGAATGAGAAAATGGCTTTAAACTGCAGAGCAAAATTTCAGGATGGGGAGGGTTCATGCAGGGGGAACAGCTGTTTGGAAAAGCCCTCTTGTCTCTGTCTTCCAGGAAGGAAGTCCTCCTTTGGGAATCTTGGCCAGGTGTAGAAAAACACGGAAGAGAAGATGGAAAGGCAGACATTCAGCTGCTGAGGGGAGAAATCCATGGCATCAGCTAAAAGTGAGGGATTTTCTGGATAAGAGAGTCAAGTGTCCAGACAGGACAGTCTTCCCTCTTTATTAACACTTTTATGTCCATGATGCAGAGAAGGAGATGGTGTAACATGGGAGGCTCCAGACAGAAAAATCTTAGTGTAAACAGATCACTCAGCATATTTTGCAGGTGTTAATTGTGTCAGGAGAGTACTTTTACTCCAGCTTGTAAGTACAGAGGATGGCCAGCAGTGCCCCTGTGTGACTGGAACACCCTGGTAGAGATATATTCTCTTTTGCTGCTCGGTAAATACACACCTGGCTATACTACCTTGATATCAAACTTATCAAGTAGGAGTATAGCTGTAAGCCTGCTAGAACCACTTTGGTACTTTTTTTGAGGATACTAGTGGTGTAAAATTGGTGAAAGCTGCTTTTTTTTTTTTTCTTCTTCTTCAGAAAATACTTTCCTGTAACATAGTATCTCTTACCAGGCACTGAGTAAGCCTTTATTTTCATGAGTCCAGATAGAAATTTCCTAATATTTCTGCATGGTTTCCAGATTGGTTTTATGAAGTGCTGGTGTTATATGAGTACCTGTCAGCATTTCAAAATATTTACAATTCAATAGGAGGTCTGCTGGATACACACCTGTGGAAATATACTTGTGTGAATCCACCTGCAAAGGGGAATGGAGTTGCAGAAGGCTGTAGTTCAGCACAGGTTAAAGGCACTGGTAAGCACGCAGTTTTCTGGGGGTTGACGGAATAGGAAACTCAAGTATGTCTGCATATGATGCAATTGGTAACTTTGCCTGCAATGTAGACATGCCTTTGTAGTGACTGCTTCCTACTCTTAATGCTAAAAAGCCAAAGAGTGGCGTCTACAAGTCTGTCTGTGGGAAGGAGAGAGAGAGAGGGGCTCATTAAGTGTTATTATCTTGTGAATAGACTTGGTCAGACAAAACAATAGGATAGCTGAAGCTTAGGGGAAAGCTCCTCTGTGACGCATTGGGGTCTACATCATTAGCATTTCTTCAGAGACAAAGCTGTTACAGCCCTTTGAAAACAGAAAGGCCAAAGAGGTGAATGCAAGGACACATATGGAGACGGGAAAAAGGCACATAAGGTAGGAAGGGGAAGTGTTGCTCTTCCAGCAGCGAAATGTTTCTATCGAATTATTTGTGACGGAAGAAGCAGAGAAAGAATCAAGTATTTGGACATCTATAATAAATAAAAAAAAGAGAAGACAGAATGTGGAAGAAGAAGGATCAACTCCAGCTGCAAAAACAAAAAACAAAACAAAACAAAAGTGTAAAAAGCATAAGAAACTCAAGAAAGGGAAATATGTGTCATTTCACTTGGACCAATATATTTCCCGCGATAACTAAAATAGAGGAATTGTCAGGATTTTCCTAAGTCTATATATCTTCATATATTGCATGGACTTACAGAGTGAGTGTAAAATGTGGCATGACAAAAAGACTGGTGCTGTGGAATGAGTTGCAATGGAAGGTAGGATGTGGGGACCTATGAGTAGTACTGGGCTGAGGTTAACCTCTGATTTAATTTGTAGGATGAGTAAGAGAGAGGGAAAACTGCCTGATAAGAAGCTCAAAGATAACATTTGCTGCTTAGATCATGGGGTGCTGAAGATCATCAGACTGATACTACTGGAGATCTTTGGGATACAAAATATGGTATTTGGTCAGAGTACAGTCATATGAGCTTAATGAAAGCACCATAACATTTGAATAATAGTACTATTAAAACCTACTTATAAATGGTATCCAAAACAAATTTCAAAATAAAAAAACAGAATTACAAAGCACAGGAAGCAGATACGTGTCTTACCTATTTACTAGCATTCAGTCTGCATCTGTTGTTTTTGACACACTAACAATTTCTGATGAAGAAACCAGGAAAGAAGTGAAGGCATATTAAAAAGACACAGTTCACTGACTGTAGATTAGTTTATCACACTCAGACTTTCCTCTTGTGCCTTTCATTTCTATCACTGCCTTCTGCCAGCTGAGAGACTGAGACTATCTGGAGACAAAACTTTCACTGCTGTCATCCTCCTCCTCAGATCTTCTGCCTCTCAAGGTTTCTACCCACAAGTACTGCTGAATGACACTGTACCAGCAGAGGTGAAAATAAAGACTTTGTAGTGAAAAAAGAAAGCATGCTGGCAAGATGAACAGTTGAGGGACATGGCTCTTAATTTGCAATGGATTTGAGGGTAGAGGTCTCACTGTACTGCCAGCCACTGCTCCCTGCACAGCCTTTGAAGATCAGGACTGTGCCTTCAGCCAATTGAAGATGGACTCTATTCACTCCATTGTTAGTGAGGATGATGTGTGCAAAGCATTACAGCAGAGCAGGGTGGGTAGGCACATCTCAAGTACTTGGGCATGTTATCAGCAAGACTGTAGTGCCATGAATCAACAGGTAGTTTTACCAGCCAGTGAATTGAAAAAAAACTTTAGCTCTTCTACTTTGAGAACTGAGCAAGGCCTCCTAAAATAGCAATAGTTTCAGGCACTTTGTACAAACATGCCATTTGTCAAAATCTTATTTGTTTCACAGAGATGATTGATGAGGGTGCTATTTCGTGCTAAATATGACAACTTTCTGGAACATTCCTGGTTGATGACCTTGAACTTTGCTCCCTGCAAGGCCAGCTGAGGCTGCATAAGTGTAATGAACTTGTTCTTAGTGGTGACATTGACACTATTGCTTCTGGATAAATCTCTGCTTCTAGAGAAACATTTGTTTTTATAAAATGGGGGGAAAGGCCTTGAATGTGCTTAGAGCACTTCGGAGAATCAGTTGTCTGAAATCCAACTGTTATATTGATTAATTATAGCCTACATGCAGGAAACTTTTAGTTGTGTCTGAACCAACTTGTTATACTCTTTGAAGGAAAGGAAAAGTCACTCGAGTATTTGTGGCTGCATCACAGATCCTTTATCAGTATCCTGAAATGGTAATACAATGTTTGAAAGAAAAACTTTTCCCTGGCCGCTCTATCTTGACTGGAGACAGCTGATATAAGCAGCATATGTAAACCCAAAGGACCTTCTGTTAGATATATTTGTGGGACTAAAGAAAGTATTTTGGTGGAGAGAAGGAGAGAGATGAAAAAATATTTCTAATACCTCTTTCTCCCTCCCCTCCCCCCCCAACTCTAGAATGCTCTACGTCATGGCACATTGCAAGAGCAAAGTAGAAGCAAAGCAACACCAGTTTCTGGTTCTTCCCAGCAGAAGAAGCAGGAGAAAGCTCATCAGGCAGAACAAAAGCACTCGTTCAATTCACATTACTGACTCTGTTTCCTGCTTGTCTAAATTTTCAGCCTGAACAAAGTAATGTTCCAAACATAGAACTAGACAGTAATGTGAAAGAAACAGGACCATTCCAACATCAGACTGATTGGCCAGGTACTACCTGCCTGTTCTATGTCCCTCCAACATTATGTTACACCTGGACTATTAAAAAATGACCACATCAACAAGAGAGGTTTAACAGTGACTCCTCTGGCTGTGTTCCCACATTTCTTTATAGTCTCTCTGGATTGTACTTTTTCTTCCTAGAATGGAAATGATGAAATAGCAAAGGCTGCAGTGATTTAGTTCATGTAGAGCCTGGACTTACTCCCATGCACCACAGCTAAAGGGAACAGAACCTTTCTGCCCATTGTTGGCCAACAGAAGTTAGTGATTTGCTCAAAGTAAGCTTTGTGTTCTTATTTGGCTGTGTCTAGACAGCTGAATACTTTGCTGCTATCCAAGGAATGTGTAGCTAATGTCAGTGATATATTCACAGGAAAGCATTGGTTCTTGAGCATACGCTTAACACAATCAGGGCAAAGAGTAGAAGCCAAGAGGCAGGGTATTCTTCCTTGAGTAGACTGCTTATTATGGAGCCTGCTTAACTTCCTTCAGAGGAAGAAAAAAGGAGGAAAATGTTATTTAAAATTTCATTAATTAAAAATACAGCTAATATTCAGTTGGAAAGACACAGGAGTGATTTAGTTAAGGTGCACTTTAGACATATAAGCACATACAAAACTTGCATGCTCCAAGAATTAGAAGTAGAAGAAGAAGAGCTGTCTCCTGCTCTCCACTCGCAAGTGGAACTGTCTTTGCATAAAGATTTATGAGCTGTCTTGAGTAACTGTATTAGTTAGCAGTTGACAGGTCTTTGGAATAACCAAAAATGACAATCCAAGAGGTCAATATGAAAAATACCCCAAACAAACAAACAAAAAAACTCAAACCAAGCAAAGCAAAAAAAAACCTACAAAAAACTCCAACAAAAGCAAACCAATACTAACATATTTTGGGGAGAAGAATATCCAGGCAAAAGTTTAGTGGCTGTCAGTCTCAGTGGAGCTATGCCTGCTTACAGAAATGATCCTTCACTTTGTGACACATCTTTGATGCCATCTGAGGGAGAAAAGTCAGCTCTTAGAGTTGTAAACTACAACCAATCCTATGAAAGACCAGGTAACTTTCTTATAAAGAATTGAACAGATACAGTACTTTGTGGCAGCTAATGACAATTGCCCTTGTTTGTCAGTTGTGCAAGCCAAAGCACAGAAGTCATAACTTTGTTGCCCACAGCCATGCAAGGAGGATTAAATATGGCAGTTCTTTTCTAGCAGAAGTGTGGAGGCAACAAACCAGAACGTGAGGTACTTGATGTCATACAATCCTAACATTGCAGTAGCTTTGTTTTTAACTCAGCAATGCATTTGGCATATTGTCTCTCCTATATATCAAGTGCAGGAAGACAATATGAACAATTTCTAACTCTACCTCATAAACTTCCCTGAACAGGCACTGGAGTTACAATAACATCTTTGTTGGCAAACATTTCCAGCCACTGTAAATCTGTCTGACTCTACAGGAGAGATGGCTGATGTGCAGATCTCTAAGTCACTGTTGTTAAAAAACAGAGCCCCTGTTCATCCATCTTGGGCTTTATTTTATAGCACATCATATAAATGAGAACTTAAAATAGTTCTTTAACCTTCCAAAGTGCACAGTCACTGGAAAGGATAACACAAGTTTAGGGAACCTGAATCAGCTGAGAGAATAGCAACCAGAGGACACATCTGTGTTTGCCTTTCACTGTCCAGAGGCAACCTCTGCAGTCCATACCTAGGCCAGGGTGCTTTTACTCAATTAAGAAATGGAATCCCTTCATATAAACGTTCAGCAGACCAAGTCCTGGAGTTACAATCCTTATCACTTAGCACCAGAGAAGCAGTGAAATATTGTACAGGAATGTTCCCAAGGAATGTATTAACATCAGCTGGGATCATCTGGCTTTTTACCACATGAGGCTGTGGAGAGAAAAATAGCTATTCTTCCTGGATGCATAAGCATGAAGGACACATATTGATTCTTTGTTGTCCATGCTGTAATATGCATTTATTAGTAATAGCACAAAGACTTTTTTCCTGGTGGTTTTGACAGCATCTTTGAGGTGGACTAGACTGAGAGAATTTTCATTTTTTGAAGAGGTTTAAGGTTTTGAAAGATTTTGTGAAATACAAACAAACATGGTTTGTTTTAACTAGTGACCTGGAAATGAGACGAATAATATCAGAGAGTTTGGGCTATCAGCTACTATAAAGTCTTTCCACTCCTCACTCTCCAGTACTATTCTGGACCTTAAAAGCTTTCCAGGTGAGATATTCATGGGAAAAAAAAGTTTCACCTTCTTTTTTTCTTTACCCCAGAAGCTCCAATGCAGAGCCATATTTAGAAATGCTGCATCGTAAGGTGTTTGGATTTGGCAGGGAATGGTTATGATGCACTTTCCCCAGGGCCTGGGAAAGAGAAACAGGCTGCAAAGGCAGCTTTCACAACTTACTTTGAAAGGCAGTGTGTAATTATAGGGGCTGGCAATGAAAGACAGAGCAGCCTCCAGGGATACCCCTTTTCCATTCTGCCACTTACAGGGATTCTTGCCTTTGCAGTCAAGTTCTGTCGTGCCCCAAGTAAGAAGCTCAGTCAGCAATGAGTGAGACAGCTTGCATCACCTTTCTCCTTCAGCTAAACTATTAAAAGGAGGTAGGTCTAAGTTTTCTTTTTTTTTTTTTTCCCTTTTCTTTTTTCTTTTCTTTTCTTTTTTTTTTTTTCTTGACAGACCTGTGACTCACGAATGTCACAGAAAGGAGAAACCAGTAAAAAACTATTTCTACACTTTAGCTTTTGAGCTTCCTTTTTAGGGATCACATAAGGTAGACTGATCACAGATTTTGTTAATAGTGTTGTAATAATTTATTCTTATTATTAATGCTACTACTACTATGACCCTCTATTTTGACACCTTATATCCATTCTAAGAAGAGGCTTAAGTATATAGCAGATCTGTGTGATGATGTCTGAAAGCTTTGTGCTTTTAGAAGCTCAGCGCTAGGGCCACCTGCAGAGCTTTCTGAGAAATGTACACTGCTTCCAAAGATTGTTTTAAAAACCAATATTGGCTTCCCACAGACAGGGCCTGTTCTGCTGAATGCCAGAAGATCTTTGTAAAAGTCTCTTGTCTCCCTTTGTGCTGTGCAGTATTTCTGCACTAGTTCTGATGGCACAGCAGGAAGGGAAGCACTATGGAGCTTTCACAGACTTCAATTCATATGTCAGCAGCACCCTCTTCCCTAAAGTTTGCATCAAACCCAGTGCCAAGGCTGTGGCTCAAACCCATATCTGCATCAAACTCCCAAAGAAACAGACAAACAAAAAAATAATTCGCCCTCAGTTCTCTCTGCCCTGTGCCAACTGTTTCAGAGACAGGTATTACATACTACATATTCTTTAAAAAGATAAAAACCCCCAACATATCTGTGGGGTAGAAGGGACATGAGGAATGAAGAAATAAATGGAACAGGAAATGGTAAAGCAGAGAAAAATGCACAGCAGTTTTAAAAGACTTTTTCATTTGATATTTTCTATTGCTGTTTTCAAATTTAACCTGAAAGAGTTCAGCTGAAATGCATGTTGATAGGTAGCCATGAATTTTATATATGTTATTAGTTCTGATCTCTGTAAAGGTAATTTCTATTAGTGGTACAATAGTCACCACCAGCAGGAAATACAGAGTGCTCTCAAATTTGCTCCTCCTGGTTCTTCTTTCTGGAGTGCAGGATGTTGCAAAAGACCCTCCAGAATTTAACTATGCTGCACATGCAGATAAATACAGTTGCATGGAAGTGGAGTTTCTGCCACATTTACTCATTTCAACACCTGTTTACTTTCTAAACTGGAACAAAAGGTCAAAGCACCTTGTAGAACAGAAACCATAAGGCATTTTGATCCAGAAATACTAAGATAATTCAGTTTTCTGCTTTTAAATAAGAAGAAGTTTTTTGAGGCTTGGTTAACTAGTTGAATTCACCTAAGTCAAATCATTTCGTTTCAGTTTTCCAAAACCTCTTTTTTTTTTTTTTCTTTCCCTGAAAAATTAAAATATCTCCATGGTTATAGAGATATCTGGAAGCTTAATTTCTTATTCTAAAAAGAATTTCCAAGCAGCTTTACAGCAAACTCATATAATAATATTGCATTCTGTCAAATTCTTCCTATTTTGTGCTGTACCATGTATACCCTTCCTGTGTCTGTGACGGATTCTTACTAATTGTTCTTTTTTAAGTTCCCCTGTCAATATTAGAAGATAATTATTACTCTTACTAAATGTGTTAGAATTCTGAACAGCACAAGGTCCTGCAGTCATGAACAGTCATTAACAACTGGGACAGGACTTTCCGAAGTCACTATTGCTTTCTATTGCAGAAAGAATGGGAGAAATGGAAGTTGCTCAGCAGGTTCTCCTGGTAAGCAAAGTGGAACAGAAACTGCAATGCTCCAGGTTTTCCTGCAGCTGGTTGGGATAAAGGTACAGTTCAAAAAATATCAAATCACATAATTTGTGTATGATTACCTAAATACTGATAAGAAGATTTTTATTTTTTTTAATGTGAAAAAGTAGACTCGGTGGAGAAAATTGGAAAGAAAAATCTGAATGTGGTTTAGTTTCTAAGGGTTTGTTCATAGGCCACTATATCACTTCCTTTATGCCAGTGCCAAGTGAGGGAAGAAAAGCAGTTTTCTACAAAAGATTCCTGAGATCAGGCATAGATATTTTACATCACCTTTATCCTGAACATTCCAAGAAATTCTTTAAATAAGCTTGTAGGGCTCTAGAAACATTTTTTGAAATCCAGGCCTTACTTTTCATGAACACGTAGTTCCAGTCAGAAAGATAAGCTACACAATCTTGGGCTACTTATTATATTATATGAGTATAATTTCAGCTTAAGGGTCTTCCTCAGTCAGTATCACCAACAGAAGAGCATCTCTATAGTTGCAGAGAGGAGTTGGAGATGTGGCAAAGAGGGTTCACACCATGCACATCAGAAAATCCCTCATGATTTTTGTTTTTTCCTTCACCTCTCTCCCCCAAATCCAGAGAGTAACTTGAACAAATAGTTCAATAACAACTATAATCCGTATATTAATTATATGACAATCAATCATTGCAAAAATTTAATAGCTGTTTCTAATTCTGCAAATATTCTAACGTTTGTAGACAAAATGTGTCAAAGGTATGCAAAACAATGCTATGTCCTTTTAAGAGACATCCCAGTTTTCATACCTGCAGCTTGTCACGTTTGGGAGGTATAAACTTGTATATTAGTCAATATGTCCACTGTAAAATATTCCACTACTGTGATGTTGAAATAAATAGTTCAGCATAAAGCAAAGTAGTCCTGTGGTTTGTCTTTTATCATCATAGGAGAGGTGATACTAGCAGTGAAAAAAAAACACCATATGTTGAAATAACCATTCAAAACCAAAGCTAGTTGTTAAAAGGATAGAATTTTTCCTTCACTTTGGTTCTACACCTTGTAATTGACTCATGCAGTGTAAATGGTGGAATAAATGGCCTCCATCACCTTAGTGAGGGCTAATAATGTGCTAGTTTCATTGACTGGAATATGGTGTACCTGAAATAATTGCAAATGTTTCTCTGGAATCAATTGCTTAATGTGTAAAACAGGGTAGCACTTTTTACATTGCAAAATATTATGAAAAAAAAAAAGTCATTTTTATGCATTTTTGCAAGTTCTAATTCTATATCAGTATTCATTATTTTTAGTAGAAAAGCAGAAATTTTATTGGAAAGAATGGTGGAGTTATAAGAACAGCTACATGGTTAGCCCAGATGAAAATAGAACTGATATGGGTGGAGTATTAAAATATGGTTAGGACAATCAGCAATGACATAAAAAACCAGACATCTAAATTTAGAATAGTTTGAATGCTCCAAATTTTATTTTCATTGGCTTTTATGTGGTGTTTCATAAAGTCATTTGGATGGAGTTGAGAGCCTATAGCAAGCACAGGCTTTGCACTGAACTATTCTGGACACCATCTTAATATTTTTTTCCCCTAAAAGTTGTTAACAGAATAAGAATGAAGGTTCTTATAACTTACATTTCACTTAGGCATGGTTGTCACAACAGTCTAGACTGCAAAAGTGGCATGTGAGTTTACAAATAGTTATTTAATTCAAAAGGAAAATTCTCCTCATATAATATTATCCTTTTCTGTTTTGTTAATTGAGCATTTAATGACAATCTGATCTGTCTTGCAGAACTGTCTGATGATTATTTCTATTTCTACAGCTTAATCCTTAAAAGCTAACTGTGGAAAGTTAGTGCTGGAACCTTATGGCACTTTGAACAAAGGAGGCAGAGTCCTTCTCTCCTCACTGCAGTATGCCCTGATTCCTAAAACATGAAAGAGGAACTTGTCTCTCAAAGGACTACAGTGAGTGCCAGTTAGTGTGGGAAGAATGGTTTAAGCTTTCTGCCCTGTCATTCCTTGTCTGGGGTTCCACCTTGCAAGCTGAGTCTGGCCTGATGTTAGCCACGTGAAGGTTAGTCATCTGGTCTGAGCAAATCACCTAAGCTCCTTCTGGAGTCAGGGGAGGAAGATGAGCATGTCCGGAGGGCTCTCGATCCTTCCCTAAAACAAGTATTTGACTTACAAATTAAAAGGACTTGTTTCTTACTACAGTCCACAATACAAGCCTCAAAGATTAGCTCAGACTAGAGACCTGTGTTTGAGATGGCTAGAGCTAGGTGAGAGGAATCTTACCTTCCATGATGAAATGCCTTATAAGTACAACAAAAGATTGTTTAAATTCACACCAGGAAAAAAAAAAAAAAAAAATGGAGATTCAAAACTGTCCTCATGAACCTTCTGTTGCTGGTCACCAAGTAGAGCTCATAGCCAGGAAGTGTTTTTCCCTTACTATTCTTTATGGAAAGTTTTTGCTTCCCATCCCCAGCCCCTTCAACCACTTGATGAAGTCTCTTTGCAAAACTCTTTCAGGAAGAGATGGAAGACAAATACACAAATCTACCTGACAAGAAGCTTTAGAGAGAAGACTATTCAAGTTTAATTCTTGGCATGGTGTTATGCTTCGCTCTTGTAAAAATCTCAGTCCAGCTCTAGCTTTCTATATTAATGAAGAGTGATTACTTTCTAAACAGTAGAGATAGGTATGAGTTACCTGACCTAATCTTTATTCTCAGTGAGCAATTTGTTTTAAGATCCTAGAGACTGATATGTGTTCACTAAAGAAAGAACTGGAGACTAGAGATGAAGATCAGTCTACTGCAATGGAGACTTCTTGTTCAAAGGACTTGAATAAACGTACATCTAGGTATTTTCATATTATGAAAGAGAACATACCTATTTGCCTTAATGGTGACAACCCTAGTGATTGCTTCCTAAAGTGAAATTGGAAGGGAGAACTTTGCTTTGGAAGGATCTTATGAGAGATCTTTTCTGGGAAGAAGTTCAAAATTGTGCACTGAAAGATCTCAAGACAAGGAAATGGAATGTGGGGGAAAAAAAAGGAAAAGAAGACATAAAAGAATTCAGGTGAACTGGGTATGTATACAAATAAAAACAAACCACTTTCAAGTTTTGTCTCTAATCTGGGTGCCTGAGTTTTAGAAAAGAGATGGAAGTGTATGCAAATAAAAAAGTGTATTTGCACAATTGCCTGATTGCTATAAAAGATTTTAAAACAGATTCTTCTTTGTGTTGTGTAAATCTTTTTATTGACTTTATCATTCATCTTATAGAAGTAACACAAATATTTGTCCAAATGGTTCTGGTTTATACTCTATATCTTCTTGGACACATGCATACATGTATAGCTATATCTTTACTGATGCTGGTGGGTGGTCTGAGAATTTATGAAAAAAAGTTGACATTACCTATCTGGTCCACAGAGTGCTAACAATAAGAGAGATTTTTGGAATATGAAAGATTTACAGTTTCCCTTGGTACCTGCACCAGCAATTTGAAAACCTCTTTGTTTTGACCCTTTGACAAAGATAGCAGGGTGTGTGGTTTAAAGAGGCAGATAAAATCCTGAAGGCTTAAAAGAAAACAGTCTTTTAAATTTCCTGATCACTGAATAAATGAACTTTCCTACTCAGAAGGGAATGATAACTTGGCAGGGAGTTAGAGATTAAGAACACTTCATTTTCTGTTTTTTAATGTTTTTAAAATGAAAAGATTTTTTCTACTACAAAGCATGATTCTCTGTGACATTACAGGCTTATGGTTGTTTAAATGTTTTCATTTTATGTAAAAAATATGGAGCCAAGAAAGGGAATGTTTGCATGTAACTCTATCCATGAAAATAATTTGCTCCTGCACTTATGCTAGACAAAGTTGGGCAATAAGTAATAGAAAAGAGCTTATAATCAATAATTTCTATTTGTGCTTATGGATTTAAATAAAGCTCCCTACTAATTTTTTTCATTGTGACATTTACAGACTTTATTGAGGAGATTGTATCAGTTGTGTGACCAGTTGATAGATGCATATTTCCAAATTGTTCAATCTAAGGACAGGAAATAGTAACACTTTTGCAAGTAATTAAAGTGATCCCAGTTATGGAAGTTTTTGCTCCATGAAGGCAATTAAACAGAATGTGTTTAGTAGCTCTGTTGGTCCCAATGACAGCTTGGGTTTTTGGTTTTTTTCCTATATTAAACAAAATTTAACAATTAGTTTCTGTTCCAGTTGTCTTCTTCCACAGTTTACTTGCTGATTCCTCAGCCT
>JAWMRC010000110.1:64074499-64106973 GCA_035584755.1 Thripadectes ignobilis | reverse complement strand
TTTTCCCCCCCCCCCCCCCCCCCCCAGCTGATCTGAAGAACCATGGCATTAGCAAAAGCCTGGCTGGATCTCTGTGCTTCACAGACTTTCAGTCTCTCTGCAGCCCGTGGAGCCCCAGCAGTTCCTTCTTGCCCTTCTGCTGGAGTAAGATTATATGCAGTTGCATAGTACATAGGGAGCTATATAGTTCCCAATAAATATTCATATACAGAAAAGTAGTGGTAGCCATATTCTTAATTTTACTGCTATCAGATTTTAAATTAGTTTATCCATGAGATTTTAAAGATGTTTCAAAATAATAATACTTGAGATTTCGGGGTGGGGGGGTGGGGAGTGTTTGTGGGGTTTTTTTTTGTTTGCTTGCTTTTTGTTGTTGTTTTGAGGTGGTTCTTTTTGTTTTGTTTTTTTTTTTCAACGTAAAAGTGGTCTGAAGCATTAAATACCCTTCCCTAAAGTGCCTTTTTTTTGTCTTCATCACAGGGAAAATTGCATTTACATTTCCTTCTAACTTACAAAAAACATAAGGCAAAATTTCTGGCATCAAGTCACTCAGTGAATAGATCACAGAAGTATTCTTCAGAATGCTATTGGCTGCACCAACCCATAGGGAAATTAAAGAATTCCTACTAATTCCTCCATACTACCCCTTGCTTTGTGGCCTTTGATCATCTCCGCCTGATTTCTGTGAGGTGGAAGTGTTTCTGGTATGTCTTTTGGGAACCGACTCACACAAAAAATATGTAGGACCTTAGTGAGTCTGAGTAAAACCTTGGCCCTGTTGCATCAGTGCCTATTGTGTGTGAGCATGTTCCAGAAGCAAAATGGGGAGCACTGTAATGTTTGAAAGTATCTAGGCAAACTGATAGAATATTATTATTTTGTCTGGATGTTCTTTAGTTCGCTTCTGCTTTCTTCTTGATTTCACTTTAAGGCTTATACTTTAAGGCATATACTTATATGTCACTGAAAATATGAGGGCAGTGTCTCGCCTGATTTCATTGGACTATCTGCTTGCAATAGAAGGATAAAGATGAAATGTTCAGATGTCAGAAAGAAGAAAGAACTGAGGTATTGGAGATACTACTGCTTTGCAGCTATCAGACAATTTTCTGTGTTAAAACCCACTGTACTGTGAGTCAGGGCTCTATTCAGAAACTTTTCAATTCTTTTTCTCCTGTTATTCCTGTTAGAATATTTTTTCTCAAATTCAGGGCAGTAAGACAACGATTGTTCCCGACCCCCCCACCATGTTTACTACATCAGTGCTACAGCTGTAGTGACAGGCAAGCTTTGTAAGCGCAAAACTTCTGCACTAACACAAAACTATTTACACACTTTATGTCAAATGGAAAACACAACAATTATGTCAAGATTTGCCTTTTGCCCAACAAAGCTTGAAGTAAGTGGGCAAGCTAAGCAACCCAGTCAGTTTCAAAGCTGACAGTAGCTTTTCCAGGTTTTAGGATCCCACAGCTGATATTATGACAGAATACAAAGCGGAAGGCTTAGCATTGCAGTTCCCATTAATTTAATTGCAATTTTGTAGCGAAATACCCTAGATAACACTAAGTAGCTCTGCCTTCATTACCAAAACTCATAGATGGAAATCATTGTCCCCTTGACTTCAGCAGACTGATATTTTCTTTTATATGAGATAAATAAAATGAGCACCAAACCCATAATAGTATGCAACCCCTTTAATTTGAAATACACTTTTATTCTGTTACAAGAGGCAAACCTATCTGTTTCTGAGTGCTGAGTGCAGATATGCAATATAATTTTCTTTTGGTGCAGTTATTATATTTAAACCATCTTTATTAAAAAAAGAGACAGTAACATACAGTAAAAATGAATAAAAAAGCATTAAGCCTTTAAGAGGAGACATAAAAGGAATGCCTAGCTGTTTTTCTAAAGATGATAGTTCTATTGAAAAGAAAAATGCTGTATATTTTCAGCTGATGCAGTATTTTGAACAGGTAAACGTGCCTCCATGCATTAGAATTTCAGTAATTTACAGCAGAGTGCCATGGAACAAAATAATGGGACAGAGAAATTAGTGTCAAACTTCTGAAGGACTAAATAGTTGAGTCAGAAAGGATTATAATTTCAGGGAGAAGACAGTAGCAATTGTAGACATGTTTAAAGATTGGCTAAAAATCAGCATAAGTAGCTAAAACATATTTTTATAGTATTGAGTCTCTCAAGACATGTTGTCACATGCAGGATTCATTTATTTATATAATTTGGTTCTCAGAACTGTATATCCGAGTGGAAAATATAGTGTCAGAGATCTGTAATGAAAGTACTTCAAACTCTTAAGTGTTTGAAAGCTTTCTTCACAGAGAAAACTTTAATAGTATCATTAAAAAAGCTTAAAGTCTTTGGCAAAGGGCTGTGAAGTTATCCGGGTATAATCAGCCACATAAACTGCATGTGACAGTGTGATCTCGTGATCCGAACACTCAGCAAGAACTATTTCTACTTTTGAAAAAGCTCAGAGGAGTTGTAGTGTTCTTCCATTTTTCATTTTTTAAATGTAAGTTGTTATATTTTGAAGGTGAGTCTGTGTCTGTGTGTGTGTCTGTGTCTGTGTGTCTGTGTGTCTGTGTCTGTGTGTGTGTGTGTGTGTGTGTGTGTGAGAAAACGAGTGTGTGCGGAGCTAGGGGAGGAATATCGCCTTGTAAAATACTACTGCCTGCCTAGTCTGTGTTCTGTGCTGAGACAATACAAAATAGTTTTCCTTTACCCAATTAAATATAAATGGCAAAAACTAAAATAGAAAGAAAAAAAAATCATCAGAAAATTCTAAAAAGCTAAGATTTTTGGTGCATGTTCACACTCCCATAGGCACACAAAACATAAAGTTTATATGTTCACACACAAACATATATTTATTTCTTTATTTAAATATGAACTGGATTCTCAGCTAAGTGAAACAGTGACAATGTGTATCACAGATTTTTTAGTAAGTTTTTGGGCATCATTTCCTCATTTTCAAAGCAACTCTCTTCCTCTTTGTCAAGAAACAGGAAGACAGTTGCTTCTTGCTCTTACCCATTTATACATGGCCATTGAAAGGTCGATAAATGCCTTTGGGAAGAAGGAGGACTTTGATCCATCTCTAAGATAGAGTAGCGAGTTTCTGTCTTCTCAAAATCTGAAAAGGACACTTTTTTCAGCACCACCTCAAAGAAGTTCAACAGGGAAAGATGTGACTGAGTAACTCTCTCAAACATTACTTCTTCCTCAGTAAATTCTGGTCCATAACTCTCTGATTCAATGTCAGTACAAATACATTAATTTTGTTAATATTTTTTCTGTGGGAAAAGACTTTTCTGCCTTCTGTTTTTCTCCTCTTCATATTTTTTTATTCTTTCTTTTGTTATCTTTCTTTTAATTCTGTTTAGTAGATTGTAAGAAAAAAAATAAAAAAAAAAAACTTAGAAAGGATACAAATGTGTGATACCAAAGCAGCTGAATTACTATCAGGAGCAATGGAGCTTTGATCATCCCTACTCAGGAACTCAGAGTTCAAGACAGAGTGCCAAGCACAGCTGTTAGGTAGTGTCCTTTGGGTTCACTCAGGCTGTGCAGTTTATTTGCTTTCCAGGAGGTCCAGTGCCTTGCACTTATTTTAACTTGGCAGACTGCGAATCAAGGTAGCCATCAGTCTTTCCTCATAATAAGTGATGTTTAAATAGTTCACTTGTACTTATAACCCAGACAGCTTTTAGTTATAGTCATTAGGCAACTTTGCCTCCAAACATCATAAAATATACAGAATGACTCCTCTAAAGGACAATATATTTTAAAGTAAATGGTACTTTAAACTGCAGTACTTGCAATCCCTGGCATTGGATTTCTGTTCATTTGAACGGTGGACTTAAGCAATTTTAAGCTTGCTTTGGACTGAAGAACATGTCAGCAATATAATCGCATCAGTTATGCTTTCCTTCCAGGTTCTGAAGGTGCTTTCATGAGCCTATTTAATTAGTTACTGCACCCCCCAGCATGGAGAGGATAATTGCTGTCATGAGTCACACATTAAGTGGGATCTGGAAATATCCCAGAAAGCATCAGTATTTCTCAGATTTTCAATATTTGATGCTTCATGACTGTTGTGGGGTTTGTACGGATTTGTAATTTCCTCTAGAAGTGTACATAGGCAGAATATATCACAGCTACTCACAATAAACTAAAAGCCTGGGAGGCTCAGTGCCAGCTCCACAGAGATGTATCTTAGTTTTCCTCTCTCTTCCTTACAAAATTTTTTCAATTATCTTAATTTCTTTCTACTTGCACTGCCACAGGACACATTTTTATGCTGATGATACACAAGCAGTTCTTTCTCATTACGCACGAAGTTTTAGTCCTTTTTTCTTTAATGAATGGTTGAATCAACATATGTTAGGGGTAGACAGACAGTACCTCTTTCTGTTGTCACTTCTTGCCTTTTCCACAGAGACTGTTTTTAAAGCCTGATGATGCTTTCTGTACAATATACTCAGATTAATTCAATTTCTGAAGGTCTCCATCCTATTCCAGATCTTGTACATCTCATTGAAGGTCTCTGTTACAAGGACTTCACCTCCAGATCATGCAAATTGGCTCAAATTAACAATGCTCAGAGCTAGTCACATCTACAGCAGATTGAACTCTTCCACATGACAAGAGATTTGAAGTGTCCTCTGGAATTCATATGCAAATATATAGCTAGAGTTCCCATGCACTACTTGTTGCATGTCTTGAAATATATCATGGCTTATGGTGGCTTGAGTGGACACTGGAGGGCACAGTCCATGGGAACAGCAGTGAAAAATGAAACTGGAGAGAAGGTAGCAAACATGAATGAGGTATTATCCATAATTAAATAAGAAGCATCTTCTTGATAAACTACACCAGCATTTTGCTTTGAGAAGAACTAGTTTAAAAAAAAAAAAAAGTATTCCATGGACAAACTAGTCTGCACGCAGTATGGATAATCAGAGTAAAACTGGTGGCAGTAACTAGGGATTTAAGTTATTTTCTCTACAGTCTCATGGACACTTAATTCTTTAAAACCATCCAAACCTGAATATTAAAAAAAAAAAAAAATAGTGAGTTTTCTTGCATGCTACCATGTAGGATCTTGATCCCTCTCTCAAGGAAATATTTCAGCAGGAAGAGTCTTGCCCACTTCTGTGACGCGCTTCTGCCGTCAGCCCTGACCTGCAACTACTCAGTGTCTACTTTATTCAGATGGAGAAACCCCGTCTGACATCACCTCCTCTTCTTACAGCCATCACTGTATGGCTCACTCTCATCCCTGGAGTACCATCCATCCTCTGAATGGAAGGAAGTTTTATTACACAAGAGTACTATTTGATCATACATCTAAAGATTTTTCTATGTAGTACATATGCAACAAGGGTGGATTTATATTAAAAGGGTGACCTTAGTGTGATTAGCTTCTAACATTTCAAGGCTTGGCTTTGTTTCAGTAAAATCAAATAAATAAATAAATAAATAAATAAAATCTATTAATTGACTAAGTTACCTCAGTGTCTGCAAAATCTTATAAATTTTTTTTTTCCTTTTTTTTTTTTTTTTTCCTGAAGACAATGAGTCCTTAAAGCACAAAAATGCTGGACACTGCAAGTTGATGTTGCAACAAGGGTGGAGTGTCACATAGTTTGCACATTTAACAAAATTTAAATGTGCAGATGACTAATGTTAACAGATACTAAGACATATGAACAACCATCAAGGCAAATTTTTGAGTTTGAATATATTTATGCATGCTGCCATGTAATTTCCTACAAGAATGTAACAATACTTATTGTAAGTACCTACACACTTTGGAAAGACTAGGTGATTACTTTTTCAGAGTACTAAGGACATTTTTATTTTCAAAACATAACTTCTCTGAATTTACATAAACATAGGAATTGTGTCACATTTTGGCATATGCTATTTGGATACACCTAAAAAAAATCAATAGAACAAAAACCAGTGAAATAATTTATCTTTTCCAGGCCCAGATATTTTTTGTTATTATATGGGGAGAGGCAGTGATTAAACAGCCTGAAAAACCAATTGTGATGAAAAAACACATGCATTTATTGTACTGCCTTGCTCTTTGTATGCGCTGTGTAGTGACCTACTGCTTCATTCCTTCATTTTGGCTCAATACAAAAGCTATTGAATTCAGTGGAAAACCACCCACTGACTTCAGTGGTGAGTAGATCAATCTCAAGAAGTGTGTTACAGGACATGTTATAAATTTCTCTTCCACAGCAGAGCTTGCAGGTCTGTCTCAATAGCACTAGACTAGAATAAGAAAGGAAGAGGCATCCTAACCCTGAGATGGGGAGATCTTGGGTTCTCAACTCTCAGTGCAGAAGTAACTTTTTCCATTATGTCCAGTCTCCGTACCGTGGAGTTGCGGCCAGAGGGGCTGAGTTGAGGACATAGACAAGTAGCTGTGTCTGGACTTTAACTTGTAATCCAGATAAAATTGCTCATCTTGCTTTGGAAAAAAAAAAATAAAAAAAATCACTGCTGGGTGGGTTCACATTGCCTTTGCAGGGTTGAGTCATACAGGTTTGGAATACTTTGTTGAAATCAGTGTAGCCTGATTTACCAGGTTCTCAGCTGTCCATCCCTGTAGTCACATCTTCCACTAGGGCTTAAATTGTTAAAGAAACTCCATCAGATTTCAAATATCTTTCTGTATTATAGATATGATAACAAATTGGAGGAAAGCTTGGTAGGGCTTTCTCCTTAGTGTTAGATGAATATAACTCCACTAATTTTGATAAGATCTACATTCACAGATTCAAGGGAAAATGGCTGGAAAACATCAAAACCTCAATGCAATCTTTTTACTTCTAGGATGGTTTATTCTCCAGAATTTCAATAGACACTGAGAAAGTATCATTAAGTAGCTCTGAATTCTGAATTTCCTTACCTTATTTTTTCAGCATTTCCTGGTTACTCAGAAAGAGCAGGCTACTTGCAAGGAAAGTTTGAAAGTTTTGAACGGTATATAATTCTTTGACCAAAGTTAGGTTTCTCTTCATGTTACTCTAATCAAGGAAAAAAACAGATTCTCTGAGACTGTGTAGTACTGGAGTCTGGGGACCTGAGGGATGGGTTGAGCCTTCATGAATGATTATATTTTGCAAGAGAAAACTCACAGGACATATGACATAGATAAATTGCATACATTCATTCTATCTGGGCATTCTTACTCCTTTTTACTTCCATTCCTTGTTCTTAAAAATGCTAAATCAAGATATCTTTGTTATAGCTGTAGAGTGTTTCCCATTACAACAGGAACTACAATGAATTACAAAGGAAATTAATGAGAAAACTAGTCTGGATTAATTCCTCCCCTCTGCTAGGCTGTTGCAGAGGACCAGCACAGCTGTAGCTTGCTCCTCTTGCAGCTTGTACTGCTCCCACCTTATCAGTCTGGCTGATGTTTCCTTGCATGGCAGGAAAAAATCAGGACAAGATTTTTGATTCATCTGCTTTCAGACTAGGGGCATTTTTTGTCTCCCTAGTCACAATCTCTGGTCTTCAGTCAGTCTGTATGACAAATGTCCCACCAAGACTGCTTCACCTTGGGAACTGCTGTATTGAAATTTTTATGAGCCATGTAGCACAGTCCTCAGCTAAAGTTGCTTCGGGTAGAGAAAGAGAGAGACTGAATAAATTACCGGTGTCCATTGACAAGTAGCAGGGACAATAGGCTGTCAGTAGGATGTAACTTAGCCCAGTAGAACACAAGACTTATAAATACTGCATATATTTTAAGAGGAACAGAGGAACGACTAGAAATCACACACGCAAAATACCAATCCAGACCCTGCCCTGCCTAGTGAGTCTTCCATAAAGCAGTCTTAAATGAAGAGCAAAGATACTTAAAAAATTTGTTGATGACATTTATATTTTAAGTGCAGGTCCCACTCTTATCTACAAAAAAGCCATTGTAGACTGTAGCAGTGTTTCTACCCTCAAGAAAGCAGGAAAAGTTTCTGGAAGGGAATTGTCACTATCTGTGTTATGGTGGGGGAGAAAGGACTGTACTAGAAGAGACAAACAGTATTCTTAGAATCATAGAAATATTTACATTATAAAGGACCTCCGAGGTCACTGAGTTCAACTATTAACCCGGCATAGTGCCCGGTCTACCACAGGTAAATTCATAAGAAACAGTGGGGTTACCTACATGGTAGGGAGTGTTGCCTACTTAATCACTTCATTCCCAAACATCATGAATGTTGTGTCTTGGGTGTCCAGAAATTTCAATAAAACATGGTGCTTAATAACGTAAAGTAGCATATAACTGTGGTAAATGTAGCAGTCAGAAAGCTCACAAATAGAATCTTAAACAGAAGAATCTGCTTAGCAGGGATACAGGAAATGTTAATCAAGATGCTGGCATTTATTTCCATAATATTTAAATAAAAGTGACACAGAAAAATGCCAAAGATGTGCAGACATGACCTTAGTCTGACAGCCATTCCCCAAAGATAGCACCTCTTCCAGGGACAGCGCTTAAATACTGCTGCACATCAAACCTGATATCCTTTTATGACCAAGTAACCCACCTAATTGATCAAGGGAAACTAGTTGATGTAATCTTTTTGGATTTCAGTAAAGCTTTTGATCCTGTCTCTCACAGGATCATTCTGGACAAACTGTCCAACACACAGATGGATAAACACATCATGTAATGGGTGAACAACTGGCTTGTTGATTGGCCACAGAGGGTAATGGTCAAGAGGTTAACATCAGACTGGTGACCTGCCACTAGTGGGGTTCAACAGAGCTCCATCTTAGATCCTGTGCTCTTCAACATCTTCGTAAATAACTTTGATGCAGGACTGGAAGGGATACTAAGCAAGTTTACAGATGACGCAAAACTAGGAGGAGCTGTTGACTCCCTGAAAGGCAGGGAGGCCCTGCAGAGACACCTCAACAAATTAAAGGACTGGGCAATCACCAACCATATGAAGTTCAACAAGAGAAAACGTCAGATTCTGCACCTAGGATGGGGCAACCCTGGATGTCCATGCAGACCAGGAATTAGATGCTGGAAAGCAGTGCCACAGAAAGGCACCTGGGGTTTCTGGTCAATGGCAAGTTGAATATGAGTCAGCAGTGCCCTGGCAGACAAGAGGGCTGACCCTGTCCTGGGGGGCATCAGGCAAAGCATCTCCAGCCGGTCAACGGAGGGGATTGTTCTGCTCTTCTCTGCACTGGGGTGGCCTCATCTGGAATATTGTGTGCAGTTTTGGGCACCACAATATAAGAAAGATATTAAACTCTTAGAGAGTGTCCAAAGGAGGGCAACAAAGATAGTGAAGGGCCTTGAGTGGAAGCTGTATGAGGAGTAGCTGAAGTCACTTGGTCTGTTCAGTCTGAAGAAGACTGAGGGGAGACCTCACTGCAGTGTACAGCTTCCTCACGAGGGTAAGAGGAGGCACAGGCACTGATCTCTTCTCTGTAGTGACCAGTGACAAGACCTGGGAAAATGGCCTGAAGTTGTTTCAGGGGAGGTTTAGGTTGCATATTAGAGAAAGGTTCTTCACTCAGAGTGTGGTTGGGCACTGCAACAGGCTCCCCAGGGAAGTGGTCACATCACCAAGCCTGCCAAAGTTCAAGAAGTGTTTGGATGATACTCTCAGGCATGTGGTATGACTCTAGGGGATGGTCTTGTGTGGGGCTGAGGGTTGGACTCAGTGATTCTTGTGAGTCCATTCCAACTCAGCATACTCTGTGATTCTGTGAAAGTTAACAATGGGCACATGTCAGCTTCCTCATAGGGAGCTTGAACTGTCAGGTGAAAGAGAAAAGGGTGAGTAGAGACATCTGTAACTTAATTTCTACATCCCTTTTTTCATTTGTTAAAGGGGCTTCTTGAACATGATATTTGTTACTGAAAACTACGTAAGTCATTCCATTTCAGGGAATGTTCTTCTACATAGTGAACACAGTGAACAGCCTGTGATCTGTGTTAATAGACTATCCCTGAAGTCTTTAGATAATTCAAATCCAAATAGTTTTATAGCTGATGCCAAATTTACCTCTTTAAGTGTTTCTAATATCAGTGAAGGAGTCAGGCAATTGGTACTGATGTTATTTAGGAAGACCAGCAGCTGTGGTGCAGTGCAGTCATACTAGAACATGAGTAAACACAGCTAAAGTTTGTTTAGAACCCTAACCTCAGGCCAAGCTGCTAAAATTACCCTGTTTCTTATGAACTTCTAGTTTGGAATTGCAAATATTCCCTTTTGTATTCACTGAAAAATAAAGTAGTGTCTGAAACCTGGAAATAACTGCTGTCCATGGCAATGATTAAGGCTTTCAAGTGTCGTGAGGGTTCACAAGACAAGAGAGGATCACAGAAATGGACAGAGCAGCAGTTAGAGCAGATAATCTGTCTTTTATACTTCAGAGGACAGTACCTGAGATCTGGAGTGACAACTATAAAGCAGTCTGCCCTAACTTAGAGCCTGACCTATGCCACTGAGGCAGTGGGTCTCTTCCAGGCTTTTATTTCTGAGAGTTGACAAGCCAGTCTGTACCACTTTGCAGTCCTACAGGTATCTATGCCATTATTTATAAAGCCAAAACACGGTGAGACCTCTCTGACAGCTTGTGGCAATAAGTTTCACAGAATAAATAAAGTTTTGGATGAATGAAGAAATATAGTAGTAAGCTTTAGAAAGGGAAAGGACTGTCACACTGGCTCACAAGGCATCCATGCTACCACAGAGTAAAACTAGCCCACGTTGAAATAGAAGGAAGGAAGGAAAAAAAGTGTGAAGGTTATTGAGACTGATAAGTTTACCTTGGCCTCATGTAATTTCCACTCAGGGTCAGACCCTTTTGTTGACTCAATGACAATCGCACAATAGCTGTGGGATGAGGTTGGGCTGGACTTTTCCTGAATTACCTAGGGTACACTGTCACAGAAAAATTCACAGGGAACTTGAGTCACCTTTGCTGTTACTGTGATCTAGCAACAAGATAACACCACCCAATTAAAGGAAATCACATAGTTGTCCCACAGAAATATATATATATACACTTCAGCCACACAGTTTGTCAAATACACCATAGTAAAGCAGAATACCTAGCTGATGTCTAAAATTCACTCCAAGCAAAAAGAAAGCTTCCTTTACAAAATCACTCTGGCAAACTGAACCCTGCCAGTGGTAATATCAAAGAACCAACATCAACCAAGCAAAGAGACACTCTATCTACTCCTTGGTAGTAGCTTGATGGTTATGGATGTCACATATCTGGATTTCTGTAAAGACTTTGATATGGTCCCCCTCAATATTATTTTCTAAATTGGAGAGAGATAGATTTGATGAATGGACTGTTTGGTGCATGAGGAATTGTTTGGACAGTTTCATTCAGAGTCTAGTGGTAAATGATTCAGTGTCCTGATGAGCCTCAGTGACAAACGGTGTCCCTCAGGGGTCCATGTTGGCAGAAGTACTATTAAATATTTCCGTCAACGATATAGAGGAAAGTATTGAGTGCATACTCAGCAAGTTTTCAAATGATGCCAAGCTGAGTGGTGCAGTTGACATGCCTGAGGAATGGGATTCTGTCCAGAGGAACTTGAACAAGTTTGAGCAGGGGGCCCGTGGAAACATCATGAGGATCAACAAGGCCAAGTGCAAGGTGCTGCACCTGAATCAGGGCAACCCCTTGCATCAATACAGATTGGGGGATGAAGGGATTGAGAGAAAACCTGCCCAGAAGGATTGGGTATTACTGGTGGATGAGAAGCTGGTCATGAGGCAGGAGTGTGCTCTTGCAGCCCAGAAGGCCAGTCTGGGTGGAACCAAAAAAGGCAGAGGGAGGTGATCCTCTCTTTCTACTCCTCTCTGGTGACACCCCCATCTGGGGTACTCAGTCTGACTCAGGTCTTCAGCACAGGAAAGACATACAACTTTTGGAGTGAGTCCAGAGGAGGATAATCAGCTGGAGCAGCTTTGCTATGAGGACAGGCTAAAAGAATCAGCGTTGTTCAGCCTGGAAAACAGAAGAGTGTGGAAAACTTACTATAGCATTTTAGTACTTAAAAGGAAGTAATAAGAAAGTTAGAGGAAAACTTTGTAGCAGGATCTGTTGTGATAGCATGAGGGGTAATGGGTTTAAACTAAAAGATGGTAGATTTAGTCTACATATAAGCAAGTTTTTTACAATAGGGGTGATAAAGTACTGGAACAGATTTCCCAGAGTCACTATCCCTGGAAATATTGAAGATTAGGTTGGATGGGGCTCTGAGCAACCTGGTCTAGTGGAAAATGTTCCTGCCCGTGGCAGGGAGGTTGGAATAGCTGGCCTTTAAGAGTCCCTTCCAACCCCAGCTATTAAGATTTTATGATAGTGTGCCAGCACTTCAGACATCAACTAAATAAGGTTTTACAGAACAAAGTTTCTATTTCTACAAAGGTACATGCATACATAAAGTCAAGAAGGATGCATTAAAATTCTGAGTTGTGTGCCAGGATGCTGCACTGTTCCTTTGGATTTCTTTTTGTTTGACATTTTGTGTGTGTGTAAACAATTTTTCAGTGAGAACAGTGTATATGTGTATTCCAGATGGATGGGGAAAAAATTAAGAAGTGTGTAGAGTTAATGAGTTTTGGCAACATCTGATTACTTTTCCCAAAGCCCTATTTCACACAAATTCTGTGCTCATTGCCTATTTTTGAGAGCACATGTAAGAAGGAAGGTCTGTTTACTATTTGATTTCATTACTGATTTTACCTGAGGAATAAGAATAGTAGATTTTCCCCCAACTTGCAGTTCCTTTTTTTTTTTTTTTTTTTTGCATCAATTTAAACTATAAATTGAAGAATTTTCTTCCAGATGTGGATTTGGGGTTTATTCAGTCTGTTTTTCAAGCATTTAACCATTTACATATATATATATATGAAAATATTTTTTCCTTCAGTGGGGATAGTCTTTGAGGCTTATAGCAACTTTTTTTGGTGTCAGATTCTACCCTCTATTGAATCATTTCTTATGTTGGAAAGAATTTCTAAAGTATACATTTTACTTGGTGGCATGCAATTATAGTCCTTAGTTTAAACTAGTCCTTTTCTTTTAATAATGTGTTGGGCATGGTTGTGGCTGCTGCTGTTTTGACTACAAAAACAATGGAAAGGTTGTGAGGGATCTATATTCCCAAATATGTTTTGAAAGGCTTAATTAGAGGTAACCTTTAAACAGGAGCAATATGTATTCCAAAGTTCATGCAATCTTAGCACTGCATAGCAAATCTAGATTTGCACACTGAGGCAAAATCCTTACCTTTGTTTATAAGATCTATATTATACGCACAGTGGTACTGAAAATACAACATTCTTCCATGGGCAGGACCAGGTACAGAACAAGAGCAGTTCCCCAACCATTCCCATTAGTGGAGTGCTGCAGGAAGTGGCACAGCTCACTTCTCATGGCACTCAATTCTATCTTACTAAAAGTGGGTGCAAGACTGAGGTTGGATTTGGGTTCCACAGTCTGAAGATAACTTCTTAAAAGAAAGAGCATGTTTAGCTTTAATGATTTTTTTTTTTTTCCATGACCCAAAGTATGCCTGTGTAGGCAGCCCTCAGCAAACAAAAGTATCAGTGAACTCAATTTATTTTTCCCCACTAGGGAGGATTTTACTCTTTATGTTCTAATTTATCATTCCTGGTCATTCTCCCTTGAATGCTGGTAAGTAACCACCAAGGACAACAGGAGTACATTTCAGGGCAGAGGGCAGAGGAAGAAATAAGAGGAATGAAGTCTTAATCTGAGCTCCTCTTTGGAGGGAGCTGGAGACTGGACTTTTTTTCTCCTTGAGGAGATTACATTGCTGGCAGGAGCCAGACAATGTACATACCTTGGCTATAACCATAAGAAGAAAAATGGAGAAGATAAGCTGTTCAGCTCCCAGGACCATTCAGTACTGAGCTACATTTCTATCCCAGTTCAGTCTGTGTACTTTAAGTGATATAACATCCAGCTTCAAATGAAAGAAGCAGTGGGTTTTCTCCCTGTAGGAAGTATGTTATCCGCTATGATACACTGTGAACTCAATATACAGAGGGAACAAAGGGCAAATGTTTTGTTGATATTGTTTCCTTGTCCGTGAAGCCCAGTGGTTCAGAGTACTCAACAGTCTGACACATCCAGAAGGTGATGACCAATTGTTAACAATCCTGTGAGCAACTTCTCTCGGCAGTTCTCAGAAAAAGCAATGCTGTGATGACGGAAAGGCACAGGATGTTATGGGATCCGTCTATGGCTTCTGGGATGTGGGAAGCAGAGAGCACTCTGTTTTTGGAGGATGCATGGCTGTAAACAGGAAGCTTTGCAGGTCACAGCTGAGTCCTTGGGCTCTGTGCAGGACAGGAGGAGAAATCTGCTGAAACAGGTAGTTGCAGTGAGCATGGGATTGTTGAGGCACAGACAGCATATTTGGATTTCCTAAAAATACATCATTCAGTGTGTTCATTGATAATCCTTCAGGCTAGCTTATGCCCTGTTGCCTTTTTAAACAAGGAAAATTAAAAAAAAGCAACTTCTGAAATCAGGAGCTTTTTGAAACCACTCTAAAAGTAAACACAGGCTTCCTTAAAACTTTCTGCTTAGGAAAGCACCTAGGTTAACAGTGAGTTGTTAAACCAGTATTATGCAGAACTACTGATAGCATTTAACTGAATTAATTTACTACTTGTTCAGTTAATTAGAGGCCAAATCATTTCAGCCAATCCCCAACACAAAAATTTTGACCAGCTGCAGGAAGGGGAAGGAACAGGGTCCCTAGAGTGCTTTAGCAAACCTCCTCTGAAATTGCCAGCAATCAAAAAAAAAGCTACCACAACAAAAATCACATGTCAGAAGAACCTTGTATTTTGGCTGTGCAGGGAAGAATGGCCAGGACACTCACACAAGGCAGATTCAACCTTTTGAGCCCTGCCCCTCCCTCCTCCTCAGAAATCATGTTGCAAAATCTGTTCCTCAAATTACTACGGTTCTGCTGGCATTAAGATGGATGAGTTTAATAGCTTGACAAAGGATCATGGGAACAGATAAGTAAGTGAGCACGTCCACTATTGTGTTTTGTGTTCTTGGCAGTCACTGTTGCCAAATGGCCACTGAAGAAAGCAGCGCCTCTGACAACAATGCTTCTACCACAGCCTTAATGAGTAGAGAAAAACACATCAGTTTTGGAGTCTGCATTTTGATCATCTTTACCACAAAGACAATCCTCTAAGACTTAGATAGTAGAACTCAGAGAGAAACTGCAATGATAGTTCTTATAATTTAAATGGAATGCATTCCCACAGTGACATGCATTTTAACCCTCTAAGGCAAGCATATAAAAATCAGGAAGTTGAAAGGACCTTCATCCTCAGATAGCCACACATCTTTAGTAACAAAGGCTGACTCAGGGAAGATGATCCCACAATTCAGTGCAAAATATGTAGAAATGCTCTGCCCTTACACCTGCAGCTCAGGCACTATTACTGCCATGGAGACTCCAGAAGAAATTTAGCATAAGCTTCCACCCAGAGCCGTTCCTGCTACTCAGACATCATATGTTTGTTGCCCTCCAGTAAGACCTTTTAAAAATAACTCATCAGTCTTTTTTCACCCCTGTATTATAAATAAAAAGAATACATTATTTGGGAGGGGAAACAAGAATAAAAATATAAAGTAATTTTTTGTATAAGAGCTAGTTATCCACTGTGATTTATATATTTCTCACAATAGATTTTAAAGTGGGAAATAGTAAGGTAGAAAGGGGAGTGGCAGACAATTTAGGAATGAAAATAAAGATTAATAATACCCAGCCTGGTCTAATAGAAGCTGAGAAACATATCATCTCTTTCAGACAAGATGTATTTTACAAAGATAAAAGCTTTTCTTCATGAGCAATCCTTTTGGCCAGCTCCGTCTCCAAAAAATTGCCATGCTTCCCGGAACACAGTGGTATTCCTTAATTTTTTTAAAAAGTAAAACCCTGAAAAAGTAAAGAACAAACAGGGACAGGGGCATGAGACAAGTCCTGGCAAACCATAATTCCATAAAGTGAATATTAACCCGTGATCCTTGCTTCAGTCTTAGGCAAATATCAAGGCTTCTACATTCTATTTTGGTATCTTCTGTACAACAGCTTTTTGATGATTTAGGCCCTACCAGTATCTCATTGCTTACAGATGGAAGAAGAAAGCAGGTTTTTGTCTGCTGAAGGAGCCTATAAATCTCCTCTCTCTAATGACTGCAAACACCTGGCTCTGCTTACTACCCCTACAACTAGTCCAATGCTGTCTCTTGCTCATTCTCTCCTACGCTATAAAACTTTCCTACTTTATCTCTCACCTGTCTCTCATAACTACTCCTTAATAGGTACCAGGTGGCTCCACTAACAGTGGAGGTTGACTCTTCCTATCACAGATATTAACTCTTTCCTTCCTTCACTTGACATTAACAGTCTATGGATTTAGCCATGTTGTCTTGTGATGAGTCCTAATATAAGACTGAGGAACTGCGAAGAGTCTTATACCTCCACAAACAAGACATTACCATCATTTTCTTTCCACTTCCAGAGTAGTGAACAGAGAAGTGGAATCAAAAGCATGAAATCCCCACCCTGTTCTGGCTCTGAACTGTATGCGACAATGTTATTAAGCAAGAACAAAACAGACAATCAAATATTTCCTGCTGGCCAAGGGTTTTATAGGAAAAGCAGAGCAATAAAGGCTGAAGAACCTTTTGCTACTGTACTTCTTATTAATTCCAGGAACTCATCACTTTCCCTAGCAGTAAGATCTGTGCTAGGTAAGTTGCTCCTATTTCAGGTCACTTGTAATGCAAAAGAGAGAACAAAATTCCTGAGGGAAATCAGAAATATGTCAGTGCTGGGACTAGCTGATTCCATATACTATTCAGTTAAATGGAGCCAGGCCTTCAACTTAGGAGCCTTGCACCCTGTCCACAGCCACTGCAAGTATTAAAAGGCAATATCAAACATCGAAGAGATTGTTAATCTTTGAAAGTAGAAAGATTGCAAAGCCAAAAGAGCTGGAGAAGTAGAGAAAAGTATCTAGCAAAACTTATTCTTTTAGAGTTAGTCTAATTGTATGGCAGCAAAAAATAGCTTTGAAAAAAATAGACTCTTCTAGTAGAACAATTCTCATATAACTGTCCAGTTTAATAAATTCTTAAATAATAAACTCTTAAGAGACTTGCATTTTGTCACTGAGATTCTAACTGCAGATATCAGTGGTAGAATTATACTAAGCAAACACAAATATCTGTGACCTGACCTAATCATCTAGGTTCCTTTTTTTTTTTTTTAAAGAGGTATTCTCCAGCACAATTCTGCTCATTTGTGGCTGATGTCTAAAACTGGTGGGATGAATCTTCTCTAGTCTGGTGAACTGCATCTCATCTCATCTGCCAGGTGACACTCATCTTCAGTAATTTCTTTTTTATATTTGAATCAAATAAATTGTGAATTTTGGCTGTGATTTCTGTAGATCACTCATCATGAAGTACCTTGGAGGTGTAGAACAAGGCCTTACAGAATTAGCCTGTGACTCTCAGAAATCTACTTCTTGCTTTCTGTTATTGTTGACACTAATGTGGACATGAAGGATCTCAAAGAGGATATATAGCATACTGTTTTCCATCCTTCTTGCCTCTGCTTACATGCTTCTACTGTGGAGAAAAAAAAAAAAAGAAAAAAAAAAAGGAAAGGTTTGATCAACTAAAACACTTATTAATTAAATAATATTTTCACATAAACGAAATATATTTCAATAAAACAGTGGTATGGGAACCATAAAATATTCTGAATAAAAATATTTTCATAATCCACAACAAAGAAAAAAAAAAACCTAAAATAAGATAAAAAAGCACTATTTGGATTATAAAAACACAAAGGATTTATTTTGCATTGTTAATGAGATCTAAATGAAATAGATATGTAATTTCTCTTTAGAAAAACAAAATCAGTATTTTTCTCAACTTCTGGCCATACTTAAATCTATTAATAGGTGCCAACACCTTTAAGCAAAATGTTTTGGGCTCCAGACTTGCAGGTAACTGTATACATTCACATGCTGCATTCCTCACTCTCAGCTTCCCTTTCCTTGTAAATTGAGTGTCAAATTAATTTTTCATTGTGATCTGCAGTTGACATGTCCAGGACACAATTGTATGACCTTTACCAGATTCAACTGAATCACAAATCCGTGGCATCTTTTTCCTGTTGTGTTACATATGTGTTTACGATGTTACAGTTAATTTTTATCCTCTAAAATCAAAATGCTTCTCTTACTGTGCTCTCTTTAAATATGTGTAATGAGAATGAACTCTTGGACACAAGACACAGAAGAGATCTAGAAAACAAACATTCTTATACCATATTTAAATTGATGTATACTTAAAAATTTCCAAAATAAATTACAAGAAAAACATTCCTTAAGACTAAAATAAATAAACAATAACTTGGTTTCAAAACTTGGCAAATCACAAATGAGCTACAGTGAACATTTAGTCAGCACAGGTGAAGTACAAAATGGAGACACTTGCTGAGGGGGAATCCTTCTGCAAACGTGCAGGAGGAGTTACAGTGGCATTGTCATGGTCCCCAGCTGCTGCCAGCCCATCAGCTGAACAGACTGTGAGCTCAGTGTGATGCTTTTCTCTCCACACCAGACTCTCATTTCCTCCAGATGTGAACAGGGATGTAGAGTTATGGTGTCCTTGAACCCTGAGATTAAAAGTTACTGGTCTGATGGTTTATGGATGAGTTTTTTTGGCTTTGGTTTAGTGGCATGTACCGTCTGCTTGAATGACCACCTTTCTTTTCCAGTGTGAATCTGTCATCATGGCAACTAGATGAGGCTCACAGGCTGGAACCTGCTTAGCAGAGAAAGTATCAGAGTGCTGGCAAGCCACCAGCTAGGATGGACACTCATCTGGAATGTATTTCATCTTTCTTCTGGAGGCAACCACATCTATTATCCTTCTCAAGAAAATTGCAAAACTCTAATGTTTCCCCCTGGGTTTAGGGGTGGGAGATCTGTGGTAAGACCAGGGTGATTTTTAGCCTTTTTTTTGTTATTATTTGTTTGATTGTGTTTTGCAACAACTTGTGGAAATTCAGTGGCTGGAATTTTTTTAAGGAACATTTTCAAATAGTTGGGTAGGTCTCCTGGAATGCTGTTATTTTGTATAAAATCAAATAAAGACAGAAATAATACACAGGTTCCTCTTTCATGATGTTTGCCAGGATTAGAAACATACCCATGTTAAAAAAAAAAAAAAAAAAAAAAAAAGGAAAAAAAAAAAAGAAGAAAGAAAAAGAGAGAGTTTTAAGAGAGGAGAAAAGAAAACTCTAAAACCAGAAACAGTTTAGTTAAAACATATAACCTGATACTGGTATATGTGTGTGTACACATGTGTGTGATGTTCTTCTTCAGGTATGGGTTTGTAGTTTTTGGCAATATTGTTATTTTAAATGTGTATCTCTTTATGTATATTTAGCCAACACCCTTAGATAGAATTCCATTTTGTGTCCTTGATGGAGAATTTTTGTGTGACTGAGTCTTTTAAGCTACAGGTTTTTTGCTTTGTGCTGGAAATTTTCGCTGTTTCACCTCAGCATAGCACCTTGCTCACGCTCTTGTTTTCTGTCTCATTGTGTTAGGAGACATAAAGTCAAGGTTCCCCTAGCTGTCTGCCATACCATGTCCTAAATCTACTGTTTACTGTCATGTTCTGTGTTCCAGGTATCCTGGTATTTCATATAGCAATGAAGATACAGAGATGGAGGAACTCATGCTGTCCTGGCCAGCTGGCTCACAAAGTTGCTTGTTTCAAGTCACACAGTACATTAGAGCTGACTGAAGAAGAGGTTTAGTGGTTTCCATCAAAGCACAAGGTTAGAACTATGACTGGTCTTTAGGGTTAATTGATTCCATAGAAAGCACGGAGCCACCTCACTGATCAGAGACCAAATGGCACAACATGAAAAAAAATTACATAATGCATCTTGAATCATAATTCATTCTGAAATGACAATTGCTATTTAACAAAAGCATTTGCCTCTGTGTGTGGTTAAAGAAAGCTGGATTTATGGGTTCCTGTACAATCTTTATTAATGTATCCCAGATATTTCTACAAAAAAAAAAAAAAAGTTCAGTGTTCTAAAAAGAGGTAAAATATAAAGAGAATTTGGTTCACCAGTGGCAGCAGCGACCCACTTAGACCGCAATGTAAGTCATACCTAGTATTTAAACATGCAAATAAGGGTAAGTTTTCAGTAAAGTTTCCTTATACTTGTGTGCGGTGCAACTATGTTGGACTCAATGATCCTTATGAATCCCTTACAACTTGATTTTTTATATTTTGCTTTCAGTTCCAGAGCTGTTCACTGTCATATATGTTTATTATGTCATTAATAAAGGAGTCACTCAGAGGAGTAGGGAAGAAAAAAGTTAACTTTTCCTTTTGTATGTTGAAATGTTTTGTATTGTCACTAAAAAACAAATCCTCAAAATGGAATTGTATGGCTCATAATTTACTGTATATTTAAAAGTGAACAACAGCATAGTTTGAAGCCACTAATTTTTTAATTCATAGTTAAAAAGTCAAGTGTTGGACTTCTGGTGGATGCTTGTCACAGAAGTTGGGGAAAACCGTCACACTTACACCAGCAAGCAATGTGTGAAGAAGACATTATTCTCCAGATGCTTTTGTAGACACCCATGTTCTTCTGTTCTGTTTACACTTGAAGGATCTGTGTAGTTGTGAAGTACCTGTAGGGCTGTGTTGTTTTACAGACATAAAATCTTGGCTGTTTTGAAGTCTCTTCATATATTTGCACAAAAGAGAAATTTGTCCTTAAAAGCGTATAGTTTAGAAGAAACATTTGTTTTTTTTAAATGCAGAAAAAGTACATAAATAGCTTTACTCTTTTGAATAATAAATATTATGTGAAGTATTGAACAGTGTACAGCATGTTAAGTAATAGTCTGTTTTCTTTGTCAAATAAAGGAATTTGGACTTTCAGCCAATTTCAAGAGCATAAGTGACATTAATAATATGTTAGGGTAATTCATCACCATAGACTTAGCCGATCAAGAATGGTGACAAAAGATGAAAACCAAGTATTTTTAAAAACTGACATTATTATAAGGTACAGTTTAAAAAAAGGAATCACCTGTTTTACCCACTAAAATTAAAACCAATATTTTATAACATTAATAATATTTTCTAAGTAGAATCTTATCTACTCTGTGTTACTACTGAGAATTAAGGGAACAGGAAAAACCACTGTCCAAAGCAAGGGAGCCAGACAAGCAAACACAGAAGGAAGGCACATGCTTCTGACCTCTGATGAATTAATAACACATAATATGTATGGTCTTACGATATGCTAAATGCCTCTCAAACTGAACAAAACCCTGCCTTTTATTTTATATGTGTGACTGTATCCTATCAACAAAAGGCAAGCTATTTTAACCACTCATTCTATTTACCTATTAGGGAAGCATGCAGGTCCTCAGACTGCAGTGCATTTCCTATTGGTTTAGTTGAGCAGCTGCTTCTTTCTTCAATTCCCTGCCACAACAGTGGGACAAAGCAAAAGACATTGTTCCCTTTTGCCCTGGTGCAGTTATTCCTGTGCATTTGTGCCTTTCAAGGAGTGAGCTCCGTGGCCAAAGGCTGTCCTTCAGGAAGCTTTGTTTCCTGTACTCGCAATATTTACTTGAAGATGACAACTCCATCCTTCCAACAGGATGTAAGTGATGTGGGAGTCACACAGTATGAAGTACATTTGGTAATTGAAGCCAGTCCTGCTTAGGGCTTTTGAAAGGAAGCATGAAGCTTTGCATTAGACCAAGTTGTCAATGGGGCACCAGTGAAGAGAAAGAAGACAGACTTTTGTGTTTTCTGTGGTCTGTGTCACTGAGTAGATGGGCTGCTGTGATTTGAAACAGCTGTGAATGTGATTTGAATACTGCAGAAGTCTGATTGTAGTTTCAGTCTCTGGCTGGCTTCTTTGTGCAGTCTTACATCAAGGCAAGATGGTGTGAAGCAAGAAAGAAATCCCCAGAAAAAGGAGGAAGATGGCTTCAAATCTCAGCTGACAATTCTAACATATATCATGTGATATCTTGTCACCTCTTTTAAGACTTCTAGGTAAGCAGTCTATAAAATTTATTCTTGTAAGGAAGACTCTTTTGAAAAAAGCATGGTGTTACTTTTAGTGCCACATGTACATATTCTGTGTATCACCTACATGATGTCTATTGTTCCAGTTATTGCCTTGCTGAAAATATTAACTACTCAGACAAATCAATCTGATTAATTAACTAAAGTAAAACTTTAATTACAACATTATGCTTCTGAGAAGACACTAAATAGACAGAGGAGAGGTTATAGTTTTTCTTCACTCTGACTTGTCTTAATTCATTCATTGAAATGAGTAGCCCAATAGACTTACAGTCAGGGCTTGACCTGCTAATTCATTGAAGTTACTGCATAACCACAACGCAGACACTTTCAGAAAACCACACTGGTGTAAACCTGTGTCCAGTGAAACTGTCTCTCACAGAGACATTTTGATAGTCTTGAAGTACTTGCTGAATTCTAAATAGTCCCATAGACCATTTAGCTGTTAAAGATGAGCCTGAAAAGAACTTTTCTCGATCAGATGCTGCCTGTGGTAAAGACAAGAAGTCAAATAAGCTAATGCTGGTTCTATGGAATCTCTGCTTAAAGTGCAGCATGTTAGGCAATGTTGCTGATTAGTGGTTTTGCCAGCTGTGGCAGGACTGGGAAACATCAGGCAGTTTTCCATTCACTCCCTTTCTCTACCCTTTGTAGCATGTGTGCAAACTTCCACATCTACACTGCAGATCCAGGAGGCCCCAGGACAGTCATCAAACATGAGAGATCCATATTTCCTGATCCTTGATAGTGACGTGATCTAGGTCTTAATGCTTATAACAAAGGGATTTAGACAAACAGATCTGAAGCGCTAATAAAAATGAAAGCTACATCTGCAGAGCAAATGTATGCTTTTCAGAAAGCCTGTTTCTTTATATGATGAATAAAGTCTCACAGAAACTTGCAGAAAAGCAACAAAACCCCAAACACCCTTCCTTTTCCTACCCCATTTGTTGTAATAACTAATCTCAATCAAACGTGCATCTGTAATTTTTCTGTGTTTTCTTTTTATCTTTCATGGTGAGGAGATTAACTGTGACTTAGGTACATCTGCAGTTATTTCTTTTCTCTCAGATTGTATTTGTTTTAGTTAAATGAAAACCTGTGCTCTGTCTGGTTTGCTGAGGCAGCTGCTCCCTTGTGATTGATAGCACTCGACTTTCATGTTTGCATACCTGTGGCTGGTATCTCCCATCTTGCATGACTTCAAAGGGACGCAGCCTTGACTGGCATCTTAATTCAAGGCTCATGTTGTCTGTGCTTGGCTGGGCCAGGAGCATGGCATTTGTAGAGTTTTCTTCCTGTCACCATGTGTGTGCTGAGTGACACCGACCACTATCATCCTCCCACACAGAGAAGGTTGTCTAATGTTGGGTGCATTCTTCTGCTTTTGTCTGTTGATGTCCACAAGATAAGGCCTGGAGCATGACAGTTTGTTGTTTTTGCTAAGCCTTTAATGATGTGTAACATGTTTCCTGGAGGTGGGCTGATGTGGGGGTGAAGACCTGAGATCTGTTCAAAGATTCCGATCACATCACAATAACTGAGTTTGTCAGGACATGTATGAATCAGGTTTTGCTGTGCTATAAAGTGAACTGAGCATTACTTGTGCTCTCAGATGCTGAGGTTTCCGGCAAATGTGAGGATTATATTTTTAATTACATTATGACAATGCCTCAGGCATCAGCTGTGACTGAAGCTTCATGACAGAGATGATGCGCACATGCAAAGACAGTGCATCATGAAAAACTCTAAAAACTAAGTAAGCACCATAAAGAAGTTATGAAAGAAAGGAAAACTTGCTCATATACTCACATGCTATTTTATCAACACAGGATTAGAAGGGACCAACTCAGTATACCACAGCCATGGGCAGCCAGATATCTAGGTGTTTACAGACAACATCTACCTCAGAGTAGAGTTCAGCACATGATGTGTGTACCTAAATATTCTTAGTGCAAGACTCAAAATCCAGCAAAGATATTTAGGATAACATTGCCTAACATTTCAGGGGATTTCCCCAGGGACGAAAATACTTCTAATGCCCTGTCTACTGAATGCAAGGTCCTGCACCTGAGTCAGGGCAAAGCCCGATATTAACTCAGGCTTTGTAGAGAATGGATTGAGAGCAACCCTGGGCGGAAGGAGTTCGGAGTGTTGGTGGACGGGAAGCTCAGCATGACCTGGCAGTGTGCACTAACAGCTCAGAAATCCAACAACATCCTGAAATACACCAAAAAAAAGTGTGGCCAAAAGATCAAGGGAGATGACTCTTCTGCTTTACTCTGCTCTTGTGAAACTCCACCTCAAGTACTGCATCCAGCTCTGGGGCTTCTAGAATAAAAGGGATGTGGACCTAGAGCATGCCCCGAGAAGGGCCACAAAGATGATCAGAGGGCTGGAGCACCACTCCTATGAAGACAGGGTGAGAGAGTTGGGGTTGTTTGGCCTGGAGAAGTTTCCAGTGAGACCTTATAGAAGCCTACCAGTACCTAAAGGGTAAAAGAGATCTGGAGAAGGACATTTTACTAGGACATGCAGTGATATACAAGGACAAGGGGTAATGCATTTAAACTGAAAGAAGGTAGATTTAGATTATATATTGGGAAAAAATTCTTTACTGTAAAGGATAGTGAGGCACCAGAACAGGTTGCCCAGAGAAGCTGTGAATGCCTCATCCCTGGAAGTGTTCAAGGCAAGTTTAGATGGGGCCCTGAGCAACCCAGTCTATTGGAAAGTGTCCCTACCCGTGGCAAGGAGGTGGGCAATAGATGATTTTTAAGATCCTTTCCAACCCAAACCATTCTCTGATTCTGTGATTCTGTGTTGATGAATGAATAAGTAACATCTCCCTCTTTTCTAGGCTGACTACCTGGATGGCTACCTCCACTCAAAGGGATGGCAGGGGTCAGGATGGTAAGTGGTGAGTGGAAAGCACCTCCAGTACCTTGCATTGCTGGGCTCTTCCTGCTACTTAACTTTAGAAGTTTTTAGTCCCCAATACGACATACCTAGAGAGTGCAGACACCAAAAGTCCATGAGATTTTCTGTGTGCAAACACTGTTCATATCTCCAAGTAAAGTCAGAAAAAGCTGAAATTAGAAAAGCAGTATTTCTGGGTGTTATGCATGCAGATAGGAAAGGGAGTTTCTGCTCTGTATAATACATTAGATTTTTCTAGCAGTGATCTGATGCAGAATACACAAACAGTTCTGATAGAAAACTTTAGCTGAGACAGATAAACTGAAGGCATTTCAGACTGTGAAGGCCAAATCCTTATAAATCCTGCTTAACTATGGCATTGAAGCATGTACTCAACTCAGTCTGGAAAGAAAATTTCAAATCTTGGCACTTCCTACTGACTCTCTGAAGCATCTCGATTCCCCGCCATGGTTGCTGAGCATCCCAGTGCAGAAGCCTAACTCCTTCCAGTCAGAGATACAACATTCTAGTGTCATATAACTGCCTGTAAAAGTAAAGTAGCTTAGCATAATTAGTTCTACTTCTGGAGCTGGGAGACTGACTGCCTTGTAAGTTTTACTATAGTGCCACAGTGTCCTAACTCACTTTATTAAGGGTTTGCATCTGATGTTAAATGACTAGAAAATTTCTACTAGGAGAACCTTGAATTTTTTTGTGGGAGAATACCAGCTCATTGCTTTAATCACAGTATCAGTTTTCCTTGAAAAAAAAATCCCAAACTCTTGATCAAATTCAGACCCAATTCATTATTACATTTGCAAAAGCTATTTCAGTGAACCATTTGTCCTTCTCTGCAAAAGATCTCAAATATATGTGGGATACTCAGTTGATAATACATTCAAAACCAAAGGGACTTGGACAGCATTTTTAGTGTCTCATAATCTAGGAGTATAAAATTAGGAAATCAGTGGTCTGTGGATAAATATATCATCTTCCTGTTTTCTCTACTGCAAGAACCTCAGGGTTTGGGTCTCATAACATCAGGTTTTGGCTAGGAAATCAATGAGGTTTGCCTAGTTGTAAGTGGAAATATTTTGGTCTAAACTTTTGTTTTGTGTAATCTGACTTTTTTGGTTGAGCCCTTCTGGATGCAAAAGCTATGTGGGAAAGGAAGCCTCTCTACTGTTAATAATATCTTCACATCTGGCCCAGACCACTATCAATTAAAAATCTTTTCTGTTTTCTGATAGCTGATGCAATTAATGAGAGAAACACAGATGAAGTCAGCTGAATTGCAGGTGAAGAAAGCTCTCAGCGATGCACCTTGCTGTTGAACCATCTCAAGGCTGACCTCTGCAAAAACCAGAACTGCTCACTCTGTCAGGAGTGTGGGATCCTTCAGGGTTACTCTCAGAAAAAAGTTCACTTGCCCTCTTGGTGCCCTTACTGGACTTCATCTGAGATAAATATTTTTGGTTTCCAAGATTCTGTTCATAAACATAAACTTCACTTTACATTTTGTAAAAATACAGAAAAAAAAAAAAAACACCCCACCATATTCAGAGAAACCACAAAGAGAAACCAAGAGAGCATGATACCAGAAGAAAAAACATAACATCTCTACATGAATATTGGTCTTGGCAGTGCATAGCAGTGTCCCTGATCTTGTTAAAATATCTAAAATTACTGCTCCATCAGTATTATTACCTGCAGGGAAGGAAAGAAACAGAAGAAGTTCCTGGCATAGTTCAGAAAGACAAACTGTCAGAAAAATTGTAATGGATAAGAGTAGAATTTTTAAAATTGAGATAATCTGATCCATTTTATCCCTTTTATGTTAGAAGTCCAAGCAAATCATGTCATCTGCCTTCACATACAATGAAGGAAAACCAGGCATTTACGTATTGTGATTTATTCCATTGGTCCTAAACATGATTTACAGTTAGGAAGAGCTTATTTCTCTTGAGACAAGGTGGCTAATGCAGCCTGGATGGCCAGTTTTTAATTATGTTAAGTATGACAGGATGATTTTGGAGAGTTCATATTTCTTCTTTACAGTGTCATTTAGCAATCAAACTAACTTGATTAAGTAGGTTGAGTTGTAAAATAAGCAGTTTAATACAGCAAAATGCACAGTCATTTATCTAGGTGTATAATCTTATTTATAAGAAGAGGGATTATGTCTTGCAAAGCAGTGATGCTGCTATGGATTTCTTGCTCCTGGTAAGTAACACATTAAACATGCATTCCTACAGGGAGAAAAACACTTAGAAATTAAACATCAGTTTTAAATGTATATAAAATTAATTCCTTTAAAAAGTAGCAGATAATATTATCTCTTTACAGACTATTACCGAGACCATTACTGTTCCATCTCTGTTACCCTTCCTACAGAAAGAATAAACAAAACCAAGAAAAGAAGCTAGCAATGCTTACATTACTGAGTAACAAATAGCATGCTGTAAGACTCAGGGGTTTTAATTTGAGTTGATCCAGAATATTATTAAAAGATTACTTCCTCACCTTCACTAAGAAGTGAGGAGGAAGATTAAACCATGGAAGAAGGGCAAAGTGAAACTCGTTAACAGCACAACATTTTTCACAATTGACTACTACTCCTTCTGAGCTAGTTTATTTGAGATGTGGCAGATCCCCAGGGGCTGGTTTTCCTTAAGAGAGGGCTGATAGTCTGACAGAGATATTATGAAAGACACAAATCAGATCACTTTACAAAAGTGTGATGATTGTTTTCCAGTCTAGAATTGGTATTCATTAATCTCTCCAGAAAAAAAAAGACTAACATCAGGCTGGTTCTAAACTTCTAAAAGGCCTTGATAATTAAAGGCTTACTTCAGTCCTGAACTGTTTAAAGTTTTCTCACTTATCTGTGCTGAGCTCTCAAATCCCAGTGGAAGCATTCTCACTGTAGACTTTTACTATTTCTTAAATGTGCTACGGGGCCACAGTGTTGTCAAATCCTGTTGTTCAGTTGTGCAGAAAGCAGATGCCAAATAGCATTCTTCCCATCCCCACTCTGCACCATCATCTAGAGTTCTGTCTTGAAAAGTGTGCACATCTGGAGGAAGTCTCCTTTCCCGGGGAATTAAAACATCTTGTTTTAACATCGAAGAACAAATAATTGCATGAGTGTATGTGTATATATAGTTGCACGCTTACTTACACGTATATGTGTGTATGTCTGTATACGTATCAGTAGCTCCTTGCAGCAAACACGAGACAATAAGGATTACTTTCAGTCCTTGCATGTTCCTCAATTAACTAAAGTAATGACACTGTGAAGCATATATATTTTCATCGTTGTAATCTACTCATGATGTCTTGGAGTAAATATTTAAAAGCAGAGAAAGGGTCAGGGATTACTTACATTCTTATGGCCCTTTCTCAGCCAGCTTCTCAGAGATCCTTTTCAAAAAGATACATCTATGTAAAACTATGCCAACATTGGCCATCTTAACTCATTTATCTAGCATACAATCAAATTTTGCACAGTGTTTCTTAATAAAGAAACTATTATATAAATATTGCTAAATAAAACACAAATCTGCACATACCCTTGAACTAAGCAAAGGCAGAGTAAAGAGAAGACATTTAGAGAATCCAAATTCACAAGCAGGAGAAGAGAAAAAAGAGATAAGGGAAAAAGAAAAAGAGATTATGTGCTGTAAATTTAAATTATTGTTTTAAAGGGCCTGATTCAAATCTCATGCGTATCAAATTCATTTGTTCAACTTTGAGATATGGACCACAGATAAAGTTTCCACAAATATTATACTATGTTTTTCCTTCCTCACGGTAACAAGTTCCCTTCTGGTTTCTATCCTAAATTAACCTCACCAACAAAAATAGCCCAGCGTGACATCTGTGAAGGTCAGCGACAGAAATCCCCTCTGTAGGGAAAGCTTGAGAGGTCACCTGCATGTGGTGGACATCCTGAGCGGACACAAGGGTAATGAACATGTAGCTCAGCTTTCCATGCATTTCACCAACTATTGTTATAAACAAAATCGGCTGACAAAATTATTTCCCCAGTAAAACAAGTAGAACACACTGAGTGATTAGAGAGATATGAAAGGTGAAAAAGTATCTTTTCCTACATTCTCTCCTGCTAATAGCAATTTCAAATGCAAGATGTTTTTAAAAATTCTTTTCTTTTATCTGAAAAAAGGAAAGTGACAGCTTTTACTCTTTTTATTACTTTTTCCCCCTCTCCATAACAACTATTATGCTTGCTAGATTTCTGTTCCTTTATTATCTGCCAAGGACAGATAAACATGTAACACTCACAGTGATAGTGGCACTCGCCTGGACTAACTGTTTATTTGAAGCAAAATGCATGGTTACTCCTATTTGTCTAAGCATCCATCCTATCCTGAAATAAAATCCCGAGCACTTACAAAGGAGGAGATTAATTTGCTGTACAATTATTTGCTGCTTCAGGACAATAGCAAACATCATGATTCATGTAGTTTTATGTTAGACAAGGACCTCAGCCAAATTCTCCAACTGTGAAGAACTAATAGAAATTCTTTGCTGCTAAAGGATTGACAAGAACAAAAATGTAGTCTTTGATTTCTAAAAAGCTCTTCTGCTGAAAATATTTTTTAGTGTACAGGCATTCTTGGTCAGGAAAGCACAAGATGAGGATGGTACAATTTATCTGAAATTAATAACAATCTACCAGCAGCTATGCTGCCAGAAACTTCCACTTGTTTGCAAAGTTTTAGAAAGCTTAAGAAGTTAAACATACTCACTCACTGTTGCATTTTTTTACTGCTTCCTGTTTAAGGGCAAGACAAGAAGTGGAAATTGCTCAAAAATAGCTTCTTGGAAGTTGCTTCCACACCAGACTGAGTGTGTTTTTACAATATTTTCAGCCTCTTTTTCCATATCAACAAGTTCTCATATCAACAAGTACTTGAATGGTATGTTGCTGATTAGAACCACACCAGACATGTAAACTTTGGGTCCACTCGCAAATGTGATTTTAGTGTTAGAACCTTGAAATATAAGGACATGCTAAAAGCAATGGATGGGTACAAGTCCTTGGAGGTATCAGGGTGGAAGATAAAGTTTCTTCAGCACAAAGAATGTTGCTCACTTAGCCCTAGCCCTAAACCTACATGTTGGTTAGTATTTTCTGAGTGCTTAGCTGGTTGCTACAGAATGTTTATTCCTAGAAAAAAAAGAGTATTTTATTTCCAGATAATTATGTTTTAAAATACTGTCTCTTCAATGACAAACCTTTATAATATGGTCTTGATTAATAGATGTATAAAAGTGAGTGTTGAGATTTATATAAATCACCAGTAATATCTGGCAAGATAATCTAGGGGGAAGGTATATACAGTAAGGTAGGATATCAATTGTCCTTTATGGCCTTTTTATATGTTCTTATGTTCACAATCATCAAAAAGACAATATGGCTTATACAGTCCATCCAAATCTCATTGCATCTCTGGGGCTCAAACAGGACTGACCTATCTATCCCACAGTACATTTTTCTTCATAGGGACAAAATTTCCATTTGTTTATTTTTAAAGCATTTTCCTTCTTGTATCTCTTCAGGACACTGAGACAAACTTAATTCAAAGTGAATGGTAAACCAAAAAGAAGTAGAAGAAACAACACCAACATGGTTTTGGTGACTACTGTATATATACAATGGCAATTAATGTTACCCATGCACCAAACTTGTGCTAGAGCTTGCTACCTGCAAAATACTTTAATGAACCTGATCAAGATAACTGTTTTCATGTTCTTCTCTGTCCTCAAACGCTCTTCTTTCCTTCTCTTTGTTCTTGCTCATTTTCCTTCCTCCACCACCGCAGCAAGATATCTGGGGACTGAGTTCCATGGCTGCTGTTTCATGGTATTTGTGGTAAAAACCAAGTCTGGCAGCTGTCTTAATATTCAATCAGCTTGTTGGGTTTTTTTATAGAGAGCCTGAGGTGAGGAGGATGGGAGCCCCAACAAAACCCAAATATCTGAAATGAAATCTTTTGGCAGGCTGACTTTATTCAGCATTTGTTTGTTCAGTTCTGATGCTCAACCAGGCATAATAATCACTAGGGTGACTTTGGAGGATTAAAGTCTTAAGGCCCAGTGGATTAGTATGTTCAAACCTACATCTTTCAGCTGTCAGATAGAAGAAGGGTTGCTTCAGGAGCTGAAATTTTGTGTAAGTGCTTGCATGCAGAGAGCCCAATTTGTCAAAGTATTGAGCAGCTCCCAAGAATTAACGAATTTATCTTCCAAGCTGCTTGGAGAAGTGGAGAAGGATTATCTCCAGTTTATAGTTGTGGAAGCAAAGCACAGACGGATTAAATTACTTGTTTCAGGTCACGTACAGGGCACTCCAGACTGCAGGGCCACTTGCTGATTTGGAGCAGAAACAAAAGAAAGGAGTGCTGTGAGCTTCTTCATTATGAAAGTGGTCTTATGAGATTCTTCACTACTTTTTGCGATGCAGAGAAAATGCCTTCCTTGTGCCTTTTTCTACTGAAAGCTTTAGAAAGGTTTTGGTGAACTCCAGAGCCCCTGATCTCTCCGTCAAAGTCTTTCAGTAATGGTGTTGATATAAGCCATTAAAAACAGCAGAGAAAGACCCTGGCTGGGTGCCTTGGATGTAAAGGAGTACATCTTGGCTGAAAGAGGTGAACTGGGCAATTCACCAAAAAGTTTTGATTACTACCTTGGCCCACAAGCTTTCTTCAGCTAGACCTGTTAAGGGAAGGAATGTTATGCAATTGGTATAGACCAAAGCCTCTGAGAAGATTAAGTTGGAGGAGTCAATCTCAGGTATTTTATGTGTCATTCATGCATCACAGCAATTGTTTTTAGTGCTGGGAGTAAGAGAGCTATGCTGAAGTTCTGATTTAAAGTGATTTTTATTCTTATAACTGTTCTTATTATCAATGACAGTCAAAACTATATCCTTCCCACTTTTGATATAGTGGACAGGACTGGTGATCACTCTGAAACTGCCTTTGGAGTTCAGGAATCTGTTTTCCGTGCTGCCATTGTCTTGTTGTTCTTGGACGAGGTTGAGATTATTCCAAAACATTTGAAGAATATATAGAGAAGAAGCATGGGAGGAAATGTGATAACAAATACACTTGCTGCAGATAGCTACAATACATACTTTCAAATCCTTTTAGAAAATGTATTAAAACAGAGATAAATGAGATATATAATGGGAAAGAAAGGGAAAGGGAAAGGGAAAGGGAAAGGGAAAGGGAAAGGGAAAGGGAAAGGGAAAGGGAAAGGGAAAGGGA
>JAWMRC010000110.1:64041616-64074399 GCA_035584755.1 Thripadectes ignobilis | reverse complement strand
GAAGGGAAGGGAAGGGAAGGGACGGGAAGGGAAGGGAAGGGAAGGGAAGGGAAGGGAAGGGAAGGGAAGGGAAGGGAGACTTTGTCACCAGAAACTCTTGTGGAGATGGACCTATACAATCCCACTGACATTGTAGAACTTCCTCTCCCATCTTTCTGTGAGACTGCCAAAAAAGAAACAAAATAATCTGGACTACCTGGAAGCCAAGGGCCTCAATTATTTTTCTCTATATTACTCAGTTAATGCTTGCAAACATATTGATAACACTTCGCTAATGCTGTTCTTTTCCAAGGATGTCCTTTGTAACACCAGTAAAAGTCATAAAAATTTAATTTCAGTTTCTACAAAAAATGCAAAAATAGATAACACTTGTCACCATTTGAATCTGAGAAATTAGTTCTAGATCTGTTTTCCCCACTCCTTCATTTCCTTTCTTTTCTTCTAACTCCACCTAGCCCCACAAGCATGAAGTATCTGGATGTGTAGTAGTCCTCCTAAAACAAACTTGGGCCTATTTTTATCTGATTATTGCAGTAGTAGAGTAAAGCAAAGAGCCATGATCATTCCCTCTAGTACGATGATTGCCTAATCTCCTTTACAAATATTATTAGTCTGTATAAAAGGTGTGAAAAGCAATCTGTCTCACATCAGGTGAGATACATCCAGAGAAAAGTATAATCTTAGGAAGATAATATATTGGCCTTGTCTTCTGATATGCTAATCACATGGAAAGTGAAAAACACATCTTCTGACCCATCCACACTTGTCTGGGTCAGAAAACTCCTGGTTGCTGAGATTGCCTTTGATGCTCTTTTTAAGAAGTAAGAACTTTGCTGAATATATTGCAATGTAGCAGTGCTGCACCACTTTTCCTTCACATTGCCAAGGGAGGAGGTACTTCTTAAAAATGTGGAAGAAGGTGAACAATGGAAAATATTTTTGTAAAATTTGTCCTGCATGGGATAAAAAGATTCTCAGAAATACAGCAGCAGATCTCTTTAAAAGACTTCGCTTTGCTTCGGGTAACCTTCCTCTCTGCAGTTTACATGAACCTGCCCTTGAAAACTGTTTGTAAAGTTTTTTACAGAAGCTGTAGAGAAAATGGAGCTGTGCAGCTCTTCACTTACCCAGCTCCCTTGTTTTGGCCTCACAGCTGCCCTCAAAGGTAAATTTCTCTGCATGCATGCAGACAGTTATCCTACATGGGCAGTTTAGATCCTACCTCTTGGAGCACGTGGCACTTGTGGTTTAGCACGCCATACTGCGCTGACAGCCTTTCGTCTCTCTGCAAAGAAGTTGTGCAGTAGGAATGGAGGCAGATGACAGAGCCCCTCTCTCCACAATCTTGTAAGTTGCTGCCCAGATTTAGCCGCAATTTTATACCACAAATTTCAATGTCTTTGATCAGTGTTAGTGAATGGAGCATATCTCTCAAAAACAGCTTAACAGCAAATGCATCATTTTCATTTTTTATCTCAATATAAATGTCCATGCACTGAAGGAAAAATGGGAAGAAAGCAAGTTTCCTACTCCTCCGTGCCATTCATTCATAGCAAAGCTGACACCAGGAGGGTATTTTGGAAATACTATATATTATTTTGTGGTGCACAGATCACTTTTCAAATATAAAAGTAGTGCACGTAGTCATCTATTCACATCTGGATATAACTTTTTGGTCTGACTGAAAATCACCTAAGCTGCTTAATGTACTTAGGAATTATTCCAATGCCTATGTAAAGGGATGCTGCTTCAGTTTATTGGTTTGGGTTTTTTCAGAAGACTCTGGAATATCATGCATTTTTTCCATCAGAAGAGTGAAATCAATTTACCTCCAAATATGCCCCCTTGGCAATACTGTACTTTTGCCAATATTAAGAATACGTGAACATGTCTAGGGCTTACTGGTGTGCTTCCCTTACAAATAGAAATATGTTTTTAAGAAAAAATAAGTGGTTGGAAACAGTAGATTCCTCTTTGTTCTTTTGAAACAGCCTGTTGCTCCAAATAATGATATGTACATAGCAGGTATAAACAAGTGTCCTCTCTCTCCCCAGATTATAAGAATTCAATTTTTCATTGGAAATTTCATATGGGATGATGTGGCCACAACATGCTCCAATGGTATGGTAGGATCTACAAATAAACGCAACTGTCAAATGAATCACAAAGTGCCAAATTTTTAATTAAATATTTTCCCAGGGTGATTCCATATTGAGTTGCACCATATATCACTTAAGTATAAATTTTAACTCTTGAGATTTTATCAGGCTCTTGTTCTGAGGCAGTGTTGTACTCACAAATCTTTCTGTCAATCCACTGAAATTATATCAGTATACATACATCAGACTTTTTTTACTTATACTAGGAAGAAAATATATATTGTTACTCACTGAAGAACTGTTTGGATACGTGCATTTATATTACTATATTTTGGATTATATGCTACTGTATCCTTCAAAGAATCTCCAGAAAGGTTAAAATCAATGTCTAGGGATGGGAAAAAATAAACAAGTAAATCTTTGTGCAAAGACTTTCTGAATTATAGAAGCAGAGGGCTGAAGGACAGGGTATATATGCTTTGTTTTCTTTCCTCTTTGTTTTTTCCGCTGATCTTATGTGTCCCACTACTGTAATTCATTTTTCAGCAAAAGAGAACAGAGTGCGGCGATGTAACTGTCTAGCCACTAAGAACGATGAGAACAATTCCTTTCTCAAAGCTCCTAAAAGGAAATATAAACATAAACTCTAAAGAGCTCAGACCCTCTGGAGACCTTTTCAGTAGTTTAGCAGCCTCCCTGAGAGAAAGGTTTCAGACTACATCTCAAATCCAAGCTTTTCAGGTTGGACAGGAGTCTGCAAATGAAGTTTCAGTCTGGGCATGCTTCTAGGATGATGAATTATTGAATTAATTTCATAACTTCTGCCTCTCCTCATTTTTCACCAACTACAGATATCCCTGCATCATGAGGAATCCCAGTTGGGGGCTAACAGAATTAGCATGATTTGTTGTGCTATGTAATTAAACAAACAGTGTAATTGTCTGGAATTAATGAAGGTAAGAGGAAATGAAGCCTAGCAATTAGGGTCAGAGGCTTTCACTGCTGCAAACCTAAAGTGTTAAAGAGTGATAAATAGCAACAAAAGACTGCAGGGAAAATGTTGAAAATGGATTCTGTTTCTGTCAATTTACCTGAAATTTCCTATCTTGTATAGAGATGGGGGAAAGAAAACTCAGTAGGGTAACATTCAACTGACTACTACAGTGGAATACATGTTAGCATATCACCATATATATATATGTACTATACAACATTTTATTCCTGTTTATGTTGGATCTAACTGTGACCAAATTGTTACTAAGAACCAAAATACGCAACAAACCACAAATTAGCAAATTAGCAGAGACTAATCTCTGTACCAAGGGGTTTACAATATAGCAAGAAAATATTATTCTCCTCATTTTTATAGTCTGGTGCTTGATGGTAGAGTTGGACACAGTGTGAAGATAGAAGAGGAGGAGAGAGGGAATGGGGGAAAGGGTTGGACAGAAAAGTAGAGCATCTCTGTACCATGTGACCTGGAGTGCTTTCTGCATCAGGTGTTGTCAACAGGGGCACATAGTCTCTGCAGTGACACATTTATGTGGTTATTAAAGAATTAAACAAATAGCCTCCTCATATTTACATAGATTTTGAATGACCTGGTAATTTTATTCTGAAAATTTGAGTACCCACCAGGCAATTGAATAGCAAAAGCAGTATTCCTTATTGATTTAGTTGTTTCCTCACTTCTCTTCTACTTTTCTCCATTTCCCCGTTGATCTTTGTCTTTCTGCCTGGATTTGCTTGTACTGCCTTTCAGTGCCTACACCTATAACACTGAAGTTATAGAGCTGTAATTTTATGCTATGAAACACCTGGGCTACTTCCCAATTAAGGTTTCTAGGAAAAAGTTGGGTTTGTTATATAGATCTGGCTTTCATGAAGGCAGTTTTTCTTTTAACGAGATAACATTAAAACAGAATTTGTATTAGAAACTACACAGGATGAGAGCTAAGAAAAAAAAACAAAAACCAAAACCACACACGCACACAAAAACCCAAACAAACAAACAACAAAAAAACCAAACACCCAAGAAAGGGAAGAAACATTTTTCACTTTCTGTGTGGGTAGATCTATGCATGATCAGCCAGGCATGCAAATAAAACAAAAAGTGGGAAATAAAGAGATGCAAAACCTCAACATAAGACAGATTAGAGAATATATAAGGAAAAGAGTAATAACGAGTTGAAATCTTTGAGTAGAAGAGTTAGTATTTTAAAAAGAGATCCAGCATTGAGGCAAGACTGGGAAACCAAAAAAAAAAAAAAAAAAAAAAGGAGTTTTATGAATGAGAGGTGGAAGATAGAAAAGACAGGCAGGAAAAAACAACTGGGAAGATTTTATGTATTTTTGACAAAGGAGAAAAGGAAGACAGACTTTTTCAAATATCTGACAAAACTGTTTGGAACACTGGAAAAATTGTAAACAGGAATTGAAGATTAATTAAAAAAGTTGAAAAGGAACTACTATATAAGATGTCTAAAAAACATTTCATAGACTTTTTTTTCTTACACATACTGTGGATTACTAATTCAAGACAGAACCAAAAGTGAAAGCTTGAAAATACAGTGAAAAAGAGGATTCTCACATTTTCAAGGCAGCTACCAGGAAGGAATGGAAAGTCTCTGGGAAAGCTTGTACTTTTAGGAATTCCAATGAAAGAGATGAAGATATATAGAAAGCAGCTTTTAACTTCCACTTTCAGAGTCCAATTTGTCAGCTTTTGGGGCCAAGTACCATATTTGAGAATAAGAATACAGAAGAAGAAACAGAATTCAGAGATAAAAGTGCACAGGTGCTGAATAGAGAATACTGGAAGATGGGAAAAAAAAGCGTGATAGAATATAATTGCTCCACTTCAGTTTGGTTCTTTTATGCAGGTTTCAACACTGCGTGTACATACTCCAACCCCTGCATTATGGGTCTTTGCTTTCACTCACTGTTGATTTTCTGAAACAGGGATAAATGAAGCAATAACTGCATTCAACCATATAAAAGTGGCCTTAAGAGAAGAGTTATAATTCTGAAATAAGACTGTTTGGTCACCAAACCATCTAAAGCAACAGAAGACATAATCTGAATGTTGAACTGAACTTCTGCTGGAGGATCACAAATGGAAAAGGAAGAATTTGGGATACTAAAGCTGGATGACCTGAGTAATTGAGGGGGAAATGTAGGAAAAAATATATGATGTGTGTTTGAGAATATCCAGAATATTCTCTGATAAACTTCTGTCAAATTTTAAAATTAGAAAGAAAAGGAATTGCTTGGAATGAATACTTGAAAATAGAGCTACATATTACAGACTTAGTATCTGGCAGGCTGCTGATTAACAGCTATAACAGTGCCTTACTTCCAAAGATAACCTGAGCCAAAGAAATGTAACTTCTTCTTTAAAAGCCAAGGAGAAAGTTAATGAGTCTGCCATAGCCTTGAAAACATAAATCTTAAGATACCAGGACCAAATTATATGACTCCTAATTGAGCAAATCTCCCACGTATATTCATTGTGATCAATCATAAACCCAACACATGAGGAATCACCACTTAATGATGCGAAATCTGTTTCTGGACAACTTTGAACTCTGTAGGGGAATGGTACGGATACATCAGCATTCCTCCCAAGAAGATGTTTTGGACAAACTCCAGCTTGGCAGGTTTTACACAACACTTGCTATCTGATAAATGCAATAAACATAAAACAACTACTCTTTACATAAGAACAGAAATGGTCAATGTGCAAGAATAGCCTTGATGAATGAGAAAAAGTTTATTCACATGAATAATGTTAGTTATAGAAACACACTAAACAGTGCAGCAGTCTCCCTGCAAGGCCTAGAAAAAATAATTAAATCCAGTTAATTCATATTACTTATTAATATTGTTATTCTGTGCAACAGCATTTAGCACAATCCTATGTTTTATTCAGATATAAAACTTTGCAGTCATCTTATTGCCCTATGATTTGCAGTAAACTATTCCATAATAGGATAGGTTGAAACATACAAATGTACAGGTAGAAACTGCAGAATTAAACCCTGAAAATAAGGATGCCTTTTCACACTTAGAATCCTTTTTTTTTTTTTTTTTTTTTTTGTTATCTTCATGAGTGACTATAGAGCTACAGGATGACTCATATGCCTGATACTCAGCTCTAAGTGGTTCTGAAACCTGTTAGTCATGTGCATGATGCATTTCCTACAAAGATGAAGAAGTCCTCTGGCAAGGAATGCATATTGACACAAGCAGGTGAAACACTGAAGAGAAAAGCAGTATGCTGTTTCCAATAACGCACGATTAAAGTGCTTGACAAAAGTATGTATGTATAATGATTTATCCATCCCAACCCCATATCCATTCATGATTAAAGTTTTTGTGAGAAGTTATGCCTCTGACCAACATCCTGTACTCTCAGTAGTGAGTAGTTTCCTTTTGGCATTTTACCAAAAATAATAACCAATCTACAAACTGAAGGAAAACTATTCTAAGTCAATTGCCCCAATTTGAAAATGGTTATGAATCCCATTTCTCACACAGATTTCAGGAACTTCGTATCCCCTCTTTGAATTCTCAGAAAGGCAGGCATTTTCCAGTAAATATTTTCCTATAATTGTTCAGAAAACAGTGCATTGAAATTCCAGACACCTTCCTTGCTGAAGTCAAAAATGTTTCATTTGTCTTGCAAGACTTGTTAGAAATTAAAGAGAAAGATCCTCGTTGCTATGCTCAAAGTGTGAGACGTTATATGAGAAAAACAATTTTCTTCTTGAGACAGTGACATGAATCTGGCTTATAGAAGATGAGATGTGACATCATTTTAGAAGTGGCACCAATTTTCAAGATACAAGAGCAAAGAACCACTCTAACCTCTATGAACCCCTTTTTTCTTTTGTCAAATAAACTCATTCTGAGTTCTGCAAATTCTGATGAGCTGAGGTTTCTTTCTTGACATTTAGTCAGTGAGTAAGAAAATTCACTGGTGCTGTATATACAGAGAACACTTCAACTTTGGATGATTCTAAACTTTTACTCAAGAAAAAGACCAAAAGCATTCAAGTTGATATTATATAAAAGGGCCTTTGATCACTTCCAAAGGTGTTTTCAAAAGGGTGGGCATAATAGCTACAGCAAGTACAGAGTTTTCAATAGATGGCAGGACCTAGATACACATCAAGAAACACACTTCCGCTATCATTTAGAGCACAACTTTGCTGACTAGTAATTAAAAACTTTATCTTACATATTATTCTGCAACTTGAACCAGTCTCAAAGCCCAGCTTCCACATATGAGGAGTAGTCTAGGCAACCTCTATCAATGGAGAAACACAGACTCAACTGGAGTGACTCCTTGTCCTTTTTGTCCTCCCTCTTTCAGTTACCAAGAAGCATATTTTCAGTCTCCAGACTGTTCAGGATATTTACACAGGGAACAATACCTCCTGGTTTACCTCAGTACTACCTTATGTTTGGTTGATCAGGGCACAGCACAGTAATGTCCATGCACGTCTATTTCCATTACGTAGCTATTTGTGTTCTGCAAATAAATTGCCCTATCAATAATTGTTCCAGCTTAAGCCAATAGAAATTATGGTAGCTACTTGAAGCTGAGGATCTGAGCTACTGTGTAAGAAGACTTCAGAGTCTTCCAAGTTAATAACTCTGCCCCCAGGGCCTTTATTTCTTACCTGCAACTGGCACAATTTATGACTCTAATAGAGGCTATGCCAAATCAGTCCAGCATCTGTCATTAAATTATCTATGTTCATCATGATAGTCTTACCTCCAGAGATTTCTGAATTTACCGAAACATAAATCTTTGAAAACAATGTTAAAAAAACCCCCATACTTGGAGGTTTCTATGTTCTCCCTTAAACCAGCTTCCTCTCACCATTTACCATATCTTATGGTATTCTCCGGCATAGCTTTTCTCTCATGTGAAACAGCAAAAAATACATTTCTAGTTGATAACAGATTACTATCTCTGGGGATTATGTTGTCAGGAGACAACAGACAAACGATCCCTTTTTCTTATTGTTCATAGCCACATTACAACACATATCTGAAGGGACCTTTACTCTGAGATCATTAAATTAGTGTCAGTCATTTATAGACAGAACCTGACTTATGAGAATCTATGAGGAGCCTGAGCTAGCATTTTGGAGAGGACATGAAAGTGGCTTAAATAAATTTAAATAAATAGGAAAGTTCCCACAAATAAATAGCATTGACTCTAATTTCTGTAATTACTCTAATTGACTCTAATTTCCTTGTAAGTGAAATAATATAAAATATTATTCCAATAAGTCCTACAGCAGGTTTTGTACCTTATAAAAACTGTGTTTCAGTTTTTCTTATGAAAAAGGTTTTTGAAGATAGCATTGCTTCCCAGAATGAATGGACTTTTGACAAACAGACATTTTTGGTGGAAAAAACATTCTCAAAACCATCTAAACAATTCTACATGTAATCTTGTAAAATGCTTCCTAAGCCCCTGTGTCTCCCATATCAGTCAGTAATGTTTTATCATCATGACAGAACTGGTAGAGTTGCACTTTGTGCACAAAATAAAAAGACTTTTGAAAACTGCCTAAAGTGCATGAACCTTACTTTTCTGATCTTGAGATGAAAGGCAGCCCCTCATTTCGTAGGTAGTGTTATTTCTATTGCTGGCATTCCATCAACCACAGGAATGTGTGGCACACAAAGCAAATAAGTTACAAGCATATCTAAACACCACCTTCTGCCTCCCCTCATTGTTATGAGAATGGATTGTATTATACTCTGCTGCCCTTTGATGAAACAGATTTTGCTCTTCATGCCAAAAAGCTTGTTTTGAACAGAAAAATAGAAATAAAAGCACTTTTTTTAATAAAAGCAAGATTCTGCATGTTGATGTTGGAAGTTACAGTAAAACAAAAAGCTCTCATATAACGGGTTAGTACTAGATCTGTAGAGGTGGGAGAGAGGGGTTGAACTGCAGGGGGGTTGGGGCTAGACCCATCCTGTGAAGCCATACTGAGAGCACCAGGATGAACCTCTGCTGGGATAACCCAGGCCTGATACTTCATCTTTTGCAGAACTCTCAGCCACTCCTAACAAAACTGTTATTTTGGGGCACTTTGCCTTAAAAGATAACTTTCATTCTGGCTTCCCTTAGAACAAACGTACAAGGGAGACGATTGAGGCAAGCACGTCTGTGTGAAGCTGACTCTGTGTCCAACTAGACGATATGTTTAACTTGCAGCATCTCTCTGGCATGTGTTACTCAATCTCTACTTGAGTCGACTTGAACACTTGGCCTAAGACAAGCACCCCACATAGAAATACTGCTTTCTTACACTCCTACTGGGCAGAAAGAGAAATGGAAATATGACCAGAACCTTTTGAATATTTACTTTTAAAGGGAGGAATGAAAAACCTCCATCATCCAAGAACTCTGTGCAAGTCAGGCAATAACATCCTCTTTCCAGGAAAAGTTGGTACATTATCAAGAATTTTCCTTCAAATCTCATTGGCAGATACTTTATTTAACAGATATTATCTGGTGCTTAAGAAGGTTATCAAAAGAGCAGGTGTGAAGACGAAAAAGTTTGCAACACTTGAGTTCGTGAGCAAAGCTGTGTCAGCTACTGTAACTGTTGTTTCATAAGCTGTGCAATGTTAGAAGGTGTAATGATATAAAGAAGAAAAAAAAAGCCTGTTTCTATATATTTATAGGGCCTTATTCCTATATCAAGGGATACAAATCAGGAATATAGTCTAGTATATTCTGAACAATACTTCAGCTAAAATAATGTTGACTAATTCTGTCCTGATTTTCACCCACTGAGACCCTGGCCCACTGGGATCTCAGAGACCTACCTGAAACACAAACCAACCTGACAGTAGCACTCAGTATAGGAACATCTTGTAGATATCAGTGACATCTGTCAAGCTTTGCTTAGCAGTTAGCTACGTAATGCAGAGAAAGTTGAGATGTGCAGTAACAACCAAACAGAATACTCCCACTGAAAAAATGTCATCTTTTCTGTATTCAATAAACCCAGAAACAAGGGAGGTGAATCTCTGTGCCAGCAGATGAAGCTTATAATAAATTATTGGAGCACAGATTGTACCCCAAAGCACTTCTAGAGGACCAAAGACGTTTGGAAATATCCAGCAACAAATAAAATAAATCATTTTTCTACTCTGATTCATACCACCCATTAGATGATGTTGTCACTTATGTCTGTGCCATTAATTTTATTGCCTCTTGGCAGGAAGGTTAAAAGGAGTGGGAGAGGTAAAAATGTAAGGAAGGAGGTTGTACCTCTTCCATGCAATCAGAAATGGAGAATTATTTTGGGAGTTAACTTTTCATACAAGCCTACCCTCCTCCATGTATGCTACTAATGATAATAGAAGAGTTCCCTGTGAGCTCTTACACTTGGTTTCAATGATGTACATATCATGGTCCTCATCCATGGTCATTTCTTATTGAAAAAAATGAAGGAAAATTATCTTTTTTGGCATAGAAGATTATCTCCAGCCTGGAAGGAAGGTTTGGATACAGGATCAGTCAATAAAATATCTTGCCCATACAATTAGGTTTGTCTTCAAGGTCAAAAAGTCTGATGGGTATCAGGTTATGCAAGTTACTATTGTTAAATGACTTAATGGTTTGCCTTTCACTGCTTGTCTAAGTTGACAAAGGAAGTGATTTCATATAGAAAACCCAAACTCATTACACTGCCAACCTCATTTCACAGACTTGGTTATTTCAAGTGAATTTTAAGAAATCCTTGAGAAGCTTTTTTCTATCTTCTGATATGTTTCTTAAAAACAGGTTTAAGAATAGATTTTCACTGTAAAGCACACTGGAATTTTGAGTGTACCTGCTAGTTATTATGTACACAGATTCCTGATTTGCTTACGAAACCAAGAAGTGCCAAAGTGTTTTTTTACAGAGCATTTTTTTGAATCATGTTATTAATTGACTCATCTGCTCATGCAGTTCAGTTATTTGAATGCACAGATCAAACCACAGAATTGAATGGACTTGAGCAAAGGAGTGATTTTCCTGTTCTATAAAAATTCTCAAGAATTAGCAAAATTTTCATATTCTATGTCAGGAAAATTCCAAGATTTAATATGTTTCTTATTTCTCCCAATTACTCAATATTGGAGGCAATGAAGTCACAGAGTTGCTTGGACAGTCTCTCACTGATCCAGTAGATATTTACTTAATCAAGGTGCAAAAGCCCCAGGAACAGATGCCACTCCTTATTAGGGTGTGAAAAACCAAAGCTCAAGACCCTGTTTTAGTCTGAAAAGCAGAACAGTTGCAGCAGGGGATTAATGAGAGAGCCCAATCATCACAGCCACCCAGGAACATTCAGTATGTGTGTGACCGAGAGTCAAATCCCTGCACTGAAACTGCAGCAACAAAAACCTCGAATGCTGTTTGGTATATGTTAGTGAACACCTTGGTGTCTATCTTCGATGTTTTACATTCAATAGAAAATTACATAGATATTGACAAGATATTTTGTAAAAAACTTTCCGGCCATCTTCAGCTCAATTGACAAAAGTCCAGCTATTTATCATGTGTTCTTTTCAGTCCCACTTTCTTGGCCTCAACAATTCCTCTCTGAATCCAGGGTCTTCCATTCCATAGTCTTTCTACTGGTACCCAATTCTTCAGGCTTCATTCTTCATCCTCTCTTTTACTCTAGAAGCTGCAAAAGACAATAGTTTCTCTATTATTAAATGATTCTTTTTTTTTTTTTTCCCCACAGGATATTTATAATGCTGCTTTTTCTAAAGCAAAGAAACTAAATAAAAAACAAAATGAAAAAAATCAATGTCCATTCTTTTATTCATGGGTCTTGGATATTTAATCATTTGCAGATTCCGACTGTGACAGGAGTCTTAGTCTCTTGTACCTAAACTTTCTTAAAAGTTCAAACCCTCCTAATGATACCAGCTTGTTTCTAGGAACTTATTCAAGGATTTTTAATAGATTTGAGATTTTCTCCCTGCTAAATCCTATCATGTGGTCCTGAGATTGTTTTCATTACTGGATTATAGCATGAGAGGGATCATATGACTTAGGGCCCATGTTCTCAACACTGTCCTAATTCTTCAAGGAAGACCTCCAAGCAAATCTCATCTCCTTGACTGCAGATTTTACTTTGTAGTGTATTATACTTTCTGTGGGATATTTCTGGAAACTGTTGATTTTAGTTTAGTCCAATGCTGTATTTGCTTAAGGCTCAGTTCTTCATATTATATACATACTTTTAATGAAAATATAATTCAAGACCCTAATAACGTGAGAACAAGAACTGAAAGAGAACAGAGTTCACATTACTGTCTTTGTCCATATTAAGTAGATGTGCCAGTCCTCTGATTCTTCAGGAAGCTTTATATAAATCGTCCAGCCCTTAAGACTTTATTCCTTTAGACAATTGCCCAAACTCAGCAGTACAAAGAATTGGTTGGAAAAAAAGCACACATTGTTCTTCCTACTTCACTTTATCTCCTGTGTGTTCTGAGGCTCCTCCTGAAAATGTCCAAGCACACAACTGGCAAAAGTAATTTTTCTGCCCTCTGTAAATCAAACGTTGCTCTCCTGAGCAGCAGAGCTTACATTTTTCTCACACTCACTTAGCAAAAAGACTTTTCAGTGAAACAATATTCTCTTAAACCACCCCAAAAATAAACTGTGACCACAATGCAACTTCTGCAGATAGAGTGAAAAAAATCTTTTGTCTTAAAGTACACTTTTCTCAAATCCCCCAGGCACCTTATAGTGAGAAACCATTTATAAAGCAACACCTCTGAGAAGTTCAAAATATAATTCTTTTCTAATACAGTAGGATAAATTCTAAGCCCCCTCCTGCCCCTCCACCACCCATACAAAGTTACATGATGCATACAGATAGCATATGAAAACCAGGAAATATTGGAAGATTTAGCAGGCTCCAGAAGTCCACCTGGCCTGCCACTTGAAAACTGAGTCTCTAAACATAATTAGTCTATCAGTTATGGATCAAAAAATATTTATTGTATCTATCTTAGGACAAATTTATGTTGTTCTATATCATCTTTTCCTGTTTTCTGTGTTAAAACAACAATACAGCTTCTGCCCTTGCAGATATACACACAGTTTTATGAAAAGCCGATGCAGTTATGGGGTTTGTATTTCAGAACCTGTTCTGAGCCTTAAATTGGACTTCAGTTTTTGGATGGGGAGATATTTTTATATTGTTAGAATTGTTTGTGATTTTGTTTGTGTGAGGCTCCTGCGAAAATTTCATCTTAGGTGTCTAATTTTAGACTCCTGAAAACAGTCATTAAAAAAAGATTGTAAAGTACCATCTTTATTTAAGTGTATAGCTAATATGAAGCACCAGACACATACACAATAATTCTAATTATTGTTAGGCTTTTGTAAATGTAAGGCTGGAAAAATCCATTCCAGATATCTGATAGCTTATAATAATTATTTGGACACATAGTTCAGAACTGGTGCCTGAAAAATTATATAAGGTCTATAGAGTTTGGACTTAGGCATGTGATTTACCCAGCATTGCTGTCACAGAAAAAAAATCCTACAGGGTTTAGCAGCACTTGGGTCATGTTCCTGCTCACTCTAAGCAAGCATGGAAGTTTTAATTAGTCTTTCTGAGGCTCTTATGCTCGATTCTGTTTTCTCAGATTCATGACTTTGATCTCATTACTTCTGAGCTCCCCAGTGGGAAAATCTTAACCAGTGTTTCTTAAACAGAATGCAGGTAAAGCTTTTGCCAGCTAAAGATGCCATATTGTTCTGTGTAGTTTTGCTTTGGTTAAGGAGTTGTACTGGTGTAATGCGATTTCAGTAAAAATTCCTTTAAGAGGCAGACATATTTCACAGTGCCAGTTAGTCGGGGTTAAACAAGGTAGCAAGGGAAGCATTTGCCAGCCGTGTTTAAGGTAAACAGAATGCCTCAATTTTTCAAAAGCTAATTTTTCAAAAATAGAAAAGTTCTTCTAAGTTTAAATTAGAACAATTTAACTGGCAAGTGGTATGAGAGTTTAAAAATTCCTTAAAGGTCTGGGATTTTGGGAGTGGGTTTTTTTGCCAAGAACATAACAAGGACAAATAGGGAGGAGAGACCTTTAACCGTTCAAAGATAAGAATAGATAATAATATTTTTTATATGTAACATAATAAATATAATTACCAGTTTGCCATTGGCAATGTTAACTTTTCAGAGACAGAAATAATATTCAAAATTTCATGAGATTGTAAAAATAATCTAGAAGAGTTTCCTTTAAGTTTTGCAGAACCAGTGAAGAATCATTAGAGAAAAAAACTACTAATAGAAAACACAAACTGTGCTAATAATTCTGCACACATTTCAAAATCATTGTGAAATCTTAATGTCAAGGACTAAGAATGCAGGCTTTCATCCAGCAATTCTGTGTTCATGGACAAGTCTTTATCATCATGCAAAAATCCTTGATGAATTCAAATTGTAATCCTTTGCACAGCTGAACACAGGATTTTTCTTCCAGAAAAAAAACACATTTCTGGCTATCTACTGTATTCAGGATATCAGGGTCATAGATATGTGAAAAACTATTTAAAAGGATGAGACTTAGGGCCTAAGATGAAATTTTAGAAGTGTATCAACAATTTGTTACAGGAATCTAATACATAGGAAATAATTTATTCTTCAAAGTTTCTGGAATAATTGATAAATGTAAATCTATTGTACTTCATACTAAACCTGTGAACCTCAAACTTATTAAACTGTGTATTTTGTCTTCTTGTTTTAGTATAAAGTTGGGACTGTGGCTGAGACCCTCACTCTTTTTGCACTTGAGCTATTTCTGCCCCCAAAAAGTTATGCCTGAGATTGATATTTGACATAATTCTGCATATGTAAAGAGATATGTTTCAATGGCATAAATTTTGTAAATGCCAATTTCACTGCTTTTAATTATTCCAGAGTGAAAATATGGTGCCAATACATGTTTTAAATGTTTTGTGAGGTACTCAAATTACTTAGCAACTGCTTGATTTTTGAAATTGTAGGGACTTCACTCTGTAAGAATGCATGCCATTCCAGACACTGCAGATATTTAGATTTTAAATAATTAAGAGTTTGGATATCTTATGACATGCAGAATGATTATTGATATATGTGGTCAAACACCATAGTTTCCTTTGTTCAGTATTTTGGACTTTGGCAGATGGAAAAATTACATGCAACACTGTGACCGCATATTTAAACACATAAAAATGAAATCATGGGTCATGTATCTATCTACATGTGTTATAGATTGTTCCCCCTTTGTATAGATATGGATACAATTAAGTAATATAAGTCACTACATATGTAAGTTGGCTTCATGGCTTTAAAATTAACATTTTGCCTTTACATTTTCAGTCATATTAGTAGTGTTATGGAAAGACTCTTAATTTAGCTTTTCTTTAACAGTTAAACATTCATAGATAGGTTATTTGTTATCAATCTTTTCCTGACAAGGTTATTTAAATAAAGATGGAAAAAAGCACATTGCTTTGTTTTATTATACACCTGATGAAAGTGACTTCATTCTCAAGACAGTAAGGTTGGAACACATTAATTTCCATGAATTCAAATGTACACAGCCATTATTCTGAAATATAAATATGATGGAGTAACATGAACTTAGTTGCAAAAACACTTCCTGGGGCATCTGTTTAATCCACAGCCAAATGATAAACAGCCCTCTCAGGATGACCTGTCCCTTTGCCCAGTGGAGTCTATTAGCCACTCATTTTTCACACCTTCCAACTCCTCCTTGTTTATTCTTTAGTGGGGACTCAAGCATATGCTCATTTGATTACAGGAATGCTATCTTTACAATGAGAAAGCTGTCAGATGCTCAGTTCAAGGAGTATTCTCACAGTTTAATTCAATTAGAACAATCAAAGAGTTTGCTTGTGTTCAAAATTATGAATTTAGCCTGCTTTCAAGCACAATAGTCTGAACTTTTAAAAGCATGCAAATCTACAAGTCTATATAATATGTATAAGAAAATCAGGGCTTTAGTATTATTAAGAACCATTTATTTTTCCGATGACTTGCTGTGATGATAGCAGGACATGCAGAACTGTTCCCAGTGCTGGGCAGTTTCACTCCTGCAAAGGTTATTGCAAACATTTTCCTTGGTTTGAATCTTTGTGGATTTACACCCTTCCCTCTAAAATTTTTGTTTTGGTGATGTTCGATTGGACAGGAATGTTAAACTGACCTTGATTTGATCTAAGGACCACTAAAAGATTATTCATGACCAGGATTGACCTCAAAACTCAAGATCAAGGCATAACTGCTGAGTCTCACTGTTTTTGTATTGAAAACACAAACGTTTAATGCTCTGAGCATTAAAATTTCCATTGACTATAATCTTCTCTTGGAATGTTTTCTCATAACTAAGGTATAATTTCTGAAGACTCACGTAGAAAATTGAAATGTAGGAAGGATATGTCTTTTATCATTCTAAAAATATTGATTTTTGCAGAGACAGAGTGGACTTGAATATGGGAAATAAAGGATATTGATAATAATTCAGCACTGCATTTAAGCACATGCTTAAAGTGAGGCTTAATTATGACTGAGACTTTATTATGATTGAGACTTACAGTTTTGTGACTTTCTGTATTTATGTCTAAACAAGTAGTTAGTTGCTCTGCCAGAGAGGGTACTGAAGTCCTTGCAGTTCCAAACATATGGTCAGTTTATAGCAAGCGACTTACACTGAAATAAGGTGTGGTGTTATTGCTGCCTGCCCCATATGACATTTAGTGTAAGAATAGGGGTACTAATTCATCTAACCCAAGAATGTGCCTCTGACAGAGAGATGTACGGCTACCTACAAGTAGGTGACAAATGACCTTTCATTACCTGAAGATGTCCTGCTTAATCTCCAAAAGATGTTCCAAAAAGATACAGGTTTCCTGTAAAATCACATGTCACTCTTGTGTTAAATAACAGAAAAAAAATGCCACTAGATGCATGTGTTCAAGCACCTGAATTTCTCCATTTGCCAGAGTGCTGTGAACTGCTAACAAGGATTTTGTTACACGTCCTTTGGACATAAGTGTCTAATCAGTCTCATTCAGGAGAGCAGCGTGGAGATTTCTGGGGGTTTTTGTTTGGAAATTATTATTCTAAACCATTCCTGAAAGTGGTAGGTCAGTTGGCAACCCTGCCAGATTGTCTGACTGGGTAAGCAAGATTTCTACTTGTAGTCCTTTGCCATACACATATATATCGACCTTTACTACACACTAGGTTTCTAAAGGAGATGTTCTCAGCCGAAGAACAGTGAGATGAAAGGATCGCTGAGGTATCTGCTTTGTTAATTCCAGTGCTTTAATGTCCCCTTGATGAAGTGACGTAGGCTTAAATTGCAATAATAAGATTGCCTATAAATAACAACCTTATCCTTTATTAATTCCTCACCAAACCCCCTTTTTATGCAAAAAGTGAACAAAATTTGTATTGCCCAAAGTAATGTAAAACTCATCTGTCCTGTACTATATCACTTCCTGCTCAGGTTGAACGGTCTGCCTTATGCATTTTATGACCTTTTTTCTTCCAATTAGTTGATCCCAGTTATGGGAATGGAACTGGACAAAATAATTATGAAATCTCAAAAAAGGGTCAAGAGAAATCCAAAAGCCCAGCAAGTCCAATTCTGGAATCAGCTTGAGGGACAGTAAACAAAGGGTATTAATTGTTGTTATTAACTGGCAAAAGCTGCTATTAGGTAAACAAAGTATTTTTTTGCTCAGAGAACAAAAATTCAGGGAAGCCTTTTTCATCTTTCCCGTCTGTATCATCTTTAGAAACTGTCATCTCGAACCATGATCTGTGTGTCAAATGGCAGTACTGGTGAAGAAAAACAGGCTCAGACCCCAAGCAAACATTCACAAGACCTGGAGGCCCATGGCACCAATCTCATATGTGGATTTGAAAAAAGCTGTGGTAATCCAGAGAAGAATGTAGGGCAATGTCCACTGCCTCCAAACTCACAGTCTACATGAAGCTGCAAAGAAATGAATTTGTTTGTTTTTCATAACTCATGCTTTCTTTGGCCTTTTCTCTCTGTTATAGCTAAAGGCTTAATTCATCAAGAATGTGCTGATAGGCCAGACCAAGTAATAAAACACACAAGCATGCAGATTCTTCCCACCCAATGATCAAGAGGAAATGTAACTAACAAATGCATTAGAGAAGCCAGAGTTGCTGTCATGAGGATGGTGCTTGCTCCCACTGTGAACAAGGCAAATTCCACAGACAGTATGATCTCAGGTCTGTGGCTTCACAAAGCCTCATGGAGGGTGCTAGATGGAGTGTTAAATAACAAACTTATCCACAAGGACCTGGTAATGAACTTACCCCGCAGGAAATAAAAAGTGCTGAATTAAGGCATGGTCCACTTGCTCACAGCCTTAACCCACAATTTGCAAGCTCATATTTTAGAAATTATGAAATAATTTCATCATGCCGGGTAGAACTATTTTCTGTGTAACTCCTTGCAGTTATGAAATGCAAAAATATGCAGATCCTACTTTGTAATCTTGCCTTTAAGATGCCTTTTACTTCCAGAGAAGTCTCGTCTTAAAAATTATACCTGGAATTACCTGATATGTGCACAGCCCTAGATGAATGACAGTATTTCACAGTTGACATTTGAGGAAATCCTGATGCATGTTCTTACAATTCCCCTGAGTATCTGCATTTCACAAAAGTATTTTTCACACTTGAAGTTTTCTCAGACTTTCTCACCAGACTTTCTTGACATTTTATTTTACCCTCATACTGATGGTATGAGAATAGTCTTGGTAACTTAAGTACTTGGGGCAATTTCAGATTAGACAACTGCTGTCCTGGACCATTTTCTGGCTGCACCATTTTAGATCACAGACTATTTTATTTTTTTTTTTACTGTAATATCTTAGGATTAGAGGGTACAAAGACCACTTAGTGCTGTTCTTATAGACCTTTCTAACAGGCTTTGCCCCTTGATATCACATCACAAAAGCTCAGACTGTGGAGTGGCAGCTGTGATTTTCACCGAGCTCACTATTTCCCTATGCTCAACAACAGCAGGATGAGTTCAGGACCAGAGTTCTCAACTCTATTTGCTTTTACTTTACTTACCTCCAAAAGTGAAAAGCCATAGTCATAAAGTATTATATTCTCTGAGATTCTTTCATTAAGACCACTTCATTATTTGCTAGCTCATTTAATTTACACCTACTCACATCCTAGATCCCTCCAGTCAATTCTGTGACTTTTATATAGTTTTGATTGTTGCTGTAGAAATGTCAAAAAACCCTCTCCTAACCACGTTAGCTGAGAAAATGTTTGTCCTAGAGAATTTTTAACTTATTTTTATTTGAAGGAGCTGTAAGGAAAGTATAGAGAAATGAAAAGAGATATTTTAGCATGATCTACAGTACAAAACCTAGAACAAAACCAAAGAAGAGTTTCTATTTTTAAAATGAATGTATCTGAAATTGGAAATAATCCTTTTTCTTAATCTTTCTGCCATTTTCCTAGTGGAGAAATTACAACCCATGTAAATGACCTATCAGCCAATCAAGAGGAGAATGATGTCTCACTAGGGTGCATAAGACCATATTTCATTTGGGACTTGGGTGCAAGGAGCCCACTACTGTGTCTCTGACAAAGATCAGTGCTAAATCCCGGCAGGAACTGTCCATGAGGCAGAAGAAATGTTGAGTGGTACTTCTCCCACTGTATTTTGCCAGCTTCAGGAAATCTGTCGTGCTGGGACTTCCTAAGTTCATGGTTCATGGCAACTTTTTTTTTTTTTTTTTTTAAACTAAACCTTGATGGGCAGAGAGGAACTATAATTTTAGTCATTTTTGGACTTGCTTATGCTTTCTGACATTTTCAGCCACCTGTGATTATTGACTGTGTAAAAACCTACTTATCGCCCTTTTTATTCCTCTTAGTTTTTTCACTGTAAGAAGCAATGAATAATGGTTACCTCCTCAACTTCTCTAAGCAACTCCTAATTCAAAGAGTGCTCCCAAATCCTTACCCTTATATTGTTTACATTTATTGAATTTTATCTGCCTTTTTAGCTGCCAGTTTTAACTGAGGAAATTCTGTCTGTTTGTTTCCTGTTCTTTGCTTTTCACCTTTTAAATAGCATTTTATCTCTGCTTGTCTTTTAAATTCATAAATTAGCCTGTGATAGCTTAATTTGTCTAATGGGTTTTGGTGAGCAATCATCTGAGAACCTTCTGGAAACCTAAGTCCACTGTACTAACTTGATGTCATGTATATGCCTCCCTGCTTCCTCAAAGACCACGAGCAGGTTTGGAAGCTTTGGAAGCAGCAAATTGCAAGTAACATGTTGACTTTTTCCTGGTGAATTAATTTAGCTACATGACTACTATGTCTAGCTTTATGACAGATTTTTCCCATTTTACAAGTATGGAAATAGGGGTTACTGAGCTATGATCTATATAAGTCCCTGTTAAAGATGAAACCATTTTCTATTTTATATAGGTGGTGATTGAATTGATAGACTGTATGCAACATTAAATAGCTCAGCAATATAATATTTCAGTCCTTGTGAGGATCTTAGATAGCTGTCATCTTGGCCTTGTGACTCATCACGCTTCATTTAATGAATATTTTCCAAGCTTCTGCTGCTGTTGCTGCTGATCAAGATGACTCCTCTGACAACCCCCAGAAATAACTGTTCCAGGATGGAAGCTTCCTCATGTTCTTCATAATTAGCAGGAATGTGAGGAATTAATCTAGCAGTTCTCTTTCAGTCTTTTCTGAGTAGATTTTTCACATCTTGACCATCTATGAATCCCAAAGACTATGTCAGGCTTCTAGTTTCTGTTATATTTGCTTTCTTATTTGATTGATTCTAAAAATCTGATTTAGTCTGTATTATAATTTTTTCGCATTTAATTCATGAGAGTTTATGTTGTCTATTTTCTTTTTAGTTTTAATAAATTGGCTTTTTGAAGCATAATTTTTTCATTGTCACTCTTTTGTTGTTGTTTGCCAATTTGTTTTCTTTTTTTGTTATTCCTTTGAAATTCCTTTTTGATATGCCACACATATTCAGTTTAAGCACCTCACAGAATGCTTCAAAAGGTTTTTCCTTCCATCTGTAAATATTTGGCTGACTGTCCTGTTTGTTTACATTTTAAAAAAAAATCTGTGGTTATTTATTCTTAGGTTATTTCAATTTTTTCTGGTTTTTTGTTTTTTTTAATTAAAAACTACCAAATTTTTGCAGCTAATTAAGTTGAAGAAAGTTTGCTTTCATGGAGAAGCTACTGTCAAAATGTCTCATTTCAACTGTATTCATGTATCATTATTAATTACCATCACAAAAGTTACTTAGAAGAGGGATATCTGTCAAAAGTGTCTCTGAGGAAACACATAATTTGGCTGAAAAATCTGTCTGGATGTCATGTGCTAGCAGGACAACATCCCTGTGAGCAAGTTATTACTTTCCATGCAAATACCAGCCCCTAACAGTTTCACAGGGTAGCCTCAGAACAAATATACTGAAATAATTTAATCTTGACATGACAAGGTTTTAAAGACCAGTGACAATCTCTGTAGCTAAGAACAAAATTCAGCTTACCAGTCAACAGCATTGATAAAATCTGGTTGAGCTGCAGGCAGCACCTGGGTACTACTCCAAGTTGTGAACAATCTTCGCTATGAAAGGTGTTGTTCTGTCACTAGACAGGCTGAGGCTACTTCTGCCATCTCTGTCATCAATTTCTCCCAACTTGTGTTCCTACTGTCATCATATCTGATTTGAATTGCATTCAGGTTCTTATGTACCATGTGTCCCTAAGTCAGACACTTGTATGGTGAAATTTTGGGTTGAATGTCTTATTAACATATCACTGTAGAAAACTTTTGAGTACACATGTTATGCTTTGGGTGAGAAATTCAATAAATGAAAAGGAGAAAGTAGCCATAAGTTTTTGCACCTGTTGCTTTTATGTCTACTGCCTACAGAGACCAGTTTTGTGAGGATTTCAGGTCTAGAATCTGTGCCAAAGACAACAGATCAAATTCTAAAAAATAGGAAAACTGCTTAAGGAGAAGAATGGATTAGTTCACTCTGGCAAATTCTGTGTTTTGGAACTAGGGGGTAAAGATCTTTCTAGGAGTAGAAATTTTAAATTGTAATAAGAAGCACAACCATAGAACAGGATGGGAATAGGATGGTGCAAATTTTGCACATATGAATTCCTACATTATTTCTTTTGAAATATTTGTATCACTTTTTTGTTAGCTTATACAACTCAATTCAACATTTTCACCTTCTTTTCCTGTATCATCAAATACTCGCTTTCTAATCTGAATATAAGTGTACTTCCGTCTGGTTCTACTTGGACTTCACCAACCTGTTTCTCATTCAGAACTGTCTCCCAACACACTTCTTGAAGAGTCCTTCTAGTGACCCCTATCCAAGGTAGTTTTTGGCACCAGTAGCTATTCTCATTGATCTTCTTTTTTTTCTGTCCTGCCATCCATTTTCCCCTGCTTTTCTCTCTAACCTTTTGATGAACTCTCTGTATAGCATTCAGAGGCATCCTGCTGAGAGTGGTCCTAAATTTGTAGTCCTTGGTCCACCTTCTGTACATTTCTCTAAATTAGTATCCAGTGAGATAAGACTGAATCATGAAGGATCATTGTAGAAGTTTACAGACTCATAGCAAATTAGAAAATCTCTTAATATGAAATGTCAGGAATCCCTTTCAAATTTAATCCTGCCTGTCCAACCCAGTACAGCATTATAAACCTACTGCAAGTTTCTGAGTTTCTTCATTGTTGTTGGATAAATACTGAAAATATAGCTCTTCACGTCCTTTCATCTTGCCTACAGGTTTTGTCCTCTTCTTTATATATAAACTACACTGAGTAACAAAATACATTTCTGGTTCAGTTTGTCCACTGAGGACCCTCTTCACGTGTTTTCAATACAACACATAACAGATTACAGTGCTCCCAAAAAGGATAAAAGGTTTTATAAGGTATAATATATTTATATTTATAGGAAGAACTAAAATCGCTACATTATACTTTATTTTTCATCTTAAAACACAGTAAAATATTGTGGAAAAAGAAATATTTGTTCCTCTGAATCCTTCATAACCCCTGTGGGACACTCAGAAATTTATTTGCAAATAGAAAACACATGCATTGTCAAGCAGTGCCAGATAAGTTTGCTTACAAAGACTTAAGAGCATTTCAAATGTTCATGTTTATAGCAAACATAATGCTCTTCCAATAGGAAAACTATCCAGGCATGCAACTGTCGTTTACTTTTAAAGCCCACAGGATCTGAAATATGACAGCTCTAAAATGTCAGGCTTTTTTAAAAGCAGACTGGATAAAAGAAGCCATCTTTGGCTCTGTTGGTGCTGGGACAGCTGCAAGACCATGGCTAACCCTACCAGAGGAGGTCTGGAAGGCAGAGAGGGCCAGGGATCATTCTCCAAGGGGTATTTTGTATGTGCCTATCCTACTTCAGAGATATGATGGAGTTTAACAGTATGGATGTGGCCAGACTGCTCAGTGGCCTCCCAGTTGTTCTGTTTACTGACAGAGATGTCATCAGTGCTCCTGCATGGACAGTCAGGGCACTGCCTGCACCAGTGTCTCTCTCAGGCCATGAGGAGGGATAGGCGTGTGACAGTGTTGGAAGGGCAGGACCTGGCCACCAGTGTCTGTTTCCACTCATTCAGCCAGGAGAAGAGCAGGTAGGGGGGAACTAGGGTGGGCCAGGATGGGACATGCGCCAGCATCCATGGCTGGGCAAGGCAGGGCTATGGGGAGCTGGAGACTGGCCCCGCTGCAGCATCACTGATGGCTCGGGGGACTAAAATGGGATCCTGGGCAGTGGATAGAGTGGTGGGAGCCCTGCAGGACTGAAATGGGGTCCTGGGCTGTGGGCAGGTGGGGGGAGACTCCAAAGGCATGGGCAAGGACCTTCAGGGCTGTGACTGCCCTTATGAACACAATACTGAAGTTTTGCTCCTCTTCTTTTAATTCTCTTGTATGCTTCATTGTAAAATAGTGAGATTTTTACACATAGAGGAGTGGTTACTTAAAAATAAAATAAAAAACAAAATCAGAAAAAAATCATTGCATGCCATTACATACCAAAAACATAGATAGCACAAACACATTCTGGCTACAGCAGCCATCTCCTCCCCTGCTCAAGCCCTCCAGCAGGTGTCTGTCACCCTGCCCATCACACCTCCTCCTAAGGACAACATGGGGATTTGTGGACAATTTGGTAGAGTACTAATGCAGAGCAGGCTTCTGCTGTGTTTTGAAGATCTACTGAACAGAGGGTGAGTATAATCAAAGTGTACTGTTCAGACACTAGCAAAATCCAGAAAATTGCTTCTGCTTATAGGAAGAGAACATATTGGATAAGTGATCTATTTTTTCCCCCACTACCTAGAATATCTAAAATTTGAACATGAAGACAGTCTGTACCTGTTTTCATGGCCCTGAGTGCCTCATAGGGAAGCATTTCATAAGGAATCACTCTACTCTTCTGAGTTTCAAACATCTGCCTTAAGCATCTGCTTTTAATCAAAGTGAAACCAATGCCCTCATTCAGTGGACAATGTGGTGCAGATAAAAAGGGCCGATGGTGTATTGACTGCAAAACCCTCCGTTCTCTTATTCCCCACTTCAGATCCTTTGCCAAAGAACCTTTGGTGTCATTTCAGTTTTCCAGCAACAACCAAAATTTAATGGTCAAAATTTCAAGGAAATGCTATGTATACATATATTCTCTGGGATTCATTTTCATCTTACTCTTTTTCTACAAACTGTTCATGTGCTTCTTTGAAAGAAAAAAACTAAATTTTGTTCATTCAAGATTAAAATCAAGTTTATCATCTCTGAAGGAGTTGTAGGGGATTATTTATTGTGGTATGTACTGGCGGGAGTTAACCACATAATTTCTCTTAACGATGAAAAATGAGTAAGCAGTTCAAAGTATTCCAATTTAAAAACACTCTGAACATCACAAATACACATGTACATGGTGCTTCCAAAGTCCACGTTACATGGGAGAAAATAAATCATTTTGCACACACATGTAACAGCTTTTAAAATGCTCATTTCTGCTTCAAGAAACACTTTTTGCACTAAAACTAGATTTCTTCCAACTCTTTTAGCACAAATTTCATATGCCATTTGCATCAAAGAATAAGCTATTTGAAAACATCAGATTTAAGTCAATGAAAATAAGAGCATGGCCTGAATAATTAATTCTTTTAAAATTAGATGCTGGCTGAAGCTGGGTGAAATCAGTGGGAAAAGCTCCAAATAACATTAGTAAACTTTACTCCATCAGGTCAAACACTGGCTCTCACTGTGCCTTTTTATCATGATTGCCAGCTGAATCAAGAGCTCACACCCAAGCACTTCTTGCGTCTAGGGGGTTACTGATGTCCTGCTAGAATCTGCTTGGACTGGCTCTCTCAGGGAAGTTGGTTCAAGCATGGTTATGCTGAGACATACTGCTAATGTATCCACAGCACAGCTGTTCACTGCAGCAGTCAGGGATGTGGTAGAAACCATTCTAGATCAACCAGCTAGGTAGTATTGGTAGTTTTATGGAAGCTATGTGTTTCTCCCACTACTCTCCATCACTGCTTTTAGATACTTGCCTTTCTGTTTTTAACATTATTCCTTAGTCTGATTAATTGACTGTTACTTTATTTTGACTGCCGCGTCCTTTCCACTGCTGAGTTGTGAGGGCCAGCTGGAGAGGTGGTGTTGGTCTGACTGCAGCTCAGGATGTGATCAGCTATTTCTCTCAAGTGAGTCAGCAATGTTGGCTATGGAGTGCTGGGCAAAAACACATTTTCCCTTTTCCCTTTCTCTTGTTGCTACACACAGAAGGAAAAAGGAGAGCTAATTCAGTCTCTCTGGTTTGAAAATCTGACAATGACAAGAGAGAATGCAGATTACTTTTGTGTTGTACTCTCTCCTAGAGCATGATTGCTATTATGAAAAAGTCAATAAAGTCTATAAAACACAGTAACTACAAATTATTTTATACTCTGTTTTCAGAAAGGCTTCTGCAGAAATCTATTTCAGTTCTGGAGACCCTCATTGCTTTGTCCTTTTAAAATTCTGTCCCTATCACATTTCTGCAATAAGGTTCTAATATTTTGAATATTGATTGAAATTTTCTTCAGATTTTTTTAATATCTTTTGTACACATCAGTTCAGTACAAAGAAAACAGTGCAGAATATGAAGAACCTGCCATTTCAGGTGACAGTGGAAGCTGATAAGTGAAGTATATTTTCCAGCTGGCTTTGTAAGTATCCACTCTGAATTCATTCAGTACTTTTATTGCCTCTATTACTGCAACAACTTGATGCTTGACCATATATATTTGAAGCTCTGCTAATAAGAAAGTGATCCACAGGAAAAAGGAGACTTAATGAGAGTGTCCTGGAGGCTGTTCAATTCTTGTTTGGGCTTCTAGAGTTCTTTTGTCATTTCTTCAGCTCCTAGAAAAAAATGCAAGGAGCACAAAGATGTGAAATACCACTTTCCCTCCTCATCCCCTACTCCTGTATTCTTGTCCTGAGTACAAGTTTTGGGCAAGGGGAAGTCTCACACAGAGATTATTATTTTGTCTTAGGTCAATTCCCAAGGGGCATATTATTTTGAAACAATAGGTCAATGGATAATTAGTGGCCCTAACTCTGATCTCACTTATTTACGTGTACGCCCAGAACAATGCCCTAAAAGTCAATGGTATTTCAGGGATGAAAATTTGGTTTATACTGAAGGAAGATTTCCAAAAACTCAAGGCAATCTATTTTTAAACAAGGCAGAAAGATATAATTTCTACTGAATTTATACTATCTAAATGAGATTTTCTCATTCTCTCTCTACTGCACAATATCAAAACTTAGTGCTACAAATAGACCAACTTTGTAATCTAGAGACAATATGTGATATTAGTGTTTTATGCAGAAGACAGGCCAGATACAATTTCCCATTAGAGGATTGCACATGAAGAGAGATGGATCCTTCCTTTCCAGTTACAATTTTTACTAGGCTTTGAAGAAAATTCAAGTACAAATGTGCAGCATTAATAGCATAGCAGGGTAAATGCTTTCTTGGCAACAATCTCTCAATTACATGCTTGTTCATATCTTCAGCATCTTGTGCTGCATCACATTGACATCCTATCACAACCAGCCAATTTGCAACAGGCTTCACTGCCTGAACACATGTTCACTAGCAACAAACTAAATTGTGCAATAGAACCATTGCCATGCATTGATCTCCTTTTACCGTCATTGCATTTCTAATACCACTTCAAAAGGCATAAAATGATCTCGAAGAGGCACTCACTGTCTCATCATCTATCAAACAACTCTATAGTTTGAAACGATCAAGTAGCCTCTTGATTGTTAATCCTATTTGGGGGTTAACAGACTGTTTTTTGTGGACTGGAAACACTTTCCACTTTTATAGATATGATATCAGCTTTTGATATCCTCCGTGCTTCTGATTTTCATTGTTGTTTTTCCTGAACCTAGATGATTTTCTTTCTATCCTTTTAAAATTAGAAATGGATAAAAATAACAGGAAAAGTTGTAAGGAACAAGGTCATGAAAGCTCTGTGTATTTAGATGAAAGATTTCACTTAATTTGGATAAAGTCTGTGCAGCAGGCTCTTTTTTTAATGAGCTGTCAGTGATCAGGAAAACAGATGTATTCATGTTATCTGCATATTAGAAAGAAAGAAAGCAGAGACATTTAATTTTATTCATTTAGAGAAGTTAAATTTTGACTGAAGAATTGCAAGTGATGTCATTATGCTGAAGATTCCTGTCACAGGCAAGCACTTTTCCTATTCTCTCCTCATACCAGGAAAAAACCAACACTTTTTGCATCATTGCTATTGCAATAGAATCTACCTGAAAAATTGGGAGAGTTTTTCAGAAAATTGGTTACTTTTGTTGAAATAGTTTTCAGTAAGAATGACAGCTAAAAGTAGGCTTGATCTAAAATGTTTTGAATTTGAAAATTCAAAGCTCTTAATTTATAGGACCTTACTTCACATCGTACTTCCATACTTTGTATCCCAAGGTGGTGGAGGGGGAACAGAATAAATAAAGTCATTGAATAAAACAGTTTTGTTTATATTCCCAATGTTTTCACAGAGAACAGTTAACACTTTGCTTCATTTAGCCCAAGCAGGTGCAAGATGCACGAGGGACAAGGCAGTTAATGGATAGGTTAGAGATGTTACTTTTGGCCTTAAGTAATATTTTACACACCCTTGGAGAAATTAGGTCAATTAACATGAATTACTCTTCACATTCGATTAGCATGGATGCCTTCCTCTGAGTGGAATTTATCTATGCTCAGAGCCCAGCAAAATTTTGTTACAGCACTCAGCTCTTACTGTAATGCATTAGCATGCAAGCACTATCAATTCTGAATAGCATGAACCGGGTTTGATACACAGCAGGATACACAGTGAAGTTGCATGGCTGCCTTCCCGATGTGGGATCAGGAACGAGGCACGAAATAAGAGCAGCCACAGGCCTTTTGTTCTCCGTGTAAACCCATTTCAGTCAGTCATTCAGTCCTAGCAACAATATGAAGCTTGAAATTTACTTTTTCAGCCACTTCACATAGAGAGTTAACGTGAAAGATGTATTCACCCAAACTACAAAATATTCTTGCTGGTGTCTCACTAAGTAAGTGGGGATAATTTGTTTTATTTTCTAATGGAGAAAGAACTTACAGAAATTTCAAGATAACAATGTAAAGACATCTTTGTTAAAAAGTGTATAAACATGTTTCATACATTCACACCATGACCATCTCTACTACTGCTTGCAGCAAACAAAAACTGTCCAGTTACAAATAAAGAGTAATCATTAAATAATCTCATCAAGTAATAAAATACTTTTTTCCAGAATCCATTCCTGTTCCAATAATATGGTTTATCTTTAGCTCATGCAGAAAAATTGCTTCTTATACAGCTGTTAAAAGCATAAATCCTCATCTGCATTGTTTTTAAAATCATAAAACACTCCTCTTTTCTAAACCATGTGCTCCATGGATCTTTGGGGAAAAAAGTTCACATTTTTTAAGCTGTAGTGATTTGGAATTATGGCAACCACAGTTTTCCTTCAGAAGTACTGGTTTCTGCATCAATGCTTGTGGGAATATATTGTTTCAAAGTAGTTCGTGGAGTATAATTTTCAAAGGGATGTATGAAAACCATACACTTCCGATTAACGTTAATGGGGGCTTGTGTGGCTAAACACAGCTTTGAACATTCTGGTTAGAAGTTTATATCTTAGTGAGCTGCACATGTTTCCCCCACTCTAAGCAGATGGCATTTTTATAGATTGCAGAAGAGCCCTGCTGTGGATCAGCAGACACCATATTGAATGCTTCTCTCTTCTATATACTTCAGAGGAGAGAGAGATCTTTTCTCTATTAACTATCGTATTTCACAGGCTTACCTTATTAATTATCCATTATTAATAACTATTCTGATACAAGAATCTTCCTCATGCAAAATCAAAATAGTTCCTTGCTTACAGTAAATCCATCATGCACTGCCAAGTAGCCTAAATTGTTGTTGTATAGAATCATTATCAAACCTGCAAACCACTGTGGAAAGTGCTCATATAGATTTACTCAATAATTGCATGCTCAGTGTAAGATTTTACAGTTTGTCTGTGCCCCGGGTGATAAATGATGATATATCATGATATAATTACAGCACACATCACTTGAAACAGGGCATGGGATAATAGGAAGCCAGGCAATGCAGAGAAGAAAGAGGCTAATGGCAACATGATAAGGTAGTATGAAAAATTATTGCTTGAGTAAGTGTATGCATTGAATTGGCATTCACATTTGCTAGCCTTGAGCTGGAAGCTGTTATGATTAAGTCCTAAACTGCCTCAACTATATCACATAACATGGTATATAAGAATTAATAGTATTAATTATCTATGTTTGCCTGCTAGGTATCAGAGCAAATGGTCTTTTTGAAATATGCATTGATCAATCTTTCTTTTCCTCATTAAGGATCACTAAAATGCAACATGTGCACTACAGAAAGGCAAGTAATCTCCCGGTTAGACAACTAACCATGCATGATTAGGATAACAATCAGCACTAGAAGGATTCCATAAGGCTTTTAAAAAAAAATAAAAATCTCTGTTTTCATATCTCTGCAGGTGTTCAAGGAATCCTACCCATTTTATTCCAGATATTAGTGTTGCCAACTAATTGTTTTTATAACAATAGCTTATGCAGAGCGTGGGAAACCAGGCTTTTATGTTTTCACTGCCTGTGTTCTCATTCAGGACTCAGCACAGAGATCCAAGATGTAAAATAAACCTCCGGTAACTAAACTACAAGCTCTGTAATACATCATAATGCATAACATAGAGCTGAATTTAATACCTCATGTTTTCACTGATGCTATGCAAGGGGACAATAGAGATACATGTTTACAAGACTTATACTTGTTTAAAAAATTGAGTTTTCTGCTCTGACCATATATTGCTTATTGGTCTGAATGGATGAAGTTGATTGTCATTTTAAAGTGTTTATAAACTCTCCAAAAGTAATAGAGGTGAGTGTAATTTACCTCCAACTCCAGAACCAGGACAGTTTTTCTAATTTGATGAAATGACAGAAAAGATGGACAGAATAGCTTCACCAGTTTTGTGCTTCTCTCTGTTGGGAATCAGTGAGAGTCTTACATTATAATCAGTGACCTTTGAAGCAATCTCCAAAGAAGGCATTCTTACAAATCATCCTAAGCGAACTAAATCATGATTCTGGACCAGAACATTATTGAGTTCTGGAGGAGTTAAAATTTGGTTTTGTAGGGTAATCTTATCTTATATCTCATATCTCTTCATTAAAATATTAGTTGTTACTGGGGGGGAAAAAAAAAAACCACACAAAAATTTCACTCAGTAGTATTCGTGTTATGAACTTATGCATTATATCAGATTTAGGAAGTGACATTTCTTTAAGAACCTCCTGTTCTCCTAAACTAGTAAACTGTCATTATTAGTATCAATGAAAAGTATGACAGCTGAAATATTCTTTACAAAATGTTCTCATTTTTATAGGTCAGAAAATGTTATTGGATAGCTTTTCCAAAATGTAAATTCTATCACATATTTTACTCATAAATATTTCTGAGAATTATCTTGAGCAGATAAGTGATGAGTGCCTATTTCTGTTCATTGACATTTTATTACACACCTTCTCTAGAAATCAGATCACTCAAAAAACACCTGTGAAATGGAATCCCTGGGTTTTAAAAAGCAGAAAGAATATCTCACTGTAAGAATATGATGTTTAATTTGATAGACAAAATTTTCATTTACATTTTTAGTTCTAGTTCTTGTAAAATCTACAAAAACACAACAATAAATATCAGGTTTGTCATTTTAAGTGTTTACAAACTGGACAGTTTAAAACATCTTATTAGCTTAAATTCATATGTCTACTCATAGTCCAAAGAATAGACTAATATTCAAAGGAAAAAAATAATCGGCAAGTGTTCAGCTCTTTTCCATATTTGTTCAATCACAGTTTATTGTAGGCAAAGACGTGAGCTGGGACAAAAACTTTCCAAGCCATTAGTAAGTTATATATATTCAGAATATCCTTTAAAAATAATACTAAATTAATATATATTTAATAGTACAGATCAACATATTTTTTTTCTGAAGGCCACAAATGCTTAAGAAATCAGGCAATATAACAAAGTAATCACTTACAGTCTTATTTAGCCATTTGTTCAGTTCAGTTCACATGAATGAATCTCATAAGACAAGGGAGTTTCGATTTTTGTAAACTCATTCCTAATAAAATGGAATAAGTTTACACCTTGCACCTCTTTCACGTCATTGATATAAGCTAGTTTTCCAAATTAATTTTTAGTTTTGGTACCTAGGAATGAAAAGATTGCTTTGTGGCAGAGAGTATTTCTGATAAACAATGAAAAAAACATGGACAAGAAGATTCTAATATAAAATTCTGAATATGAAATAGCAGCTAGAGGTCTCAAGAGATTTAGCCAATCATGTTGACTAAAACACCTCTAACAAAACCACTGTCAGTGATGTACACAGGTCTTTGCTCCTTTGGGATCATTTGACTTTCAGAAGAAAAGCATAGCAAGTTAAAACTACCGATTAATTCTTTTCCTTCTATTCATATTATAAACTCTGCTACAACTCTGATAGAACTTTCCTAATTATTTCCCACAGCTATCCTATTGTTCCTTATTCAGCCAAACATCTTTCTTTTATTGTTTGCTAACGGGACATTTCCTGCAAGCACATTATAAAAAATCAGACAAAACTATGTATCCTGCACAGAGTACTCATCTGATTTGTTAGACTGAGCATGAATAAAGTTCAGTACAAACAAAGATTTGAAAATTGAAATAGCTAAGGTGCCATTGGGAACTCTTGCCACTAGTGGAAGAATTTTAAATGCTGAAAGTGTATCTATTCAACTTTCAATGTACAAACATGCAGTTGGAGCGGTATGGAGTATTTTCATTCTAATCTTTAC